>CM035157.1:119875096-120288090 GCA_020205615.1 Panax quinquefolius | reverse complement strand
AAAATTACTATCATATTCTTCCCAATGGTGAGTCTTCTCTTGACATATCATTATCTCCACTGTCTCTAATTGGGTATTATACTCCAAACAAACACCAAGATTATATAGGTAGTGCTTGTAAATATACTCAAAGAAGTGGATGAGCACAACCATGTCTTATGATAACACGAGTTTGTATGTCATTAGACATCTTGTATGATAGTGACAAAACACCCTTCCAAAGTTGGGTTTCGCCTCACCCTATTTAATTCACCAAAATAACTATTAAATGATGTATAAAATACAACACACTAAAGTCCTCAATAAAATTATTTCCATACTCTTTAGGGAGAACCTCAACAACTATAGACCACCGTTATATTCCTTGTTATCCCCATTTCAACCCAAACTACACTTTTATTACGAAAGGAATTGTGAAACAAAAGGGTGAGCACAACTAGCTCGATAAAGAAATATTATGACTAAAGATAAATAAATTATCAATAGTCTTCATCGGTAATAAATCGGAGATTTAGAACATATGGTAGATGATAAAACTTTTCAACCATAGTTGCAATGAACAAGCAATCCATTAAAAAAGAATCAAGTATACTATAAAGTCTATTGTCTTCTCCACGTTAAAAGTCCACCAACAATATTTTATCCCCGTAACATCAATCAACAGTTCCTTTCCACAATCATATGAATAACTCATAATCATAATTGTGATTCTAATTTCTCTTCTCATCCGGAATCTAAGATAATTTTCATCACATGTCTTTACCGAAACATCAAATATCATGGTTATACCAAATCACAGCCTGCTCATAATCATACTAATAAATTCATCTTTGCACTACGGACCAAAGATATTCATCAACAGATTCATCTTTACACTACAAAGCTAAAGATATTCAACAACAGTCATCTTTGCATTACAAGCCAAAGATATTCATCAATAATTCATCTTTGCACTACAGGCTAAAGATATTCAACAACAGGTAATCTTTGCATTACGAGCAAAAGATATTCATCAATAATTCATCTTTGCACTACAGGCTAAGATATTCATCAACAAGTCATCTTTGCACTACGAGCCAAAGATATTCATATATCAAAGAAATACATAATCATTTCGAAGTTATATAACAATAATTATAACCGTGTTGATCAATTCACCTTTGCACTTAAGCTAAAAATATTCAATTGTAAATTCAATGGTCATGATCATACCCATCAACAATTCAACTTTTGCACTCATCGCCAAAGAGAACCTATAGTCACGATCATACCAATAATCTACCCATCTTTACACTCAAGTCAAAGAGAAATATTATCATTAGGGTTATAAGAATGTTATATAAAACAATATAATCAAAACATGGTTTTAATTTCAAGAGTAAGATTCATAAATCAACGATAATTTGGTCGGAGAAGAAACCAATTTGTCGTGAATAAGACTCGTATTCGTACTTTAGTCTTAGTGATATGCATAGTAATCTCTCGATACGAAAAGATAAAGTTTCATAATAAAATTCATATCCATATTTATAACACCTTAATCCAAATGTTATAAATCACTTAGAAATCTCATAATCTAATATTATTAATATTACAATAATATTTTAATCATTTCTAAAACTTATAAATAATTTAATCCAATTATTTACACTTTAATAATTAATGCATTTAATCATCTAAAATGCCAAACTCATAAGATTTCATCATCATTAACCAAAACCCTCATAAAAATCAGATATACCTCATATATGATTCTCAAGCCAATAAATTATATTTTCCAATTTTCTTACTTCACATAACATATTTAATTCATTTACTCATAACTAGAACATTTTCATGAAAAATACCAAATCAGTTCCAAAATATTTCTTTTCCGGGATTTAGCATAACATAGTCCCATATTGAACATATATTTTTCTCGAAATTTTAAAAATTCATTTACTATTTTTCATATGGCCAAAACCACCGAATATTTAAATATTTATCATAAATTATACTTTTATCCAAAAATTCTGAAATTAATACGGTATACTGATATTATATAGATGTACTCCCTATAAAAATTTCATCAATTTTGGAGTTAACCACAAGGAGTTATAAGCGGTTACTTTTAAAATAGTCTTTTCTCATAAAATCCATAACTCTTAATCTATACATCCAAAAATCGCCATTTTTGGACACAATCTACAAAACTCATCAAAATATCATTTCAAATTTTTTCAGAATTTTTGAAGGTTCAGAAAAATTTCGAAACTAAAATAAAATAAAATAATAACCCTTAAAATCCCATACTATCCCTTACCTCAAAAGAGCAGTACTTCTGACTGGAATAACACTGAACGAACTTGCACCGTATAGCAACACTCAAAGTATACTCAAAATACTCACAAGAATACGCTCGATAATATAGAGAGAGAAAACTTCAGTTTCTGGTGTGATTTTTAATTCTAACCTAAGCACCTATTTATAGGAAAATGCTTAGTAACACCAAAGCGAAAATTTAATAAATTATTAATATAATAAATTTGAATTCCTACGCCCACTTTTTTTTTTTTCAAACTTCAACAACACAAGTATCTCACCTTACAAAACTTACAAAAATGTTTTTCATAATTAATTAATTTAAAACTCCAAAAAAATAATAATTAATTAATCCGGAACTTCAATAATTTATAATAAATAGCCCTTTTGTCGGAAAAATTGAATCACGCGAGTTTTTATAGGAAATTCAATTCTCTACAACTTTGCAGAAGAAAGTTTAACCAAATTCCAAATGAAATTGACCGAAATCCACAAGCAAGCGATTTTATTGTGCTATAATCAAATTTCGGTCAATAAATGGGGTCCAATGACATGTTTAACATGTTTTAAACATTTATTGCAACAAAAATACTCTTCCTCCTCAGTATACTCATATATCCCACATTCGTTGTAAAAATATCACCATTATTATATTATTAAAATATAATAATATATTTAAATGAATTATTTTATCGAGAAAAGATAAAATTTCAATTTTCAACAATTGTCACATTAAAATTTTCTCCATCTATGTCCATATAAAATAGATATTTTCCTCATCATAAAAATCAATAATTAATTATTCACAAATAATATTACATAATCACAATATTGACAACCAGGCAGTTCCAAGGAAAGAGGGGGCTTTCCAATAAGGATTTCTCATTACTGGCGCGCAATTAGGTGACCAAACCTCTCCTTAGACAGAACTTTCTAGGCATTGCCAATAATGTTATCCAATAATATTATTGAGGATAATATGAATTATTGTCAGATAATGGAAAATATTGCGTACGTGACAATTATTGAAACAACAATAATATAAAATATCAACGTAGCAATTATTGAATCAATAAAATAAAATATTGAACAGTAATTACTGTAACAATTATTGAGTAATGCCTTCTTACGGAAAAAAAATTATCATGCTTCATGAATAGTACTCGTGAATAGTAACTCGTGAATAGTAACTCATGAATAGTAACTCGTGAATAGTAACTCATGAATAGTAACTCATGAATAGTAACTCTTGAATAGTAACTCGTGAATAGTAATTAAAAAAAAAGTGAATACTTTTATTTCATAAAATTCGGTCTTCTGACTTGGCGATATTAATTTCGTCATAGTCAATCCGGCTCCATAGCAAATATACCGGTAGTATTATTAATATTATTAAGTCCATCATCATCATATAACTGCCATATTTTACAAGCACCATAAAGATAAATCGTGATGCCTTGTGACATGAAGTTAGCGAGAATGGTTTGATAGTGTACTTTTTGTACTCGAAATTTGAAGGAATTGTTATGTGATAATAGTAGGACTGTAAAATGTTGATTTTAATGTTTCTATACCTAGAATGAACATGTTATTAACAATTAAATTGTTTTATAACTTGATTATGTGATTAAAAATCCAATTTTTAAATGATGAACGTACTTAGTTATGTTTGTAAAGTGGTAATGGCTAACTATGTCATGATGACATATGTTTATAGGATATTGTGATTCGAATTGTTCGGTTTAGTCTACGAGCAAGGCAAGTTTTCTAATCTATTATCTTGTTGAATCAATTATTGTTTCCAATATAATAATGCAAGGTTTCTAAACTTTGATTTTGATATTGAACAAGTTATTCTTGTATTTAACTTGTTGTTTAGCATGCCCAAATATATTTGAATAGTTTTATCGTTCATATTGCCATGCATGCTTAGTATTCAATTCTAAATAACCTTGGCTTAATATTGTTCAAGCAAGGTGTGTTATAGTTATTCAAGTTGTATGCTATTAGATTATTCCTAAAGCATAACTTTAATTTACCATGTTGATTCAATTATGATTATTCGATAGTATGATGTTATTGGTTTTATTCAACTAATCCTTAGTTGATGTTCGTTGAATTCTAAATTACCCTGAAATGTATCCAAACCAAACTTACTTTGGTGCGGACTTGTACTCTAAATACTGAGATGAACAACCCTATTATTAGGGGTAACTTACGCTTAGCGTTGAAATGTTTGTGCACAATACATTTAGACGAAGGGCTGATCCCCTAAGTATGCGAGGAGTCCCTATAGTCTTATACGATTAAAGTTTAAGTTGAAACATTACTTATAACTATGGACATAGTTCGTGGTCTTAGGACCCTCAGTTATATACTTCAGAACGTTGACAAATCATATTGTTTAATTCTATTGAGCTTCTTATTTGACATTTGTTGTAAAAGTTTTTCATTCATTATTGTTTCAAGTGAGCCTTGTTTGCTCACTCTTGCTTATATAACTATTACAGTTAAGGATGAGAAGGTTGATGTACCTAGCACCAGTAAAGGAAAAGGAAAGATAAATAAGTATTGAAGACTTGTAATTTGATGATATTTTATTATCAGTTTTTAATGGAATGGTTGTAATAAAGATTATTTATTTTCTGCATTTGAATGATTGTGTTTAAAGGTTAGACAACCTGGGAGATTTTATTATGTAATGTTTTATTTATCCAGTTTTATTGTGATTGGGTAGTTAGATATGAATGTTTGATTAAGTGAACATCAAATCCTGTGGAAATGAAGTACCTGGGTTTGGGGGTGTCACAAGTTGGTATCAAAGCCTTAGGTTATGAACCTTAGGTGGGGAAAAGCCTTAGGAAGTAACCTTCAAAAAGATAGTGATGATAAACTCTTATCGAGTTTTAAGGAAGAAGTAATAAAACACTTATGTGCTTATGTGTTTACAACTTATGTGCTCGTGAGTGTCGAGTAGTAATGATTAATATTAAAACTTAAACTTTGGTTGACAAGATGTCTAATATAGGAGGATCCAGTCTAGCTAGGGAGGAGGAGCCTCGAGATATTCAGGTAGCTTGGGAACAATTACTTCCACGGGAAACAGTTCCGTTGGTCACAGTAGTTGAGCAGGAGAGAGTACCTGATGAGGATGATGAGATAGAGACAGACGAGGAGGATTCCGTGGAGTTGCCATAGACGGATGAAGAGGACGAGGAGGAAAGTATTCCACTTAACTCGTAGCTGGCCGTATATACGATGAGGTGCATGACCACAATGTGGAACTTCAAGATACTGTCGAGGAATTGCAAGAGATAGTAGCTGAGCAACAGGCCTTGATGGCACAGAAGGACGACGAGATCCAGGATCAAGAAGAACGACTGAACAATGTTGAAGAAAAGCTAATTCACACTGAAGGAGAGAACGAGCAAATAAGAGCAGAGATTGCAGAGTTGAAGAGCAAGTTGAGAGAAGAATCTACAAAAAGGGCAAGAGCCGAAGACGCGTATAGTGAAGCTTATCAACAAGCTGGAACATCGGAGAGGGACGCACAAGCAGAGAGAAGGAAGATGGAAGAGATGGATAACATGTTCAACATCGCGATCAATCGAGCTCAAGATCGGGTCATGGGTTACCCAATTCAGTTTGAGACGCTGCTATCGTACATACTAGATCGTCGAACCATGTTCCGAATTATGGAAGAAGAGCGTCGTAAGGCTTTGCAGTATCTTAATAGGACATCGTAGGGAGTGTACTTGATTTATGATTTATAATATGATAAATAATATGTAAATCCCAAGTGTTATGCAACTTAGGGGATATGATGATGATGTCTTGAAACTTTAGTAGTTCAGGAAAATAATGTAAATAGCAGTGATGCTATGGATATGATGTTTTCAAAGAATTAAGAATGAATAAAAGTTATTATCTTCTTTTATCCAAAGTGTTATGTGATATGTGGTGATTACTTTTATGGGGGCAAGTTAAGTAGAAATTACTTGAAAAGAGTTGAGTAATAATCTAATGAGTGTATTTTTAATAGAAAATGCCTCCAAGACGTCAACCACCCAGACAAAGAACCACTGAATGAACCAACAATAATAATCTTTGAAGCTAACCCGTTCGGTGAATTTGGTGACATTCTTGTGGTGCCTTCGCAGAATCAACCGAATCAACAACAAAATCAAGCTACAACGTTTAAGGACTTCAAGGCGGTTGGACCACCAGAATTCCGTGGGTCCATGAACCCGATTGAGGCACATACTTGGGTCATGGAGATAGAGAAAGTGTTCGATGTTGCAGGAGTAGGAGAAGATCAGAAGACTGCTTTTGCAACATTCATGTAGAAAGCAGAGGCTAGTTATTGGTGGCAGGCCAATAAAACTCGAGGAGGACCAGGTGTTTGGGATAGGTTTAAGGAGATGTTCTTCGAGACCTATTTCCCAGAGAGTTCGAAGAGTCAGCTAGAAGTGCAGTTTTTAGAACTAAAGCAGGGAACGATGATGGTTTTGGAGTATGCCGCAAAATTCAATGAGTTGGCGAGGTTTGCGCCATACCAAGTCAACCTGAGATGACGCATGAAGGTGAAAAGGTTTGAACAAGGATTTGAAGCCTGGTTGTTTAGTAGGGTTTCCTTGTTCGATTGAATACATTTTGGTAGTAATGGAAAAGGCAATTCTATAAGGCAATTCTCTTTGAAGGTAAGGCGGGCGGTAACCAAGTTCAATCAGGAACAGAAAAAGAAGAAGAATGAAGTGGAGGTGAAGAATGGAGGTGGAGGTAGTGGGAATGGTAATAATAATCTAAAAAGAAAGTGGAATGGAAATGTGGGTGCTGGGAATCAACAAGGTAACCAGCAGAATAAGAAGTTTGAAGCATGTGCTACATGCGGGAAGTTTCACAAGGGTGTATGCTTAATGGGGAAACATGTATGCTTTAACTGTGGCCAGGAGGGTCACATCGCCCCAAACTACAATCAACCCAAGAAGAATGTTTGCTACACTTGCGGGTCCAAGGATCACTTTGCTCGTGAATGCCCTAAGAAGAGATCTGGTGAGGCAAACAGAAACAAGGGAAGTGCTAGTGGAGGTCTTGTTGACTATTCTTTGGGCCAACATCAACTGATAAGCCCACAAAGAACCCTCAACATGTATGCAAGATGTTATGCAATCAAAGGATGTGGTGTCGGTATTATCCCAATCAATGATATTGATGCTTATGTATTATTTGATTCGGGTGCTACTTGCTCATTTATATTTAATGAATTTGCTATGAGATTAGGATTGCCTAGTGAAGAATTGAATTTCCTTTAAACATAGAAATTGCGAATAAGGAAGTAATTCTATTAGGTTCAGTATCAAGAAGCGTAGGGTGAACATTAAGGAAATATTTTGATGGTAGATTTAATTCGATTAGGCTTGGAGAGTTTGATGTTATTTTGGGAATGGATTGGTTGTTCAATTATGGAGCGATAATTGGCGCCAAAAGAAATGTGTAAACCTTATGACTCGTCAAAGGTAGTTTTCAATGGTAGCAAATCACCTAGACAAATGAGATGTCGGCGATTATGCGAGCAAGAAGTTATTGAGTCAAGTTGTGTGGGTTATTTAGCTTACATAGTCGATACTCGAGAAGAAGGGTGCGAAAGCGGAAGAAATACCGGTGGTTCGGGGAATTTGTGGGCGTGTTTAGGAGGATTTGCGGGACTTCCGCCGACAGAGAAATCGAGTTCGTGATCGACTTAGCACGAGGAACCACTCGATATCGAAAAGCCCCATCTGAGAATGGCTCGGTGAGAGATGAAGGCTGATGGTACAAGCTGCGAGGAGGCATTGGACAAAAAATACATTCGGTAGAGAGTGTGTCGTGTAGTAAGAACCGGTGTTATTAAATAAAGAAGAAGGATGGGTCAATCGTCTTTGCATTGATTATAGGGAGTTAAACAAAGTCACTATTAAGAATAGATATCCATTCTTGAGAATAGATGATTTGTTTGATCGATTAAAGGGTGCTAGATATTTCTCAAAAATAGATTTGAGAAGTGGGTATCACTGTTGAAAGTAAGGAAGGAGGATGTATCGAAGGCGGCATTAGAACTCGGTATGGACATTCTGAATTTTTGGTGATGTCTTTTGGTTTGATAAATGCCCCCTGCAGCGTTCATGGATTTGATGAACAGGTGTTTAAACCATTTTAGACAAGTTTGTGGTGGTGTTTATCGGCGATATTACGGTGTACTCTAGAACTCAAGAAGAACACGTGGAACACTTACGTCTAACATTTGGAGGCGCTAAGAAAGGAAAAGTTGTCTGTGAAATTCTCTAAATGTGAATTACGGTTAGAACGTGTACAATTTCTTGGGCACATAATTGACAAGGATGGAATTTGGTGGATCCATCAAAGGTCAAAGTTGTGATAAATTGGGAACAACCAAGAACTCCATCGAAGTAAGAAGTTTCTTGGGATTGGCGGGGGCATATACAGACGGTTTATCAGGATTTCTCCAAGATTGCCACTCGTTGACAAATTTGACGAGAAATCTGTAAAATTTGTTTGGAGGGAGAAGTGTGAAGGAAGTTTTCGAGAATTGAAAAAAGCTAAGCTAAGTATGGCTTTTGTGTTGTCATTACCGGATAATCTAGGAAATTTTGTGGTGTCTGGTGATGCTTCACACAAAGGATTAGGATGTGTCCTTATGCGAGCGAAAAAGTCATCAGCGTATGCATCAAGGCAATTGAAGGACTACGAAAAAGGGTATCCGACTCATGATTTAGAGTTGGCGGCGGTTGTGTTTGCTTTAAAAATATGGAACACTATCTCTATGGGAGAAATGTGAGATTTACACGACCATAAGAGTTTGAAGTACATTTTCTCTCGAAAGACACGAACATGCGTCAAAGGAGATGGATGGAATTGATAAAGGATTATGATTATGAGATCTTTTATCATCCGAGCAAAAGCAAGCGTGGATTTGAGATGCCTTGAGTAGGAAAAGCGAGAGAAAAGTTGATGTTGTTAAGCGATAAGGAGGAGCTTATTATAGCAATGTCAAGGTTAGAGTTGGAAATCAAATTTCCAAAAGAATTCGATGAAAAATTATACCAAATGGAAGCCAGCCCAACTTTGGTGGACAAAGTGAAGAACGCTCAACTGCAGGATGAGAAATGCGAAAAAAATAAGAGAAAGTGTGGTCGAGGAAAAGAAGTGAAATACAAGGTTGATCTGATGGAATCTTTGAGATTCGAGGGGCGAATTTGGGTTCAAGATAGCGGATATTAAAGAAGACATCTTGTGAAGCTCATAGCTCGAGATATTCGATTCATCGAGGAAGTACGAAGATGTATCAAGATTTGCGACGACATTTTTGGTGGCCAAATATGAAAAGAGATGTTGCAGAATGCATTGCAAAGTTCTTAACATGTCAGAGAGTCAAGGCTAAGCATCAAAGGCCAAGCGGATTACTTCAACCGTTAGAGATATCGGAATGGAAATGGGAACATATCACACTGGATTTTGTGGTAGGTCTCCCAACGACTCGGAAAGGATATGATGTGATATGGGTGATAGTGGACAGATTGACAAAATTCGCACACTTTTTGCCAATAAAGATTAGATTTAATCTTGATCAGCTGACAAAGTTATATGTTGAAGAGATCGTGAAGAGACATGGAGTTCGATTTTAATTTGTGTCGAGATAGAGATCCGAGGTTCACATCAAACTTACGGAAGAGACTACTGAGAATGTATGGGAACACGATAATTGCGAATGAGTACGACATATCATCCAAATAGATGGCCAAAGCGAGCGAAGCGATTGAGGACATTGGAAGATATATATTGAGAGCATCGTCATGGATTTCAAAGGAATTTGGGATGAACAATTACCGTTGGTGGAATTTTCCTACAATAATGATTACCACGCTAGCATCGACATGCCGCCTTATGAAGCATTATATCGGCGAGAGAGGTTCGAGAACTCCTTTGTCTTTGGGATGAAGTCGGTGAGCGTCAAGCGTTAGGACGAGGCGGTATAATAAAGCTGCTGAGGTTGTCAAACTCATCGAGAACAAGATTGATAATTTGATCAAAAGCAGACAAAAGAAATATCTTTGATCAACACGAGACAAGATCGTGCATTCGATGTAGGAAATTACGTTTTCTAAAAGTTTCACCTTGGAAGGGAAAAATTCGATTTGGTAAAATGGGAAAACAAAGCCCGAGGTTTATTGGACCCTTTGAAGTCTTTGTGAAAAGTTGGAGAGGTGGCTTACGAGGTAGCTCTACCTCGAAATGCAAAACATTCATAATGTTTTTCACGTTTTGATGTTACGACCATATAAGTCCGATTCTGAAAAGCACGTGATCGATACGAACCATTGCAGTTTGAGAAAGACTTGTCTATGAAGATGTTCTATCCGGATAGTCGACGAGGAAAAACAAGTGCTCGAAATAAAGTGATACCTTACATGAAGGTGATATGGAGGAACCACAATGTCGAAGAGGCTACGTGGGAACTCGAAGAAATTTGAAATGATGAAGAATTACCCCGAGTTATTTGTTTAATTTATGTCTTGATTACGGGGACAGAATCTTTGTAAGTAGGGGAGAATGTGATGAATGAATTATTTGAATTGTGATTACGGGGACAGAATCCTTGTAAGGAGGAATGATGTAACATTCGAGAGAAATTTTAATTATTATATTAAATATTTATTAAATTATTTAAGTATTTAATGGATGTGTTTATTGTTGAATAAAGTAATTATTCAAATTTGATTGATTTGGTTAATTATTTGTTAAATAAATAATTATGAAATTAATTATTATATATGCTAATTTAATTTAATTATTAAGTTAGAGAGTTTTGATTAATTGAATTATTATTCTTTTTATTTGAATTTGTAATTAAAAGGATGTGTTAGTTGATTAAATAAGTTATAATTATATAGAAAATTATAATTTTGTGGTATTGATTATGTGGTTAAGGTAATTTAATAGATTGTTATTAGAATTAATCTAATTAATATAAAAGTGTTGTAAAAATAAATAACCTTTTATAAAGTAGTTAGTTATTAAAATAACTTAAAGGAGTTTTAATTGATTAATTGAATTATTATTCTTTTATTTTTTAATTAAAAACAAGGCCTAATGCCTATTAAGTCTTTAATCTAATCTATTGTTTTTACCAAACAAAGGCATAAGTCTTTATTGATTATTTTTTTTTTGGTTAGCCAAACAAGCCTTATGGCTTTTGGTTTTCAAAATAAAAATAAGCGATGTCAATTAAGTTAGTATTATATTATATAATTAATATATATTATATCTTATATCGTTATATTCTAAGGCGTAAGAATAGAGAGAGAGATAAAAGAAGAAAAGAAAAACTCGAGAGGAAGAAGAAGAAGAAGAAGAAGAAAAAAAGAGAGAATCCTAGAGAATTGGGAGTGAAGAGGAGAAAAGCTTGACAATCAAAGAGATAGTATCATCATCTTCTTCAAGGTATCATCCTACTATTTTAGTTTTTAAAGGTTTAGTTTTTCTCTTCCCTAATTCTCTGTAAAATCCTTGTGTAAGGATAAATTATTTGTTATGTATGTGATTTTATATGATAATCTAGTGTTGTTAAACTATTTTCTTAAGCTATAATTGAGAATAGTCCATGAATTTATATTATGTATATGGTTGTGAAGAAAAACTATTTTTATAGAGAGTTTTTGTGTATATATATATTGTTTGGTTTAAGGTAGAAATTAAGGGTTTATTTGTTGTTTAGTTGATAAATTGATTATTGAATGTGGTAGAGTATGTATAAACTTTGATAAAGTGCTTTGAATTAACTTTTTGGTTGAAAAACAAAATCATAGTGTTTAACTTTCATCAAAAACATCAAAAAGTAAGTTTTTATCAAAAACAGTGAAATTGTATGTGTTAAATTCGTTGTTTATATTGTTTTATGAGTAGAAACATGTTTACAATCTTTGAACTATGTTTATGTGAAGTCTCTATAGGAATTACATGCTAATTAGGCTGTTAGAAAGGAACTTTTAGGCCAAAATTGGCTTTTGTTCATCTTATTCTTAAAAAATTTCGTCGAAGAAGCTACTAGATTTTATACATGTGTACAACTTAGCGAAGATAATTTCGCCATACAGATGATCTTGGCTCCACATCGCAACGTGGTCTGGTAGTATTATTTTCGTCAATGTCTTGATGCCATCCACATGCAGCATGTATAGCACACTGATATATAAACTATAGGCGCGCAATAACGTGAAGTTAGTAGAATAAGTGCGATAGTGTAATTTTTTGTACTCAAAATTTGAAAAATTGTTATGTAATAATAGTAGGACTGTAAAATGTTGATTTTAATGTTTCTATACCTAGAATGAACATGTTATTAACAATTAAATTATTTTATAACTTGATTATGTGATTAAAAATCCAATTTTTAAATGATGAACGTACTTAGTTATGTTTGTAAAGTGGTAATGGCTAACTATGTCATGATGACATATGTTTATAGGATATTGTGATTCGAATTGTTCGGTTTAGTCTACAAGCAAGGCAAGTTTTCTAATCTATTATCTTGTTGAATCAATTATTGTTTCCAATATAATAATGCAAGGTTTCTAAACTTTGATTTTGATATTGAACAAGTTATTCTTATATTTAACTTGTTGTTTAGCATGCCCAAATATATTTGAATAGTTTTATCGTTCATATTGCCATGCATGCTTAGTATTCAATTCTAAATAACCTTGGCTTAATATTGTTCAAGCAAGGTGTTTTATAGTTATTCAAGTTGTATGCTATTAGATTATTCCTAAAGCATGACTTTAATTTACCATGTTGATTCAATTACGATTATTCGATAGTATGATGTTATTGGTTTTATTCAACTAATCCTTAGTTGATGTTCGTTGAATTCTAAATTACCACGAAATGTATCCAAACCAAACTCACTTTGGTGCGGACTTGTACTCTAAATCTTTGAGATGAACAACCTATTATTATTAGGGGTAACTTACGCTTAGCGTTGAAATGTTTGTGCACAATACATTGTACGAAGGGTGATCCCCCTAAGTGCGAGGAGTCCCTATAGTCTTATATTTATTAAAGTTTAAGTTGAAACATTACTTATAACTATGGACATAGTTCGTGGTCTTAGGACCCTCGTTTATATATATTTTTGAGCGTTGACAAATCATATTGTTTAATTCTATTGAGCTTCTTATTTGACATTTTTTGTTATAAAAGTTTTTCATTCATTATTGTTTCAAGTGAGCTTTGTTTTCTCACTCTTGCTTATATAACTATTACAGTTAAGGATGAGAAGGTTGATGTACCTAGCACCAGTAAAGGAAAAGGAAAGATAAACAAGTATTGAAGACTTGTAATTTGATGATATTTTATTATCAGTTTTTAATGGAATGGTTGTAATAAATATTATTTATTTTCCGCATTTGAATGATTGTGTTTAAAGGTAGACAACCTAGGAGATTTTATTATGTAATGTTTTATTTATCCAGTTTTATTGTGATTGGGTAGTTAGATATGAATGTTTGATTAAGTGAACATCAAATCCTGTGAAAATGAAGTACCTGGGTTTGGGGGTGTCACAAGTTGGTATCAAAGCCTTAGGTTATGAACCTTAGGTGGAGAAAAGCCTTAGGAAGTAACCTTCAAAAAGATAGTGATGATAAACTCTTATCGAGTTTTAAGGAAGAAGTAATAAAACACTTATGTGCTTATGTGTTTACAACTTATGTGCTCGTGAGTGTCGAGTAGTAATGATTAGTATTAAAACTTAAACTTTAGTTGACAAGATGTCTAATATAGGAGGATCCAGTCTAGCTAGGGAGGAGGAGCCTCGAGATATTCAGGTAGCTTGGGAACAATTACTGCCACGGGAAACAGTTTCGTTGGTCACAGTAGGTGAGCAGGAGAGAATACCTGATGAGGATGATGAGATAGAGACAGACGAGGAAGATTCAGTGGAATGCACCGATGCCAGACTTTCTGTAGGCGACGCGGGAATGACTATGGCAAGTTGATAGGTATCAATGTGACGTGTTATGCAAGTCTTAGATGAGAGTCACAGTTTTGAATGATATTTCTATTGTTAATAAATTTCCTAACGTATTCAAGAAGACTTCTTAGCCTACCCCTAGAGCGTGAAATTGAATTTTGTATTGACCCCAGTACAAAACCTATTTCTTCAACCCTTAAATATTTCTTCAACCAAAAAGAACGTATAATGCGCCAAAGACGTTGGCTCGAGCTGTTGAAGATTACGATCATACCATTCAATATCATTGTGGAAGAGAGAACGTGGTAGCTGACGCGTTGAGTAGAAGATCGTATGCGTTTACGAGTGCGATGTTGTTAACACAAAAACCCATTTCGTATAACTTACAAATGATGAAGATAGAGTTAAAGACTCTAGGGACCCACGTGAAGATAACAAATATACGAATAGAATTGACTTTAATTGATAAAGTTAAAGCCACTCAAGCTACATACTCAGAGCTGATGAATGTGAAGAAGAAGGTTCAAGGGGGAGGTATTCTAGAAGCAAGAATCGATGAAGAGAGGAAATCTCAACCCTCGATTTAATTGGTCCATTTGAAATCCTCGATCAAGTAGGAACTGTGGCCTATAGACTCATTTTACCGCCAAGTATGTCGCGTGTTCATAACGTTTTTCACGTATCGATGTTATGTAAATATGTGGATGTCCCGAACCACATTATTAAATTAGAACTAGACGAGATAGCAGAAGATTTAACGTATGAGGAGATACATGTTAAAATCTTGGATAAGAAGGATCGTATTCAACACTCAAAGGTTATACCTCAAGAGTTAGAATCTGAAATGAAGTCAAGGTATCCTCATCTCTTCGGCATACCAGGTATGTATATAAATTTCGATGGCAAAATTTCATAAGGAGGGGAGATTGTGAGACCCCAAATTTTATGAATAAAGATTTAAATTTCTCAAAATTGTTTTTTAATATTATGGTGTGGATTTGATATAATGTTATAGTTGTGGGTAATATTTATAAATTTTGCAAAGTACGTAAGTTGTTATATAATATTCGATTGGTCCGGGAATATTCGTTTTAATAGGGAATATTCGTACGACGGCACAATCATTGGTGGAACCCACAACAGAAGTATTGTCGTAGTTAGAAAATGACAGAATTATCTTTTTATAAAAATAACGGCGAAAGTGTTACCGTTAAAACTGTTGAACTACCCGGTAGTAAAAGTACAATAATACGCGTGGTTGCATAGTAGCACACGGTATTGATTATTGATGCTTACGTAAAAAGTCACTCGGTTTTGTTCAATTATTGCTACAATAATTGTTTCATAGTATCTCACGTTATTTGATTCAATTATTGTAAATATTTTATATATATTAATAAATCAATAATTGAGATGATAGAGTTATTAATATTATTATTTGCAATATTAACGATGTCTAGAAGTTCTGCTAAGGAGAGGTTTGGTCACCTAATTGTGCGCCAATAGGGAGAAATCCTTATTGGAAAGCCCCCTCTTTCCTGGGAACGACCTGGTCGATTAATATTGTGAATTATAATAATGATGATAAATGTTGTTAAAAATATTGAGGTGTCTTTTTATGAAGTCACGGAAGTTTATATATATATATATATATATTATATATATATAAATCTTTTTATTAGTATTATGTAAGACCCCAACTTCTATGAATAAAGATGAATTTTCTATAATTATCATTTTTTGAATATTATGGAATGATTTGATATAATGTTATAGTTGAAGGTAATAGTTATAAATTTTGCAAAGTACGCAAGTTATTATATAATATTCGATTGGTCAGGGAATATTCATTTTAACAGGGAATATTCGTACGACGGTACAATCATTGGTGGACCCCACAACGAAATTATTGTCAGATTGAGAAAATGACAAAAATATTTTATGAAAATAACGACGGAAGTTTTATCGTTAACTGTTAAAACACCCGGTGTTAAAAGTACAAGAATACGTGTGGTTGCATAGAAGCACATAGTATTGATTATTGATGCTTACGTGAGAAGTCACTCAGTTTTGTTCAATTATTGCTTCAGTAATTATTGCATAGTATCTCACGCTAATTGATTCATTTATTGTCGATATTTTATATATTATTAAATCAATAATTGAGACGACGAAGTTATTAATATTATTATTTGCAATATTAACGATGTCAGAAGTTACGCGAGGAGAGGTTTGGTCACCTAATAATTGGCGCTAATAGGGAGAAATCCTTATTTAAAGCCCCTCTTTCTTGGGAACGACACGGTCGATTAATAGTGTGAATTAATAATGATGATGAAGTTTTGTTTTATTAGTATTATTAATGTAATAAAGCGTAAAAGTTTTTATATAAAATGTAATACTTTTATAAAGTTATTCATTTTATTAGACTATAAATAGAATATATTATATTCTATTATGCATAGTGTTTTGTATAGTAAAATTATTTTATATAAAATGTAATATTTTTATAAAGTTATTCGTTTTATTAGACTATAAATAGAATATATTATATTTTATTATGCATAGTGTTTGCATAGTGGCTGCATAGTATTTTGCATAGTAGTAAAATCTTTTATATAAAAAAAGAATACTTTTATAAAGTTATTCGTTTTATTAGATTATAAATAGAATATATTATATTTTATTTAAAATATTTTGTTTTATTAGAATATTTTATAGTAAACCAATCTGGACCGTCTGTTTAAAAGTAAATCAATCTAGGTAATAGATTCAGAATTAGTTCTTATTAGGTCCATTCTCCTATAAATAGAAACTCATTCCTTCATTTTTTCTTATGAATTCACTGAAACTCTAGAGAGAGAAAGTATAGAGAGAAAGAAGAAAAGTATTCTGCTACTTCACTACTCCTATATCCAGGTGTTCTAAGGTAAGGGGTATTATTTCTTTCATATTCATGAATAGAACTTTTGTTATTCCATTTTTTATTACATTGGAATAACTTTGTATCTGTGATCTACCCTATACTTGGTGAAATTCTTCTGTTATTCCATTCTTTATCATTATGTTGGAATAACCTGTCTATGCAAAGTACCGCATACATGGTGAAATTCTTCTGTTATTTCATTCTTTATTATTCTGTTGGAACATCCTGTCTGTGCGTTTATGCAAGACCTGGTTCCGTTATTTATTATTCTGTTAGAACATCCTATTGGTGCGAATTTTGCCTGACCTGGTTTCGTTATTTATTATTCTGTTGGAATATCATGTCTGTGCGTTTACGCATGACCTGGTTCCGTTATTTATTATTCTGTTGGAATAACATGTCTATGCGGTATATCGCATGCCTGATGATTTATTTTGTTATTTCATTCTTTATTATACTCAGTTGGTTAAAGTTTTGGCTTTTATACTCCATGAAATTAATGGAATTTCCTTGATATTTGCGTTTCATCTAGTATCTTTTCATGGAAATATTTTTCTGAGCATTCTTGAGTTTTACCCCACAAAGCAATATCATGTTGACAATTTGGACATTATTGGTTCCTAGATAAAATAATTCTTGAACTTGTTTTATTGAATTCTTATATCATTTTCATCATCCTCATGTTTATTTTATTTTGAAAGTCATACGTGTATTTTGTAGTGCATAGATGGACTTGGTATGATTATGACCAGGGATTATTCGGTATAATCATTACCGTAATGTTACAAATGATGTGGTAAAAGTCCTCATTGGCCCGTAGTGCATTGATGGACAGTTGTTGGCATGATCATGACCATTGATGAATACACAAATATCCTTGGCCCGTAGTGCATGGATAATTTGTGGTTGTGATACTAATGAATATCCTTGGCCGTAGTGCAGGGATGATATGGATTATTTATTAAGCGTAGTCCCAGTGATAAAACTGATGAAAAACCTTTTAAATCATAAAAGATAGTAGATTTTATTCTCTACTTCACTCTTTTAATGGATTATTTGTTCCACTGCAGTTAAACTTGGTGTTTGTTATATTGTATCAATTTAACACTGTTGAAGGCTAACGATAATTTATTCTGTATTATCTTAGTCATAATATTTCTTACTGGGCTAGTTGAGCTCACCCTTTTACTTTCATTGTTCTCTTCAGGAAATGAGAACGTAGCAGGAACTAGTCGGGGAACGGAGTGACGGTCTAGATAATAGCATTAGTAGTCCCCACTATTCTGTTAAATAGTGTGATAATAAATATAATGAGGACTCAATTGAGTGTGGATATTGTCTAGATGACAATATTTGTATTAAAACTCACAACATATGTTTTGTCGTATTTTACACGACTGTTGTATAATTAAGTTGTATTTGAATTTTGTACCATGTATTTGGTGACTCAAGATAAGGTGATGTATACCTATTTTGGGGGCGTCACATATTATTAATGTAATAAAACAGAAAAGCTTTTTATATAAAACATGAATACTTTGATAAAGTTATTTGTTTTATTAGACTATAAATAGAATATATTATATTCTATTATGCATAGTGTTTTGCATAATAAAATCTTTTTATATAAAACATAATACTTTTATAAAGTTATTTATTTTATTAGACAATAATTAGAATATATTATATTTTATTATGTATAGTGTTTGCATAGTGCCATGTATAGTGTTTGCATGGTAAAATCTTTTTATATAAAATAGAATACTTTATAAAGTTATTTGTTTTATTAGACAATAATTAGAATATATTATATTTTATTATGCATAGTGTTTGTATAGTGCCTGCATAGTGTTTGCATAGTAAAATCTTTTTATATAAAACATAATACTTTTATAAAGTTATTTGTTTTATTAGACTATAAATAGAATATATTATATTTTATTTAAAAGATTTTGTTTTATTAGAATATTTTATTAATACTGCATAGTAAATCAATATGGACCGTCCGTTTAAAAGTAAATCAATCTGGACCGTTCATGAATTAGTTACTATTCAGTCCATTCTCCTATAAATAGAAGCTCATTCCTTCATTATTTTTCTTAATTCTTTGAAACTCTAGAGAGAGAACTATAGAGAGAAAGAAGAAAAGTATTCTGCTACTTCACTACTCCTATATCCAGTTTCTTCTAAGGTAAGGGATATTATTTATTGTACTCGTAAGGGGTATTATTTCTTTCGTCTTCATGAAGAGAACTTTTGTTATTCCATTCTTTATTATTCATTTGAATAACTCAGATACTGTGCTACCCTATACTTGGTGAAATTCTTACGTTATTCCATTATTTATTATTATGTTGGAATAACTTTCATCATCACAATCACCGCATACATGGTGAAATTCTTCGTTATTCCATTCTTTATTATTATGTTGGAATAACTTCGCTCATCCAAAGTACCGCATACATGGTGAAATTCTTTCGTTATTCCATTCTTTATTATTATGTTGGAATAACTCCATCATGCCAAGTACCGCATACATGGTGAAATTCTTTTATTATTCCATTCTTTATTATTACGTTGGAATATCACATGCGTGCGTATTACGCATGACACGGTTCCATTATTTATTATTCATTGGAATAACCTCATGCATGCTGGCCTATCGCATGCACGGTGAAGTCTTTTATTATTTCATTCTTTATTATTACATTTGGAATATCACGCCTCGTGCGTTATTTGCGTGACTTCGTTCCTTTATTTATTATTACGTTGGAATAACTTCATGCATGCGGTCTATCGCATGCATGGTGAATTCTTCGTTATTCCATTCTTTATTATTACATTGAATAACTCGTTTCATGTGGATTACCACATGCATGGTGAATGACCCTTCGTATTCATTTCTTATTAAATTGTGGAAATGATTTGTCTACGTGGATTACCGCATGGCAGACGAAAATCCATTTGCAGTTTCATATATTCTGTTATACTCAATTGGTTAAAGCTTTGACTTCTATAGTCCATGAGATTAGTAGGATATCCTTGATATTTGCGCTTCATCTAGTATCTTTTCATGGAAATATTCTTCTGAGCATTCTTGAATTTTACTCTACAAAGAAGTATCATGTTGACAATTTGGACGTTATTGAATTATGGATAAATTAATTCTTGAACTTGTTTTATTGGATTCTTATATCATTGTCATCATCCTCATGCTTATATTATGTTGAAAGTCATCTGTGGCCTGTTGTGCATAGATGGACTTGGTATGATTATGACCAGGAATTATTCGGTATAATCATGACCGTAATGTTACAAATGATGTGGTAAAAGTCCTCATTGGCCCGTAGTGCATTGATGGACAGTTGTTGGCATGATCATGACCATTGATGAAGACACGAATATCCTTCGCACGTAGTGCATGGATAATTGTGGTTGTGATACTAATGAATATCCTTGGCCGTAGTGCAAGGATGATGTGGATTATTTATTAAGCTGAGTCCCAACGATAAAAGTGATGAAAAACCTTTTAAATCATAAAAGATAGTAGATTTTATTCTCTACTTGACTCTTTTAATGTTTATTATATTTTATCAGTTTAACATTGTTGAAGACTAATGATAATTTATTCTGCATTATCTTAGTCATAATATTTCTTACTGGGCTAGTTGAGCTCACCCTTTCTTTCACTGTTCTCTTCAGGAAATGAGAACGTAGCCGGGACTAGTCGGGGAATGGAGTGACGGTCCAGATGATAGTATTAGTAGTCCTCACTATTCTGTTAAATAGTGTGACAATAAATGTTTTGAGGACTCCATTGAGTGTGGATATTGTCCAGATGACAATATTTTTATTAAAACTCTCAGTTTATGTTTTGTCGTATTTTACACGACAATTGTATTATTAAGTTGTAATTGTATTTTTGTAGCATGTATCTGGCGACCCAAGATGGGTGATGTATACCTGTTTTGGGGGCGTCACACACACACACACACTAATTATTGTTATCATCAAAATAAAACTAAATATTGGAGACCCAACAGTCTAGAAGACAATATTCGTGTTAAAACTCTCACTTATGTGTTGTCGTATTTTACACCACAGTTGTATCATTAAGTTTGTATTTGAATTCTATACCATGTATTTGACGACTCGGAATGGGTGATGTATACCTATTTTGGGGGCGTCACAGTTGGTATCAAAGTTTAGGGATATGATCCCTGGCTGAGATGTGAGACTAGAACTAGGATGGGAGAGACGGGTAAATCCTTCGCTAGTATGACCTACCTAAGTTTATTTGTTATTTAATAGTCGGTAAGAATATAGGGATAGTATGTGGCATGTCAATTTACCCTTGTTTTGTGGTAGTGTTTGAAAATGACATCCGAGTATGTTGAGATAAACAATGGAGCGCATGAGACCGTTGAGTCACCGATGATCAATAACCAGGATAATGTGCATCAGGAAGGCAATAATCCTCATGTACACAACAACACCGACCAAATGATGAACGACGGAATGTTTAGGAGCTTTCTGCAATTCATGCAACATCAGGAAAGAGAGACTCCTTTTCAAAATGCAGGTGGAAACACTGGCAACTCTCGGACAATCACCGCTAAGCAATTCAAGGAGCTGGGACCACCAGAGTTTTTGGGAAAGCTAGAATCACTTAAGGCAGAGACGTGGATTAAATAGATCACCAAGATATTTGATGTCTTAGGATGCTCCGAGGAGCAAAAGGTTCCTTTTGCCATCTCCATGTTGCGAGGAGAGGCAGATTATTGGTGGAAATCTGTAAAACGTACTCAGCCTACCGCACTCAAGATGTCTTGGGAGAAGTTCCAAGAATTATTCAACGACAAGTATTTTCCCAAAAGTATTCGTCACATGAAGGAGGTGGAATTCATTAAGCTAGAGAAAAACAATATGTCTTTATCGCAGTACGAGGCTAAGTTTGCCGAGTTGTCCCGGTTTGCATCCCATTTGGTAGATAATGAGGAGCGTATGACGCAGATGTTTCTAAGAGGTTTGAAACCAGAAATACGTCAATATCTCATTTCTCACAAACTTTGCTTGTATTCAGATGTTGTGAATAAGGATCAGTTATTGGAATGCGATAATGAGTTAGCCCAACCAAGAGATAGCAGCCGACAAAATGATAATAACAATGGTAGCAGTCATCGAAGCGGTGACAACAAACGTGGAGGAAGTCAATATTCCAGAAATGGTAACCACTTCAGTGGTAATCCTGGCTAAGATAATAGAAGTGGAAATTTTAAGAAGAGGAGATTCAATAATGATGGAAAGATGTCAGGTCCAACACCCGTTGTTAAGGAAGGAGAACGACCATCGGTCGTATGCTACAAATGCGGAGGGGAGAGACACATCAGTCCAAACTGCACGCAGCAACTCAAAGCGTGTTAAAATTGCAGAAGAGAAAGCCACCTAGCGCGATTTTGTCTTGTAGTGATGACAAGTCCAGCTGGGATGGCGACACCAAATGCCGTCCCAGACAAGTTAAAGCCGGTAGTTCAAGGGAGAGAGTTTGTCGTGACGTCCCATAAAGCGAGGAACCCGATAAAGTTATCATGGGTAAGCTAATCATAAACTCTTGCAAAGTCTGTACCTTATTTGATACCGGTTCTACCCATTCTTTTATTTCTCCTACTTGCGCTCAACATTTAAATTTAACTCTAGAAAAATTAGACTTTGACTTATTTGTTGAAACTCCATCGGGAGAAACCTTCATTACATCCACTATTTATAAATCTTGTTTGATTTAAATCGGCACCCTTACATTACTTGTCGATCATATCTCTTTGAAAATACTTGCATTTGATGTGATTTTAGGGATTGATTGGTTAACTAATCATCATGCTAAAATTGATTATTTTCGTAAGGTTGTTAGCTTTCATATTCCTAACCAACCTATTATGCGAATTTAAGCAACCAAACCACTAAAGTCAATCACAGTCATATCAAGCCATAAAGCTATTCGTTTATTGAAAAACGAATGTCAAACTTTCTTAGCTCATGTCACAGATTAAAACAAAAATATGTCAGATTTGAATGATATTTCTATTGTTAATAAATTTCCTAACGTATTCCCTGAAGAACTTCCTGGTCTACCCCTGGTGTATGAAATTGAGTTTTGTATTGACCTTGAACCGGGTACAAAACCCATTTCCAAAGCCCCATATTGAATGACTCCTATTGAACTTCAAGAGTTAAAAACCCAACTGAGTTATTAGACATCAGTTTTATTCATCCTAGTACGTCTCCTTGGGGTGCTCCTGTTCTATTCATAAAGAAGAAAGATGGAAGTATGCGACTTTGTATTGACTATCGGGAGTTGAATATGTCACCGTCAAAAATAGCTACCCGTTGCCTCGCATTGATGACCTATTTGACCAGTTGCAAGGAGAAAAATTCTTTTCAAAGATCGATCTTCATTCCAGATATCATCAGTTAAAGATTAAAACTGATGACATTCCAAAGATTGCTTTCAGAACTCGGTACGGGAATTATGAATTCCTAGTCATGTCTTTTGGATTGACTAATGCTCCTTCTGCTTTCATGGATATGATGAACCGAGTATTCAAGGAATATTTGGATCATTTTGTGGTTGTCTTTATTGATAACATCCTCATATATTCCAAAAGCCATTAAGATCATGAGCAACACTTGAGGCTGATGCTCCAAAAGCTTCGTGAAAACAAGTTGTACGCTAAGTTAAAGAAATACGAGTTCTGGCTTGAAGAAGTAGCATTCCTTGGGCCCGTGATATCAAATCACAGAATATTTGTTGGCCTAGCAGAGATTAAAGCAATTCAAAGTTGGGAGCAACCTAAATCAGTGACTGAAGTACGTAGCTTTTTGGGCTTAGCTGGTTATTATCGGATATTCGTGGAAGGATTTTCTCGATTTGCTACTCCATTAACTCAGCTGACTCGAAAAGATACAAAATTCGATTGGAGCGGGGAATGTGAGAAGAGTTTTCAAGAACTCAAGAGGAGACTCATTTCAACACCTGTTCTGACAATACCATCTAGTTTGGAGAGATTTGTAATCTACAACGATGCTTTAGGAAGAGGGTTAGGATGTGTTCTCATGCAACATGGGAAAGTCATAGCCTATGCCTCACGACAACCCAAAGAATATAAGAGAAATTATCCTACTCATGATCTAGAGTTGGCAGCTTTCATTTTTGCGCTTAAAATCTGTAGGCATTACCTGTATGGGGAGAAGGTGGAGATCTATACAGATCATAAAAGCCTTAAATATTTCTTCACCCAAAAAGAACTGAACATGCGACAATGATGTTGGCTTGAGCTGTTAAAAGATTACAAATATACCATTCAATATCATCCAGGAAAGCGAATGTGGTAGCTGGCACGTTGAGTAGAAGATCATATGCGGGTACGAGTGCGATATTGTTAATGCAAAGGCCTATTTGGTATGACTTACAAAGGATGGAGATAGAGTTAAAGACAACAAAGACCCACGTGATGATGTCAAATATATGAGTAGAACCGACTTTAATCGATAAAGTTAAACTAACTCAAGCTACAGACCTGGAGCTGATGCGTATGAAGAAGAAAGTACAAGAAGGTACTATTCCAGAAGTAAGAATCGATGAAGAAGGAATACTTTGAGTCAACTCCAGACTTTGTGCTCCTAACGACTCTGATTTAAAGTATAAAATCATGATAGAGGCACACAACACACCGTTTGCAATCCATCCTAGGAGTACCAAAATGTATCGTGATCTTCGACATACATTTTGGTGGAGCAATATGAAGAGAGAGATAACGGAGTTTATCTCAAGGTTTTTAACTTGTCAACGAGTCAAGGCGAAGCATCAAGTGCCAAAAGGTCCATTGCAACCACTTGAAATTCCAGAATGGATGTGGGAGCACATTACCATAGATTTTGTTACTGGTCTTCCCAAGGTTTTCTCAAGGTATAGATGCAATTTGGGTCATTGTTGATAGATTAACCACGGCTGCTCATTTTTTACCTATACAAGAAACTTATTCACTTGAACGTCTTGCTCGTATATATATAAATGAGATTGTAAGACTGCATGGTATGCCAGTATCCATAGTTTCTGATCGAGACCGAAGATTCACTTCACAATTTTGGGTTAGTTTACAGAAAGCTATGGGCACGAATTTGAGATTCAGTTTGGCATATCATCCTCAAACGGACGGGCAGTCGGAGAGGACTATTCAAACCCCTGAAGATTTATTAAGACTCTGTGTCCTTGACTTCAAAGGAATTTGGGAAAAGTTCTTGCCATTGGTGGAATTCTCATACAACAACAGTTATCAAACAAGTATAGGCATGGCTCCATTTGAGGCGTTGCATAGACGCAAGTGTCGTTCTCCAGTATGCTGGGATGAGGTGGGTGAAGCAACGTTGTTGGGATCGAAATTGGTACGCATGACAACGGAAAAGATTCAAATGATCCGGCAACGTATAAAAACCTCACAAGATCGATAAAAGAGTTATGTAAATCTTCATCGAAGGGACGTGGAATTCAATGTTGGAGAGCATGTGTTGTTACATGTTGCTCTTGTTAGGTTTGTAATATTCAAGAACGCAATCAAATTGCAAAAATAATGTGGAAACGTGTAAAAATCAGAGTTTAAAATTTTACAAACCATATACCCGGATCATCCTTTATGCGCAATTATTAATTTAACGAAAAGATAAAGAATAAAATCATACCCTTGAAGATCGAGCTTCCTCAGGTACAAGTTCACCTCCAATCCTTTTCGCGTTCAACTTGAATCCACCGGGTTTGGTTCCTTTCCTTTGATCAACGTTAGCCACCCAAGTGTTTGGCCTCTAGAGGTGATCCACCAAGGAAGAAGAAGGATTTAAGAAGATGGGTGGTTGGCTAAACCCTAGTTTTTCTATCTCTATAGAAAAAGAGCGTACTCTCCAACTATTGGAATAACATATATTATTGATATCTGATATAAGACTCCTCTTATATAGATATCAAATATCCCTATTAAAATAAGGTATTATTTAATTAAACTCTTTTAATTAAATGGGCTCCCCTAATCTTATTAGGGATAATTAATTAAACTCCTTTAATTAATTTTCCTCCTAATCTTATTAGGAATAAATGAGAGTACTTATATTAAATTAATTCCTAAACTCTTTTAGAAATTAAAATAATAATAATAATAATTGTAATAATATTAATAAGACTCCTCTTATTAATTTATATTTAATATTTCTAAAATATTAAATAATAAATATTAAGCTATTTAATTTATTCTATCACCATAGATTAAATTAAATATACATAATATATTATTACGATTATGCCATTAACTTCTTAAATAATTATTCTTCCTTTTATGGTGTGACCCTTTAGGTTCTCCATATTAAACCCTAGGTTGTGAATAAATCAATTAGAACAATTCTAATCTTATTTAAATAAATAAATTAAACAATTAATTTATTTAAATAAATAATATTTATTCTACAATAGGGATAAGTTCTCTAGCGATCAACGACTTTCCAGATAATATAGATTTCAACATTAATCATAAAAGAACCTTTGAGTAAATTGTTACCAAATACAATTCAATCCTTCCACCATACAATGTCCCAATTAAATATAAGGCATGGAATTCTTGTCAAGTCTTATTTTATTTAATTATATGTATTTCGATCCTTAAATGCACAACACCAAATAATGCAAATTAGAAACTCCTTTCTAATTTCATTTTGCCTTCGCCAAGGACTCTTTGGGTTGTCATTTATCAAATCACATAGGACATTCTCTTCTTTTATTAGAAGTGGTAGATTCTTTATTGATCATACATTATCTCCATATACAACTTATTATACCCAAGCATACCCTTTGATATACCCTAAGGGTCTTAAGGAATAAGTCAAAGTATAACTCATCATACACAAAATACTATGATGATCTCAAGTCCAAGGATTACTTTGTACTACTATCACTCTGAGAATTCTATTGACGAAATGCAAGTAAAACTCCATTAGGTATTCCTTAGCGAGCCACGTCAAAGTGAACTTATTCTCTAATAAGCACCTACATACTTGCTTTAGTGTCTCCACACAAATGATCATGAGATCAATCATCCTCATCCAATGAGCAAGCAACGTATGTACCAATCTACCCGGATTCACTAATCCCCAATTTAGTAATCCAATGATTGGGAACTATTTTTGTTTTAAGCTTTCTAAGAATTTAGATCTCATTAGAATGATCATCGTCATTATTCTAAAAGCATTGCTTAAAACTATGGGTTTATCACATATTATAAAACAGCATCATGTAGATAATTAAAAGCCTTTAATAAATTAATACTTTTTATTAATAAATGAATAAGATTGTTACAAAGTATTTGCTTTATCATCAAACATGATTGACTTGTGTGCATATTACTTTCAGCTCTATGGAAAGGAGTTACAAGATTTGGAAAGAGAGGAAAGATCAATCCTCGATTCATTGGCCTATTTAAAATCCTTGATCGAGTAGGAACTATGGCCTATAGACTCACCTTACTGCCAAGTATGTCTCGTGTTCATAACTTTTTTCACATATCTATATTACGTAAATATGTGGAAGACCCGAACAACATTATTGAATTAGAACCAGACAAGATAGTGGAAGATTTAACGTATGAAGAGGTACTTATTAAAATCTTGGATAAGAAGGAACATATTCTATGCTCCATGGTTATACCTCAAGTCAAAGTTTTGTGGAGAAAATTCGATGATGAGAAAATGACCTGGAAGTTAGAATCTAAAATGAAATCAAGGTATCCTCACCTCTTCGACATACCAGGTACGTACACCAATTTTGAGGATAAAATTTTATAAGACGGGGAGATTGTAAGACCACAACTTTTATGAATACAGATTAATTTTCTCTAAATATTATTTTGAATATTATGGTGTGAATTTGATATAATGTTATAGTTGTGGGTAATATTTATAAATTTTTTAAAGTAAGCAAGTTGTCATAAAATATTCAATTGGTTGGGGAATATTCATTTTATCAGGGAATATTCGTACGACGACACAACCATTGGTGGACCCCACAACGAAATTATTGTGAGAGTTAGAAAACGACAGAAATATCTTTTAATAAAAATAACGGCGAAAGTTTTACCGTTAACTGTTGAAATACCTGGTGATAAAAGTACAGTAATATGCATGGTTGCATAGTAGCACACGATATTGCACAGTATTTTTGATTATTGATGCTTATGTGAGAAGTCACTTAGTTTTATTCAATTATTTCCAAAGTAATTGCTGCATTGTATCTCACGTTATTGATTCAATTATTGTCACAATATTTTATATTATTTGAGACGACAAAGTTATTCATATTATTATTTGTATTATTGACGATGTCTAGAAAGTTCTGTCGAGGAAAGAGATTTAGTCACCTAATTGGGCGTCAATAAGGAGAAATTCTTATTGGAAAGCCCTCTCTTTCCTGAAAATGATCTGGTTGTTAATATTGTGAGTTATAATATGATGAATGTTATTAAAAATTTGCTTTGAGAAGCAAAATGAATTGAGATAAATAGAGGGGTATTTTATGAAGTATTTGTTATAAATTTGACTTATTATATGGATCTCCGTTTACCCATTTTTCAAAATTATCGGTAGAAAGTTATCTCTGTTTATATATATATATATATATATATATATATATATTACAATAAGTTTTATTTTATGAAAAATAGAATATATTATATTTTATTATGCATAGTGCATGTATAATGTTTGCATAGTACTGCATAGTAAAATCAAAAAATTTGTCAAATATCCGTGAATAAGTTACAGTGCAGTCCATGATTTTTTCCTTACTGTGCATCCAAATAGTATCCTGCCATTCTTCTATAAACAGGATGCTTAGTTTAGAATTGAAAATCTCACCAGAATTTGAGAATTCTTCTTCTATAATATTGAGAGTATTTTTTTGAGTTTAAGGAAGCTTTGAGTGTAGAAAACAGTATAAGTTTTCTTCAAGAATATCCTCGCCCTACCAATCAGAAATACTCTCCTTTTAAGGTAAGGGATATTATTTTTGTTCAATATTCGTATGAAATAATATTTTCTTCCATACTCTGTAGTATGTAAGTAATATTATTTTGTTTTAGATTCTGATTTCTACACTCATTTTGTTAAAGTATTGCTTCTATACTCCTTGAAATTAGTGGAATATCCTTAAAATTTGCGTTTCATCTAGTATCGTTCCACTGAAATATTTTTCTGGACATTCTTGATAAATTTTGATCTTTTCATATCGGGGTACTATTCACAGGGTACTATTCTCGAAGTACTATTCATGGGGTACTTGTGACGCCCCCAAAATGGGTATACATCACCCATCTTGAGTCGCCAGATACATGGTACAGAACTCAACTACAAACTTAATTATACAACTGTCGGGCAAAATACGACAAAACATAGCTGATAGTTTAAACAAGAATATTGCCTTCTAGACAATATCCACTCTCAATGGAGTCCTCATTACAATTATTATCACACTATTTTATAAAAATAGTGAGGACTACTATAGCCACCATCTCGGACCATCACTCCATTCCCCGACTCGTCCCAGCTATATTCTCATTTCCTGAAGAGAACAGTGAAAGAAAAGGGTGAGCTCAACTAGCCCAATAAGAAATATTATGACTAAGATAATGCAGAATAAATTATCCTTAGCCTTCAAAAGTATAACAACTGATAGAATACAATAGACAACAAGTTTTAGATCAACAACTGCAGCGGAATAAGCAATCCATTAGAAGAGTCTAGTAGAGCATGATATCTACTATCTTCTATGATATAAAAATTTATCATAAATTTTATCCCTGTAATACCAATCAACAGTTCTTTATTATACACAAGATAAATAGAACTTTCATCATCTGTCTTCACCTGAACCACCAAAGATATTAGTTAAATTCATAATTCATGTTTATAATAATGTGAATCAACAATTTCTCCTTGCCACAAAGGCTTAATAGAACATTTACTCAATATCTTTACCCCAAAGGCTAAAGATATTCAAATGTAATAACAATGATCATACCAATCAGTTGTCTATCTTTGCACTACGGGCCAAAGATATTCAACTATAAAACCAATGGTCATGATCATACCAATCAATTGCCTGTCAGTGCAATACGGCCAAAGACATTCAACTGTTAACTAATGGTCATGATCCTGCCAATCACGTCAGCGAATTATCCCTGCACTACGGCCAAGGATATTCATTTGTATCACCAGTGGTCATGATCATGTCATACACTAGTCCATCTTTGCACTACGGGCCAAAGCTATCAAACAACAGATCATCTTTGCACTACAGGCCAAAGATATTCAACAATAGATCATCTTTGCACTACAAGCCACAGACATACAATTGTAAAACCAATAACCAATGGTACATTTATGCACTACGGGCCAAAGATGACTTTTAACGCAATATAAGCATGAGGATTATGACAATGATATCAAGAATCAATCGAATGAGATAAAGGATAAATATTACATATTTATAATTCAATTTATCTAGAGTTCAAGAATATCTAAATTGTCAACATGATCACCAATTGTGGAGTAAAATTCAAGAATAATATTCATGTATCAAAAATAATTTGGATAGAAAAGAAATATATTTTTCGGGTGAATAATACCTTGTGAATAGTACCCAATGAACAGTACTTCGGGAATAGTACCTTGTGAATAGTACCCCAGCATGAAAAGTGCCCCAAATACCCGAGTGAAAAATATTTGAGTGAATAATAACTGGGTGAATAGTAACCCATGAATAGTAACTCGTAAATAGTACTCCGGCACGAAAAATGCCCCGAATACCCGAGTAAATAATATTCGAGTGAATAGTAACCAGGTGAATAGTAACCCGTAAATAGTAACTCGTGAATAGTAAGAAATAATAACCCTTACGAATAAGAAATAAATAACATCCCTTACGAATATTGAACGAAAATAATATTCCTTACGAATATTAAACGAAGACAATGAATATTGAACGAAAAATGATATTCCTTATGAATATTGAACGAAAATAATATTCATAGGATTACGAAAAATAATATCTCTTCAGAATATGAAATAAATAATACCCCTTACCTCAGAAGAAGACTGGATACTGGAGTAGTGAAGTAGCAGACTACTCTTCTTCTATCTCTCTATAGCTTCTCTCTATATAGATTCTCTCTCTATAATTGCTCTTGTGAGTCTTAGTGAATTGGTGAGAATGAAGGAAGAATGAGCTTCTATTTATAGGAAAACATAGTTTCGATAATTGCACATTTTGGGGCTCGAAATATTACAATATAATACCTTCCTCTTTTTCTTCATTTTTAATTTAGTCCTGCAAGTATTATCAAACTTGCACCACCTCCCCTAATAGTAAATCATGTGAATTAATAGTTCATTCATGTGACTCAATAGTATAATCGTGTGAAAAAACTAATTATAGTATAGTACCTTCATCTATACCTCCATTTTTAATTTAGTCATGCAAGTATTATTAATCTTGCACCAACTCCCCTAATAGTAAATGCATGTGAATCAATAGTACACACATATGAATAAATAGTTATAAGCATTAGAATTAATAGCAATTAATTGCTTATTTATCTGATTAATTACCCGATTGGTCAATATAACCTCCAGACATCAATTATTATCGGAATAGATGTCGATTTCCACTAACACTAATAATCCCAACACAATAGAAATATCAATTTCATCTTTAATCAACATGAATTTATTCATCATTAATATTATAACTCACAATATTTAACAACCAGGTCATTCCCAGGAAAGTGGGGGCTTTCTGATAAGGATTTCTCCTTATTGGCGCGCAATTAGGTGACCAAACCTCTCCTTGATGAACTTACAGACATCATCGATATTGCGAATAATAATATGAATAACTTTGTCGTCTCAATTATTGATTTAATAATATAAAATATTATGCAGATGATCTCGTGACAATAATTGAATCAATAATATGAGAGATATGATATGATCACAATTATTGTGAGTAATAATTGAGTATAAGCGAGTGACTTCTCACATAAGCATCGATAATCAATATCGTGTGCTACTTATGCAACCACGCCAGACATATTCATTTACTTTAACACCGGTTATTTCAATAGTTAACGGTAAAACTTCCGTCGTTATTTTCATAAAAAGATATTTCTGTCATTTTCTCATTCCGACAATAATTCCGTTGTGGGGTCCACCAATGATTGTGCCATCGTACGAATATTCCCTGTTAAAACGAATATTCCCCGACCAATCGAATATTTTATGACAACTTGCATACTTTACAAAATTTATAAATACTACCCACAACTATAACATTATATCAAATCCACACCATAATACTTAAAAAATATTTTGAGAAAAATAATATTTTTTCATAAAATTTGGGGTCTTACATAAATAATCAGAACAAAGATAAAATAGATCTTAGTGACTTTCAACTTAATTATCTAGAATTCAAAATGCTAACATAATATTAGATGAAACACAAATTATTAAGGATATTCTAATTCTTTCAGGGTTTTTCACCATTTAATGATAAACTGAATAAACGAATAATAATATCTTACCATAATATGGAGTATGAAAGAAAATGATATTCCTTTTACCATAAAAATGATACTCCCTTACCACAATAATGATATCCCTTATTTTAGCATGTGACTTGATTCTGCTTTCTGTGAAATTGATCAACTTAAACAATGCTTGCATTTCTTATCTACACTTGAAGTAACATTACACTTAATAGAAATACTCACAATATTGTAGTAAAAGAATTTTATATTTTTAGTGTAGTGATGGTGTGTGTTTAGTTGCTCAACCGGGCAACCTATTTATACTAAAAATTGAGGAAACAATTAGCACACACGCTTTGACAAAATAACCAAATGAGGTATATAATAATGGTACTGGAATTTATGGTCCCACAGAGAAAATTAAACCAACTTGTACACGTTTTAAAAATAATTGAGTTGTGGTCCAGACTACTTTAGAAAAAGTAGAGTGTCGGCAAGTCTTTCCAAATTTACTTTTGTAAAAAGAAAATAATTGAACAAGCATCTGCATATCATACTTATCTTTAATTATCAACACCTTTTATTCATCAATTATTTACACATTTATAATTTTTCAATAATTATTCATAATTATTAACATAGACTCACAATACTGCCAACTATTTTAATTATATCACATAATATGAGTTATTGTTCAATAACTACTGTGGCAATAATTGAATAAAAGACTGAGTGACTTCTTACGTAAGAATCAAATCAATACCTTACTAATTCTATTAAAAGTTGGGGTCAACACCAAAACATCGAATAACATAAAAACCAACTAATAATTCATTATTCATTCAAGTTATCTTTATTTATCGCATAAAATCATTATTCAAAATATTCCAAAACTTTATAAATGAATAATAAAACTTGAGAAATCTAAAACCTCATATATGACAATCCACTATTCTAGTATTATCACCATTTTTACTTTAACAAAAATATTATTTTTGTTTTTATCAAAACTCCTTCGTTACTCGTGCGTTTACATCCCGACACCTCATAAGCTTACTAATACATCTAAAATATTTAAAAATAGTATTCTGAACTTTCTAAATAATTTTCACATTTTTTAGATTATCCAATACTTTTCGATAATTATTTCTATTTATAAAAACTATCATTTAATAGCTTCAAAATAGAAATACTAACTCCACACACTTTTATATCTTTAAAATATCATCAATATTAATCTTACATTATTATAATATTTTTCAAAGAATTCATAATTTTTCACCATTCATAGAATTTTCTATGAATTTTTCTCTATTTTAGACTAACCATAAATAGCTTAAAAATACAATAAATATTTTTTGTTATTCAAAAGCGCTTGAAATTATAAAATAATACTATAAGATTTTTCACCAATTTTCATAATTTTTCATCATTCATAGAATATTCTATGAATTTCTTTTTATTTTCAAACTAACTATAAATAGTTTAAAAATATAATAATTACTTTAGCTTTTCAATAATTCATCAAAATTTTATAGAAATTCTAAGATGTTATAATAAGCCTCCTGTAAAAATATTTCAGCCCAAATAATTTTTCTAATAAATTAATAATAAACTCCAATATTCAGAAATTTTAATAATTCATAATAATTAGTACTTTTATCAGAAAAATACAGATCTTATGTCCTTTCTATGTAAAATTTAATTCTCTACAACTTTGTAGAAGAAATTTGTTTTAAAATTCTGACTCTAACATAGAGAGAAAGGTTTACTGAAAATTCTGCTACAAAATTTCTGGATCAGTCACCTCCTTAAATTCATAACAAATCATACGTTAATATTTAACGGTTCAAATTTGTGGACATATACTCAACTTATATATGTATAACATATCCAAAAATCAAAATGATCCAACGGTCGGATTAAAAATTATAACTCACGCAATAGAGCTTAAGAACATTGATTTTTTGGACTATAAATCATTCGGACCAATTTCACTCAAACTGTCACCACAAAAAATCCACAAACTTTTTTTGGGTGATTCAAATCTCTGTGGTTAGCTTACTTCCAGGGCTTTCTTTTGATATATAGCTTATCTCTTAACTCATTATACACAAAGAGTTATCAATTTTACAAAATCAAGCAGTAAACTAATTTTTCTTAAAATCTCCATATTTTGTTCTTCTTTTGATTTCTTGATTTCTTTCCTTTGATTCATATTTTTGTAAGTTTAATCTATCACATACAAACATAAATACACCAACATCATAAAACTTAACTTCTATCATGAAAATCAAAGGATTAATCAAGGTTTTATTCATTACCTTTAAAATTTTTATTCCTTCTCCTTCTTCTCTCTCTATTTCTCTCCTCTCTCCTTTTTCTTTTTGCTGATTTTGGGCTATGGGAGGGAGTGTGAGAATGATGGAAAATTATCATTTCTTTCCCTCTCTCTTCTTTATCTTCTTTCCTTTTCTTTTCCTTCCTTCTTTCCAACTTTTTCTTTCTTCCTTTCCTCTTTTTCTTCCTTTCTTTTCTTTTCTTTCCCCCACATGTTCCCCCCCATAATTTTCCACTCACATTTCAGCTCTTAATTAGCCGCCTCCCCCTTCTAGAAGATTTAATCCCCCTTTTTATTTGCTTAATTATCCGATTAATGTTCGTTTGACCATTAATCAATTTAACATTTTATAATTTTAAAAATAATAATCATAAATTAAATTAGATTTTTATTTTATAAAAGTTGGGGTTTTACATCCTTGGTATGCTGCTACGTCTAGTCTCAAGGTCCTCTCCAGGACTTGAGATCCTATTACTATCAATAATAAATACTCCTTCAACAGGATGAGAAGCCTTTACAAAGTTTTATAGTTAAACTTCCAATTGTTCCCAACTAATCTATCTTAGACAGCAAGCTCCCAGCTCCCTCCTCAAGCTTAGTTGTAATTCTTTTGAGTTCAGTTCTATTCTATGATCTAGTCTTGAAACAACAACCTCTTCCTCACCTCACAAGTACACTAAAGACCCAACTTCCCGCTGACCTCTCTAAGACTCTGGTTTTAGTCGAAGAATTACTCGTCTTTCTCACAGGTATATAAAATAAACTAACTCTGGCCTTTTCTCTTTTTACAAATGATTTTACAACAATTTGCTTCTCAAATAAGCAGATAAGAATTTAGTACATATGGATGCTTCTTAAATAAGCAGATATAATTTAGTACAAATTGATGCTTCTCAAATAAGCAGATATCAATTAAAGAGCAAATTAATTTATAAAAGTTCAAAGACTTTTATACTTGAGAAATAATGCTTCTGTGTAAGCAAATATATAAATTATGCACTGTTATAAAGTTTAAATAACTTTTATATTTAGTGTAAAAAATGCTTCTTGAATAAGCAAATAAGTAAATTATGCAATGTTAAAAAGTTTAAATAACTTTTATGTTTTGAGTAAAAATGCATCTTGAATAAGCAAGTAAGTCAATTTTAGCAGACTACTCTTCTTCTATCTCTCTATAGCTTCTCTCTATATAGCTTCTCTCTCTATAATTGCTCTTGTGAGTCTTAGTGAATTGGTGAGAATGAAGGAAGAATGAGCTTCTATTTATAGGAAAACATAGTTTCGATAATTGCACGTTTTGGGGCTCGAAATATTACAGTATAATACATTCCTCTTTTTCTTCATTTTTAATTTAGTCCTGCAAGTATTATCAAACTTTTACCACCTCCCCTAATAGTAAATCATGTGAATTAATAGTTCATTCATGTGACTCAATAGTATAATCATGTTAAAAAACTAATTATAGTATAGTACCTTCATCTATACCTCCATTTTTAATTTAGTCATGCAAGTATTATCAATCTTGCACCAACTCCCCTAATAGTACAAGAATGTGAATCAATAGTACACACATGTGAACAAATAGTTATAATCATGTGAATTAATAGTCAATTAATTTCTCATTTATCAAGTTAATTACCCGACTGGTCAGTATAACTTCCAGACATCAATTAACATCAAAATAAATGTCGATTTCCATTAACACTAATAATTCCAACACAATGGAACTATCAATTTCATCTTTAATCAACACGAACTTATTCATCATTAATATTGTAACTCACAATATTTAACAACCAGCCCATTCCTAGGAAAGAGGGGGTTTTCCGATAAGGATTTCTCCTTATTGGCGCGCAATTAGGTGACCAAACCTTTTCTTGACAGAACTTCTAGACATTGTCAATATTGCAAATAATAATATGAATAACTTTGTCGTCTCAATTATTGATTTAACAATAATAAATATTATGCAGATGATACTGTGACAATAATTGAATCAATAATATTAGAGATATGATGCAGCAATTACTGTAGCAATAATTGAGTATAATTGAGTGACTTCTCACGTAAGCATCAATAATTAATACTATGTGCTACTATGCAACCAATGCCAGACATCGTATTTCTTTACTAGGGTAGTTCAAGCGGTTTAACGGTAAAATTTTCATCGTTATTTTTATAAAAAGATTTTTTGTCGCTTTTCTAACTACTACAAATGCTTAGTTGTGGGGTCCACTAATGATTGTCTTAGTCATTTAATATATTCCTGTTAAAAGCGAATATTTCCGGAAACAAAACTAATATTTTATAACAACTTGCTTACTTTGCAAAATTTTCAAATATCACCCTTAAATTTAAACTTTTATCAATTTAACTATTTACCAAAATAGAAAAATTGAATACTTTTATTTCATAAAATTCGGGATCTCACAGTACTATTCACCCGGGGTACTATTCATGTCAAAAATTTATTTCTCTTATGTCCAAATTATTTTTGATACAATATTATTCTTAAATTTTACTCCACAAAGCAGTATCATGTTGTTAATTTGGAAATTATTAAATTCTGAATAAATTGAATTATAAATCTTTAAAATTTATCCTTTACTTTCATTTAATTGAATTCTTATATCATTGTCATCATCCTCATGCTTATATTATGATGAAAGTCATCTTTGGCCCGTAGTGCATAGATGGACTGTTGATTGGTATGATTATGACTATGTATCGGTATAATCATGACTTGTAATATTACAAATGATGTGGTAAAAGTCTTCATTGGCCCGTACTGCATTGATGGACAGTTGTTGGCATGATCATGACCATTAGTGGTGATAATACGAATATCCTTGGCCCATACTGCATGGATAATTTAGGGAAGTGGATTATTTATTGAGCCGAATCTCAACGATAAAATTGATGAAAAACTTTTAAATCATAGAAGATAGTAGATATCATGCTCTACTTGACTCTTCTAATGGATTGTTTATTCCGCTACAGTTAAACTTATTATCTATTGTATTTAATCAGTTTAACACTGTTGAAGGCTAACGATAATTTATTCTACATTATCTTAGTCATAATATTTCTTACTGGGCTAGTTGAGCTCACCCTTTGCTTTCATTGTTCTCTTTAGGAAATGAGAATATAGCTGGGACTAGTCGGGTAACGGAGTGATGGTCTGAGATAGTGGCTATAATAGTCCTCACTATTCTATGAAATAATGTGATAATAATTGTAATGAGGACTCTATTTGAGTTTGGATATTGTCTACGAGATAATATTCGTGTTAAAACTCTCAGCTATATTTTGTCATATTTTACACGACAGTTGTATAATTAAGTTTGTATTTGAATTATGTACTATGTATTTGGCGACTCAGAATGGGTGATGTATACCTATTTTGGGGGTGACACAATATATATATATATATATATATATATATATATATATATATATACACACATTTACTCGGCCTTGAGTTTACTTAAGTGGCCATTTATCTATTTATATATATATATATATATATATATATATATATATATATATATATATATTTACATTTTAAAGTCCTACCTGGAGTTTATTTCGTGGCAGTTGATAGGGGTGAAAATGAGTTGAATCTTAGCGAACACTCTAATGCTCAGATTCGGCTCGACTCGAAAAAATTAAGCTCAAATTCGATAAGAAATTTCTAAATTTGCACCAGATTCGACTCGGATAATTAATCGGACCTACTCGGCTCGTAAGTACTCGACTCGTTTACAAAACGAGTTACTCACGATCCTTCAAATTGAGTTTCGAATATGAACCATTTCGCTTAATACTGAACCACTACATACTAAATTGATTATTGAACTAATGTTTATTTATAAAAGCCTTTTACTTTTATTTATGTAAAAAAATTACAAAGAATGTAATACGAATTGACAATCAATTCATTTAATACTACACTTTATAAATTATAAAGATTGATACAAATATCACATATTTAGCTTATTAGTATGGATCAGACCAGTATTCGAATATGATACATCGAGCAGGTATCGAGTATGGTTCGAGAAAAAAATTAAATACTCGAACCCTAATCTGAGCGAATACTGGTATACTCGAATTCGACTCGTGTATCATTAAACAGAAAACGAGTATGGATCATATTCGACTCGAATCAACTTCGAATTCGAGCTTTGGTTCATATTTTCGAACCAATCTCGAGTCGAGTATCGAGCTACTCTGATCGGCTAACACCCCTAGCAGTTGATCATCTATATATATATATATATATATTTACTGTTTATATATATATATCTGCTTTAACTGCTTTCATAATGTAGATATTTAATTTTCCAGTCTGTGGACTAGATTTGCCTAAATCTGTCTACTTCAAACTTTGACCGGTTCAAAAGTGACTAAACTGGAACCGTTGAAGCTAGAATGATTTAGATTTACTCAAATCTAGTTCATTTTCTAGCTTTTGTACATATTACTCTTTCATGTGAACCTAGGAATCATGTGATCGAAGACTCAGCCTCTGAATCTAGATTCGCTTCCCATAACGGACATTTCTCAGCTGCAGCCAGCTTGTAAATTATCTACGGTGTCTGGATATCCTTAGATGGCTATCATGCCCACAAGGAGTTCGGCACTACTATGTATCTTATTTTCTTGAAGATGTCTCGCATCTCGAAAATAAAAGCAATGAAGCCGAACACATAATAAAATGGAAGTATCAAAGGCCTCAATTACTATTGAGTATAAGGGTTTGAAAACCTGTTTTCCAAAACTTCACTGCTATATCTTATTAAAATTAAACTTTTATATACAAGTCAAACCCTTTGTATATAGGTGCAAACAAGACATAACACTACTTCCAATAATTGCACATAGGCCCAACATACACACACACATGCAGATAAAAGTTGATTAAAAAGTTGCGATAACCGTATTTTCACGAAAGTCGCGGGGTGCCTAACACCTTCCCTCCGCTTAATCAAGCCTCCGAACCTAATGAATCTCAGTTTCTAGGGCCAGTTAAACAGTGTCCAACCATTGGGTCTTTGTACAAACCTTTTCAAAATCTATTGTGTGACGCCCCCAAAATAGGTATACATCACCCATCTTGTGTCGCCAAATACATGGTACTGAATACAAATACAAACTTAATTATACAACATGAGCTGAGTGTTTTTACACGAATATTGTCTTCTAGACAATATCCAAACTCAAATGGAGTCCTCATTACATTTATTGTCACACTATTTTATAGAATAGTGAGGACTACTATAACATCATCTCGGACCATCACTCCATTCCCCGACTAGTTCCGGCTACGTTCTCATTTCCTGAAGAGAATAATGGAAGTAAAAGGGTGAGCTCAACTAGCCCAATAAGAAATATTATGACTAAGATAATGCAGAATAAGTTATCATTAGCCTTCAACAATGTTAAATTGATAGAATATAATAGACAACAAGTTTAACTGCAGCGGAACAAGTAATCCATTAGAAGAGTCAAGTAGAGCATGATATCTACTATCTTCTATGATTTAAAAAGTTTATCATTAACTTTATCGCTGAGACTCAGCTTAATAAATAAACCACATCATCGAATCATCCCTGCACTATGGGCCAAGGATATTCATGTAATCATCAATGGTCATGATTATATTGAATAATCCCTGGTCATAATTATACCAAGAACTGTTCATCAATGCACTACAGTCCAATAAGGACTTTTACCACATCATTTATAACATTACGGGTCATGATTATACCGAATGATCCCTGGTCATAATCATACCAATCAACAGTCCATCTATGCACGTAAGCCAAAGATGACTTTCATCACAATATAAGCATGAGGATGATGACAATGATATAAGAATTCAATTAAAAGAAAGCAAAGGATAAATTTTTAAAGATTTATAATTTAATTTATCCAGAATTCAATAATGTCCAAATTGTCAACATAATACTGCTTTGTGGAGTAAAATTCAAGAATAATATCAATGTATCAAAAATAATTTGGACAGTAAAGAAATAAATTTTTTGGTGAATAGTACCCCGTGAATAGTACCTCGTGAATAGTACTTCGGGAATAGTCCCCCGGCATGAAAAGTGCCTCGAATACCCGAGTGAATAATATTTGAGTGAATAGTAACCCGTGAATAGTAACTCATAAAAGGTACCCTGGCATAAAAGTGTCCCGAATACCCGAGTGAACAATATTCTAGTGAATAGTAATCGGGTGAATAGTAACCCATGAATAGTACCCCGGGTGAAAATATTGATATTTAATAAGAAAGTTCAAATCAATATTCCAATAAAACGATACTGGATGAAGCGCAAAACTCAAGGATATTCCACTAATTTCAAGGATTATAGAAGCAATACTTACCATAGTAAGTTTAGATTTAAGAATATGAAAAGAAATAACATACGAAACTGTAAATGGATTTTCACCTGTCATACGGTACGTAATCCACCTAGATAGGTTATTCCGACATATTAAAGGATGAATACGAAAAATAGTATTCCTTATGAATATGAAAGAAATAATACCCCTTACCTTAGTAGAAGACTGGATACTACAATAGTGAAGTAGTAGAATACTCTTCTTCTTGCTCTCTATAGTTTCTCTCTCTATAGTGTCTCTTGTGAATCTCAGTGAATTGGTGAGAATGAAAAAAGAATTAAGCTTCTATTTATAGGAGAATGGACTAAATAGTAACTGATTCATGAACGGTCCAGATTGATTTACTATTAGAACGGACGGTTCATATTGATTACTATTAAAACCACAATCGACGGTCCAGATTGATTTACTATTAAAACCACCATCAATGGTCCAGATTGATTACTATTAAAACCACCATCAATGGTCCAGATTGATTTACTATTACAACCACCATTAATGGTTCAGATTGATTAACTATTAAAACCACCATCAATGGTCCAGATTGGTTATCTATTAAAACCATTATCGACGGTCCATAAAATTAGTAAATCTTCCCATGGAATACTAAGTAAAACTTATAACAAACGCCTCATAACAATCCTTATATTTATATCAAAAATTGAATAAATATTTATCACAAATTATTTATCTTTAATAAACACATTTTTTAATCTATTAACAATTATTCATTATTTATAACTCACAATATTTAACAACCAGAACATTCTATATGATATCTCACTTTCTAATGGTCAAAACTGGAAAAGAAAATATGTAAACGTTACCAGGATAGTGCAGAACGATTATACAACGATGAATTTTGCAGAAAGCAGCCCGAACTTAGTAGATCTGAAGAAGAAATCTCGGATTCTTTATGCGACTTCAACTTGAAAATGACTTGTGAAAGGGATGAGAGGTGAGTTATAACCCACTAGTGGCCGCGGGTCTACCTGTGGCTACCCTGGGTGGTCCCCACCCCTTCTGACTCGATCAAATTAGAGTTTCAAAGGAGGTCCCAGAAGCTGAAAAGTCAAATTTGGGAAAAAGGTGTTACGGGATTAAGCAGAAAAACCTAAAATCCTGGTTTCAGAAACCAAACTGCGGATCTACATATCAATCATTAGTATTCGCCCAGATACAGGTTTCAGAAAGTCGATGATAAAAGCTATTAAAAGTGGCCCATGTCAACGTATTGCGAAGGTTCAATGCCATCAATCGGGGGTTGTGATTGCAATCAAAAGTATACAAACTCATCATGAGTATCTCTCGTCAGAAATACATCCCTAGCGGAGATTTTGGACATCCTAAACCATTGAAATCTATTTCAACGAGGATCAGGTAGCCTTGACATTACAAGCCGTTACGATAATTCCACTGAAGGATTGGAAAGGGTTCGATGATGCAAGCCATTGAAAGCTATCTCAACGAGGGTCAGGCAACCCTGACATTATAAACTGTTGGCAATAAATCCAGTGAAACATCAAAGAAACCTGATGATACAAACCACGAAAAACCATCCTTATCGGAGAGGACCGATGATGGAATTTGTTATATAGATCCCAGCAATCAAAACGTAATTCCCCAAGAGTCGCTCGTAAAAGAGAAGAACGTCTTCGGTGGAAAGAAATTCCAAAGGATTAAGGACCTTGGAGATAACCCCAATGTCAACATCCGGTGGTCTACAGCATTGGAAAACCTTCATTTATAGGATCTTGAAGACATCTCTGTGACTTGTCAGCAAATTAGGCTCAAATAGAACTAATGGGCATTTCAAATCGCTAGAGAAACCCCAACATAGCATCGAGAGACTCCGATGATGAGAGCTTGGTCAACTACCGGTCGAGTAGTTATTAAAGCGGTTCAATAGAGCCATCATTGATAACTCCATCCCCCAACAAAAGTGGTAAGAGCCGGCAGTCATCACATCCCATTGGAAATTATTCCAACAACAACAACATTCATCATAACATCGCATCAAGCTACATTACATTTTCATCATCCTATACTTGTCATATTTCAAGTGTCTAGTAGTCTTTATCCTATCCATGCCATTATATTGCATGAAAATGATAAAGAGGGGTATCTGTAGACACTCAAAATTTTGCATTCCTGTTACTAACCCTGCAGGAGAGCATAATCCAGTCCAAGAGATAACCTTGGGATTCACATTAGTTCTAACCCCGGAGATAACCCCGTAAGATATAGTTGCCAACCCTAGAGATAACCCCGGGAGATGCAGTTCTAGTCCCAGAGATAACCCTATGAGTCACATCAGTTCTAACCCCGGAGATAACCCCGAGGGATCCAGTTCAAGTTCCGGAGATAACCCAGAAAAAGTCAGTTCTAACCCCAGAGATAACCTTAGGTGATACAGTACACACCCCGGAGATAGCCCCGGGAGGTCAAGCAAACCTCAGAGAAAACCCTAAGGACATTCAGAATCAAGAACAGCCCAATCTCGGAGATAACCCTAAAAAATGACTACTACAACTGCATCAAAATCGGAGATAACCCCGGGAGGGGAAAAATGATCATTTTGCCACCTCAACATCACATCAACGTCATCTCAACATAATTCAACTCAAATTGCATATCAAGATGTCCCACAAGAACCATAGCTCAAATTTTGAGTGACAACTGCACAAGACAGCACAACGGATAGACAATGAAGACTTGGAGATCTGGTCATGGACCCATCTTCCTAGCTTCATACAACCTTTAATCTCATGTCATTGTGTAGCTCTCAACAAAAGCTTTCCAAAAAGGTACATCACTCCTTAAACGGATGCCCGGATTGAAAGTTATGAAGGTTGAAGCGGATATCATGTAGCCCGAGTGCACGTACTTTGAGATAACGGGACCCGTAAGGCTTGGGGTAGCTTGGGCAGCTGCAGGTAGACCTAAGGCTGCCGCAGGTTGACCCATGACCATCTAGTCTTTAAATATGAGCTCTTGACAGCTTATTTGAAGAAAAAAAGAGAAAACTCTGTCTATTTCAGCCAGTAACCCCTGCTAGAGTGCTCCAAACTGGGTGATTCTTCTTTCTAAACACTTGTAAGCTCGTGTTTTGTAACATAATGAAGTTTAACCAGTGGAAAACGAGTTTTTAGGTCTCAAAAACTATCTAAAGTCTTCTTGGCAACCCACTGTAAGATATTTTAGATTTTTAAGCTTTCTATTACTTTTATATCTATATATATACTGACATTGAGAGTCTCTTCGAGTGGGTACGCCCGGATCATTGATCCTTGGCTTTTTCTTGCATATATATATATATATATATATATACATACACATATATCATCAAACTCAGAACTCGATTGAGCATAGATAGAATATCCGATGCGTTTATCGCTTTTATATATATATTTATATTTTTCTTAGGCCTGGAGTTTACTTCGTGGCCATTTACCACTTATATATATATATATATATATTTACATTTCTATCTAGATGGAGTTTACTTCGTGGCCTTTTGCTGCTTTTATATATATATATATATATATAAATATATATATATTTACATTTAAAAGTCCTGCCTGGAGTTTACTTTGTCGCAGTTGATCGTCTATATATATATATATTTACTACTTTTATATATATCTGCTTTAACTGCTTTCATAATATAGATATTTAACTTTCCAGTCTGTGGACTAGATTTGCCTAAATCTTGCTATTGCTAACTTTGACCGGTTCAAAAGTGACTAAACTGGAAACGTTGAAGCTAGAATGGTTTAGATTAGTTCTTTTTCTAGCTTTTGTACATATTACTCTTTCATGTGAGCCTAGAAATTATGTGATCGAAGATTCATCCTCTGAATCTAGATTCAGTTCCCATAATGGACATTTCTCAGTTACAGCCAGCTTGTGAATTATCTACGGTGTCTGGATATCCTTAGATGGCTATCATGCTCACAAGGAGTTCGGCACTGCTATGTATCTTATTTTCTCGAAGATGCCTCGCATTTTGAAAATAAAAGCAATCAAGTCAAACACATAATAAAATGGAAGTATCAAAGACCTCAATTACTATTGAGCATAAGGGTTTGAAAACCTATTTTCCAAAACTTCATTGCTATATCTTGTTAATATTGAACTTTTATATACAAGTCAAACCCTTTGTATATAGGTGCAAATGAGGCATAACACTACTTCCAGATAATTGTACATAGGCCCAACATACACACACATGCAAATAAAAGTTGATTAAAAAGTTGCGGTAACCGTATTTTCTCGGAAGTCGGGGGGTTCCTAACACCTCCCCTCCGCTTAATAAAGCCCCTGAACCTAATGAATCTCGGTTTCCAAGGCCAGTTAAATAGTGTCCAACCATTGGGTCTTTGTGCAAACATTTTCAAAATCGGTTGAACTGGTACAACCATTTCAAATCTACTAACTGGTGACTCTAAAAGTCAAATTGTCGACATTCATATGTCGAACCTTTTCAAACTTATCTTTTTAGACAAAACTCACCTAAAATGAGAACACAAAAAGACAAGCACATAAAGGGACACAAATTTTCCCGATGTCGACACCTACATTGTTCAGGTCCAGTGAATGTCATATCAACTTCAAATTTTATCTTGCTAATTGGAGTGTTGAGAATATATGCTGGAAGAACTCTTTTTTTTTCTCTGTGGCTCCTCTCCTTCCCATTCACTATTATTACTAGAATCACCACTTGGAGGTATCTCATCATCAGAATCTTCTTCATTTTCTACCCAAGGCCTCATTCCTTTTGTCCCAAACCCCAATTCATCCTCATCATCTAAAAATATTGGTTCAACTTCAACCTCTTTAACCTCTACATTCTTGGTTTTTCTAGTTTTCCTAGCCTTTTTCCCCCTATTACTGCTCTCTTGTGTACCAACATCCATATTTGGTTCATCCACTGTTGGTTTTTTAGCCTTACATGTAGTTGATTTGGAGGAGGCATTACCTTTAGCAGTACTTGAGGACTCAGCCTGCTCTCTTGGGATAGGTGGAGCCCCAACCTCCTCAACTTGTAAGTCACCAATATCAACTAGTTCTTCATCAATGTTTACTTCACAATACACAACCAACTCTTGTTCTTTTCCTTTTTTTATCTCTTCTTTTCTTTTCCTTATATTTATCAACTCGTCATTCCCATCATCATCAGAAGCATCACTTAACTCCTCAGCACTATCATCACTTGAATCATCATCTATATACTTTGGTGCTTCCTCATCTCCGACATCAACCACATACCCAATTGCAGATGCTTCTTCATTATCCTCATGGTCACTGATGAGTGAGTTTTATACACATGAATTGGATACATTCGGGCTTAATTTATTGTTGTTCTCAAGTATTTTAGGATTTTTTTTAGTGTTTATGTCAATTCAAGCATGTTTTATGTTGTTTTGTAGGAATTGGGACAAAAGTTACATGGATCGACGTTCAGGGTGGCTAGATTCGCGTTTTTGGCTTGCCATTTACATAGAAGTCACTTCAGAGCCAATTTGAGTATTTCTACAGACCTTATTTCGAAATTCTTAAAGAATGAAAGTTGTAGATTTACTTTTCCTCTTTCCGGATCATCTTGAATCATCTAAATCGGAGTTCGGACGAAGAAGTTATGGCCATTTTCCCAAAGGATGTCAGAGCAGAAAATGTCAGAACTTGTAACAGCGCCGGGGCGCTAATTTTAGTTCATTTTCCAGCGCCGGGGCGCTATAAGGTAGATTCTCAGCGTCGTGAATAGTGCTGGGGCGCTGGGGAAGAGGCTTGGTACGGCCTGGACGCGTTTTGGGCGAATTTTGACACCTTTTTGACTCCAAATTGGATTGGGTTTGTTCCTAAACAAAAAATTGGACTTCTAACCTATAAATACATGATGTAAGGTATAAAATAAAGGGAGATTATAGAGATTAGACTAGATAAACACTCTTTTAGATTAGAACATAACCCTAGTTCTTATTAGTTTTGGAGATTGAAGCAATTTGGAGACCATTGAAGATCAAGAGCAAGAGCAAGAGGGGAGCATCAGATTTGCTGACAACAGATTCTATTCTCTTCTCTCATCTTACTTTTATCTTTTAATGTCTATTCAATTGTGGATTCTTGATTTTAATTCATTAATTATGAACTAATTCTTTTTATTAAGATTCCAATGGAACCTTTTATGATTATGAATTGATTATTTGATTTATTCTAATTATTTATGTTGAAGTGAATTGTTCATCTTGCTTTGTACTTATTGATTAATTATCTAATCAGTAATTACCTTGTTACTCTAGAAGGAATTGAGAAAGGAATTCTAGGGTTAGAACTGGGCACGGTGACATGTGACTTAGTTATTTGCATAGTGAATAATTAGGTTTGTGAATAGAATGAGAATATCTATTTGCCGCATGTAACACATAAGGAATTGGGATTGTAACGAGTTTAATTCAATTGTTTTGCATAGAGATATAGCAAAATTAATCTGGGTTAAATAGAAGGCAATTGATCACCGAGAGAGAGGGCTTTTGGCATTTGAGAATTTCATTAACAATTCAAGAGACATAATAATTGGGATAATTGGATAATTGGTTTATAGTTCATAATTGGGGATATTGGAGTCTTAGCCTTTATTTATTTGAATTCATTTATAAAGTAACCTAGTTTTAATTAGTTAATTTAGTTTTCTTAATTAGAAAATTCATAATTTGCTATTGTTTAAATAAAATTGATTTGGTTAAGAGTTAGTAATTGGTATTTTTTATTAAATAATTCCTCGTGGGAACGATACTCTACTTTCACTTTATTACTTGTTCAACCGCGTGTATACTTGCACGTATTCATTGATCATGTAAATCGATCAACAAGTTTTTGGCGCCGTTGCCGGGGAATTAATTTAATAATTTTTACCAATATTAATTTCAATCAAATTAGTCTTAATTTAAACATTTTTATTTTTATTTTTAATTCTCTTCCTATATTTCTCTTTTTTGTGTACCATAGATGAGTTTGAGTATCAATGGTCATACACAAACATGACTCAACCAATGGAAAATATGGCGTCCACAATCCCACACAACAAGTAGCGATGGTTTGTGAAATTTGTCTTTGGAAATCATATGAGTCATCAATGTGCCATCGGTTTGAAATGGTACAATATAGTGGGCCAATACAAATTTAGGCAACTTCAAGACATTGGAGGTTATCGCAAATTTCAACAGAGTCGAAGGATGGCAAGAATGACTCAAACCAAGGGGAGCGGAGATTGACAGACTCGAGGCATTTTTCAGATTGTCAAGACGGTTTAAGAAACTTTCGAGGATGTTTGAAGCTTTTAAAGCTCAACGTCGTCAAAGTGTGGCGGTTACATTTGTGATTATTGGTTGGAAATCATATGAGTCATCAATGTGCCATCGGTTTGAATTTGGTACAATATAGTGGGCCAATACAAATTTAGGCAACTTCAAGACATTGGAGGTTATCGCACTCAACAGAGTCGAAGGATGGCAAGAAACGACTCAAACCCGGGGAGCGGAGATTGACAGACTCGAGGCATTTTCTCGATTGTCGAAGACTTTAAGAAACTTTCGAGGATGTTTGAAGCTTTTAAAGCTCAACGTCGTCAAAGTGTGGCGGTTACTTGTGATTATTCAGGCCGGAAATCATATGAGTCATCAATGCGCCATCGGTTCGGAAAAGCCAGACAAAGATGGTGGTGATTACCCCAATAATTATGTCTATCCCAATAACTATTATCGATTGGGATATCACCCGGATTTTCATGGAGCCATACTCATCAAGATCAATTTTATGCTCCAAGTCCAACATACCAACCGGATTTCTCGTGTCCACCTCCACTACAACAGAAGAACATTCAAATTTGGAGGAAACTTTGTCCAAGTACATAGCTTCATGTGAGGAGAGGGGATTAATCAAGAGATATTGAGTCAAAATTTTACTTAACCAAACAGTAACAACTAACCAATGCCTCAAACATCCGTCCTCAATACCCTTGGCTCTATGACATGAATTTCGAGACCGATGGTGAGCCCGAGCCAAATCTATTTGGATGAGCCACGAGATGAAAAAGAGGAGACAAGTGGGGATAATGACAACAAGGTCGGTGAAGAACTAATTGTGAGAACCAATGATGATGAGCCAATGTTATTTATGCCTCAAGTGCCTTCTCCACCACGGTTCAAGAGTCCGGTTAGATTTGCAAAACCTTGTCCGATTGGTAGTCATATCGTTGGCAATACTCTCTGTGATGTAAAAGCAAGTACACCTTCGAAACCATGGTGCGATGAGTTGGAGAAGATAGAAGAAGAAATTGTTGTGTCGACAAGCCTCAATGCCCAAATATATTTCCAAGACACAATGGAGAAAACACCTAGATGCTGGACGTTCTTGAATGTGATCTTATCTAAAGAAAGCATGCTAGGTGACTTTAATACAATGGCTATTACAAATGGGAACCTACCAAAAGCTATATTATTTCCGATGGATAGAGGGTTTCTCAACTTTCGAAGAGGAATTGGATAGCGTTGACCAGACAAAGTCAGGCTGAAAGACTATAAAACAAGCGCTTATTAGGAGGCAACCCAAGTTCAATTTTTATTTTTAGTTTTTATTAAGTTTTATATTAGTAGTTTTAAATTTGCATTTATTTAGGATTTAATAAAATTGCTTCTATCATGGTGTACAGGTTATCCAAGTCAAATACAAGAGTGGTGCCCAATTTGTTCCATGTGCTTAGCCTATTCTCCAAACTTAGCGGACAAGGAGGAAGATTGCTATATTTTCAGGGAAGTCCTCTACTTTATTTTTTTTCTATTTTAGTCATTGAGGACAATGTCTAGTTTAAGTTTGGGGGTATTTTAGTGTCGTATTGCATATAGTTAGTTATTTACATTGTAAGTTCGTTATGTTTTCGGGTTATTTACATTTAGTTTTTGCATTCATTTTTTTTGTTTAAAAAAAAAAATTTAAAAATCGCAAAATTAGTAGTTAGTTTACTGTGTTTGTTGCGTTTAGTTTATATTTGCATGATTCCATCTGTTAGATAGTAAAAGTCTATTTTGGCCAATGATGAGACTGGAATTAAGTAGATAAGTATAGTATTAAATATTAAGGCTTTGATGTGATTTCTTGTTATGAATTGAATCTTTTCCTATTTGAAACTGGTATAATCAAGGTTAGCACGTTAATAACAGCTATGTTAACTGATTAAGTTTAAATTGATACATAATGGATTTTTTAAGGATAATACTAGTTTGAAGGAATGAAAGACATGAATAGGCGGAGATGGCTAAATTTAGATAAAAACTTAAGTTTGGGGGGAAAATTTGGGATATATAAGCTTCGCTAAAAAAAAAGAAAAAAAAAAGAGAAAAAGAAAGAAAAAAAAATAAAAATTACCGTGGCTAGTTTTGTTTCGGGGCCTTTGTTACTTGAGTAAGACGCACCAAGGGTATCTTAAAACCCTAGCGCCTAAGGTCTTATATGGTCTGGGAGTCGTTGGTCAAAAGCTCGCTAAGGGGTGACACTGTTAGCCTAATGGAATGAGACATTGCACAGTCATGGTTAAAAAAAAAAAAAAAAAAAGAGAAATAAAAAAAAAATGGGAAAAGAGCAAAAAGCCCCCGTAATGAAAAGTAAAGCATAAGTATCCCGGATTGGACTCTTGAACTTGGTGGATGTTTGACTTTAGTTGGATCTAGCTTGTTCGTGAATTTTGTGAGTTTTCACTGTATGATGCCTTTAAAGAGACCTATTATGTGTTAAATTTGATTTTATATCAGTTAACATTGTTGTGGAGCACACACGCACTATATCGATGATAATACCTAAGATTTGATGATTGATTGGGAAATTACTGATTTGTTTTAATATGATGTATTATCATGTTTACTTGATTTCTCTAAGGCCGGTTGAATAGGCTTATTTCTGTCATTACTGTTGGAGTCGTAGGCATATAGATTAGTTTCATTACATTGCATTGCATAACATTTTTGTGTTTTTGCTAGAGGACAAGCAAAGGTTTAAGTTTGAGGGTATTTGATGAGTGAGTTTTATACACATGAATTGGATACATTTGGGCTTAATTTATTGTTGTTCTCAAGTCTTTTAGGATGTTTTTAAGTTTTTAGGTCTATTCAAGCATGTTTTATGTTGTTTTGTAGGAATTGGGACAAAAGTTACATGGATCGACGTTCAGGGTGGCTAGATTCACGTTTTCGGCTTGCCATTTACATAGCAGTCACTTCAGAGCCAATTTGAGTATTGCTACAGACCTTATTTCGAAAATCTTAAAGAATAAAAGTTGTAGATTTACTTTTCCTTTTTCCGGATCATCTTGAATCATCTAAATCGGAGTTTGGACAAAGAAGTTATGGCCATTTTCCCAAAAGATGTCGGAGCAGAAAATGTCAGAACTTGTAACAGCGCCGGGGCGCTAATTTTAGTTCATTTTCTAGCGCCGGGGCGCTATAAGGCAGATTCTCAGTGTCGTGAACAGTGCTGGGGCGCTGGGGAAGAGGCTTGGTGCGGCCAGAACGCGTTTTGGGTGAATTTTGACACCTTTTTTACTCCAAATTGGATTGGGTTTGTTCCTAAACTAAAAATTGGACTTCTAACCTATAAATACATGATGTAAGGTATAAAATAAAGGGAGATTACAGAGATTAGACTAGATTAAACACTCTTTTAGATTAGAACATAACCCTAGTTCTTATTAGTTTTGGAGATTGAAGCAATTTGGAAACCATTGAAGATCAAGAGAAAGAGCAAGAGAGGGAGCATCGATTTGGTCGACAGCAGATTCTATTCTCTTCTCTCATCTTACTTTTATCTTTTAATGTCTATTCAATTGTGGATTCTTGATTTTAATTCATTAATTATGAACTAATTCTTTTTATTAAGATTCCAATGGAACCTTTTATGATTATGAATTGATTATTTGATTTATTCCAATTATTTATGTTGAAGTGAATTGTTCATCTTGCTTTTTGTGCTTATTGATTAATTATCGATCAAGAATTACCTTGTTACTCTGAAGGAATTGAGAAAGGAATTCTAGGGTTAGAATCGGGCACTGCAGTGACATGTGACTTAGTTATTTGCATGTTGAATAACTAGGTTTGTGAATAGAATGAGAATATCTATTTGTCGCATGTAACACATAAGGAATTGGGATCAGAATGAAGTTTAATTCAATTATTTTGCATAGAGATATAGCAAAATTAATGGGTTAAATAGAAGGCAATTGATCACTCGAGAGAGGGCTTTTGGCATTTGAGAATTTCGTTAACAATTCAAGAGACATAATAATTGGGATAATTGGATAATTGGTTTATAGTTCATAATTGGGGATATTGAGTCTTAGCCTTTATTTATTTGAATTCATTTATAAAGTAACCTAGTTTTAATTAGTTAATTTAGTTTTCTTAATTAGAAAATTCACAATTTGCTATTGTTTAAATAAAATTGATTTGGTTAAGAGTTAGTAATTGGTAATTTTTATTAAATAATTCCTCATGGGAACGATACTCTACTTTCACTTTATTACTTGTTGACCGTGTATACTTGCATGTATTCATTGATTGCGAAATCGATCAACAGTCACAATATATATCCATCTTCCCAGTTTTTAGAGCTTCTTCAATTAGCAGTCTTACACTATTATCATCATGAAGAAGTTCTATACCATCCTTCAAACTAAACCCTGCCAATTTGAAGTACATAGCAAAGTTTCTTTTATACCCTAGGTATTTTGCCAACTTCACTAACTTGTCAACATTCAAGTAATCTCCATCAGTCCCCTCATAAATTTCTTTCCTTCCACCCTCATAAACATATGATCCATCCTCCTTAGTAACAAATTGACCTCCATGGTACAATTCAACAATAAAGTAGTTTATGTTGCATGAAACATAATGCACACTATATATACCATGACCATTAACTGAATAAACAAAGTAATCACCAACATTAACCAGACTGAATAAACAAAGTAATCACCAACATTAACCAGTAAGCCCTAATCTCAAATTAAACATAATTATAAACATTAAGAAATAAATGTCGATTTAACATCTAGAAATCAACTATTATCGAAACAAATATCGATTTCCACTAACATTAATATTCCCAATACAATGGAAATATTTTTATCAATAATTATTCATCATTAATATTATAATTCACAATATTGACAACCAGATCATTCCTAGGAAAGAAGGGGCTTTTCGATAAGGATTTCTTCTTATTGGCGTGCAATTAAATAACCTAACCCCTTTTCTCGATAGAACTTTCTAGACATTGACAATAATATAAATAATAATATAAATAAATATGGCGTGTCAATTATTTACTTAATAATATAAAATATTGTGCAAATGATACTGTGATAATAATTGAATCAATAATATAAAATACTATGCTGCAACTATTGTGGCAATTATTGATTACTGAGTGACTTTTTACGTAAGAATCAATAATCAGAGATATTGTGCAATACCGTGTGCTACTGTGCAACAATGCGTATTACTGTACTTTTATCTTCGGGTATTCAACAGTTTAATGGTAAAAAGTTTGTCGTTATTTTTATAAAAAGGTTATTTCTATCGCTTTCTATATCCGACAGTTATTCAGTTGTGGGGTCCACCAATGGTTGCGTCGTCGCACGAATATTCTCCGATAAAAAAAATATTCCCCAACCAAACGAATATTCCCCGATACAACAAAAAATTTAATGACAACTTGCTTACTTTGTAAAACTTGCACATATCACCCATAGTTATAACATTTATTAAATTATCACCTTACTATTTAGAATAATATTTATAAGAAAAATTGAATACTTTTATTTCATAAAATTCGAGGTCTCTTACAATCACACTTTGGACGCTCATGTGTATCCTCTCCAGTAACCACACGAGTTCCCCTAGTACCCTACAATGGTATGTGGTAGTGATGTTGTGCCTCCGAGTTTGTATGCGAATGAACAATAATGTTGTGAAGATATGTGCTATTTTTTGGCACCCGATGTATAAATTATCATATACCAAACTGTCTTAACACTCTATCAGCATAATGCCATTTCAACACCTCAAAACATATCAGTGGACATTTGACATCCCAAAGACCTTGGCTAGTACTACAATGACAACAAAATCATCACATCTTCTGTGTATGACTGCCAAACAAACTAATCATCTTTTAGTGTGTCCAACACATAGTGTGCGTTCCACCTACATGTAGTTATTGTTAATAGTTTACTTGATTTTCCTATATGTATCATTTTATATTTTTAAATTAATTAAATAATGAAGTATTAGCGTTACTGTAAGACCCCAACTTTTATGAATAAAGATTTAATTTTCTCTAAATATTATTTTAAATAATAAAGTGTGGATTTGATATAATGTTATAATTGTGGAGTAATATTTACAAATTTTGCAAAGTAAGCAAGTTGTCATAAAATATTCGTTTGGTTGAGGAATATTTGTTTTATTAGGAAATATTTGTACGACGGCACAATCATTGGTGGACCCCATAATGAAATTACTGTCGGATATAGAAAGCGACAGAAATAACCTTTTATAAAAATAAAGGCAAAATTTTTACCGTTAACTGTTGAAATACCCGGTGATAAAAGTATAGTAATACGCGTGGTTGCACAAAGAAGACATTACTGCAGATTATACAAAGATCTCTTATTATTGATTCTTACGTGAGAAGTCACTCAGTTTTATTCAATTATTGCAACATTAGTTAATGCATAGTATCTCATATTATTGATTCAATTATTATCACAATATCATCTGCATAATATTAATTTTATATTAGTAAATCAATAAATGAGACGACACAGTTATTCATATTATTATTTGCATTATTGACAATGTCTAGAAAGTTCTGTCGAGGAAAGGGGTTAGGTTATCTAATTGTACGCCAATAAGGAGAAGTCCTAATCAGAAATCCCCCTCTTTCCTGGGAATGATCTGGTTGTTAGTATTGTGGGTTATAATATTATTGATGAATAATTATTGAGAGATTAAAAATGTATTTAGTCAAGTGATTTGTGATAAATAAAAAGGGGTTGTCATAAAGTATTTATTATAAATTTGGCTTATTACATGGACCCACACTTACTCATTTTTCAAAATCGTCGGTAGAAAGTTATCTCAATTTTTATTTTATATTGCATAGTGTTGCATCAGACTTTGCATAGTGTTGCATAAGGTTTGCAGATAATGCTAAGATAGTAAAATCGTAAAATTCATTAATTTCCGTGATCGCTACTTCGTGAATTCGTCCAAATTTTACTATGCAGTCTGTTATTATTTTCTTAAATAGTATCATGCCATTCTCCTATAAATAGGATGCTTAGCTTAGAAATGAAAATTACACCAGAATCAGAGAATTCTTCTTCTATAATATTGAGCGTATTTCTTTTGAGTTTAAGGAAACTTTGAGTGTAGCAAATAGTGCAAGTTTTCTTCAAGAATATCTTCGCTATACCAGTCAAAATTACTCTCCTTTTAAGGTAAGGGGTATTATTTATTTCATATTCGTAAGAGATATTATTTTTCATATTCGTGAGGAATATTATTTTCGTTCAATATTCGTAAGGAATATTATTTTCGTTCAATATCAGTAAGGAATATTATCTTCGTTCAATATCCGTAAAGAATATTATCTTCGTTCAATATTCGTAAGGAATATTGTTTTCATTCAATATTTGTAAGGGATATTATTTTCATTCAATATTCGTAAGAAATAATATTTTCTTCCATACTCTGTAGTATGTAAGTAATATTATTTCGTTTCATATTCCTCAATCTACACTTATTTTGATAAGTAGGCTTCTATACTCCTTGAAATTAGTAGATTATCCTTGAAATTTTGTGCTTCATCTAGTATCGTTTCACGGAAATATTTTTCTAAACTTTCTTATTAAATTTTAAGCTTTTCATGTTAGAGTACTATTCATGGGTACTATTCATACATACAGCACTATCCATACATATGGTACTATTCGTATATACGATACTATTCATATGGTACTATTCACGAGGTACTATTCATAAAGTACTATTCATGGGGTACTATTCACGGCAAAAAATAATTTCTTTTCTGTCCAAATTATTTTTGATACATGAATATTATTCTTGAATTTTACTCCACAAAGTAGTTATCATGTTGACAATTTGGACATTCTTAAACTCTGAATAAATTAAATTATAAATCTTTAATATTTATCATTGATCTCACTTGATTGAATTCTTATATCATTCTCATTATTCTCATGCTTATATTGTGGTGAAAGTCATCTTTGGCCCGTAGTGCATAGATGGACTATTTATTGGTATGATTATGACCACGAATTATGTATTGGTATAATCATGACCTGTAATGTTATAAATGATGTGGTAAAACTCCTCATTGGCCTGTAGTGCATTGATGGACAGTTGTTTGGCATTATCCTGAGCACTGGTGATACTAACAAATATCCTTGGCCCGTAGTGCATGGATAATTTATGGATGTGATAATAATGAATATCCTTGGCCCGTAGTGCATGGATAATTCGTGGATGTGATATAAACGAATATCATTGGCCCGTAGTGCATGGATAATTCGATGATGTGGATTATTTATTAAGTTGTGTTACAGAGATAAAACATTGATGATGAACTTCTAAATCATAGAAGATAGTAGACATCATGCTCTACTTGACTCTTCTAATGGATTGCTTGTTCTTTTGTAGTTAAACTTGTTGTTTATTGCATTCTATCAGTTTTTACACTGTTGAAGGCTAAGGATATGTCAGGGAATGGAGTGATAGTCCAAGATGGTGGCTATAGTAGTCCTCACTATTCTATGAAATAGTGTGATAATAATTGTAATGAGAACTTCATTTTGAGTTTGGATATTATCTACGAGACAATATTCGTGTTAAAACTCTCAGCTTACGTTTTGTCGTATTTTACACGACAGTTGATAATTGTATAAATTAAGTTTGTATTAGAGTTATGTACCATGTATTTGGAAACTCGGAATGGGTTGTATATACCTATTTTGGGGGGCGTCACAGTTAGTATCAAAGCTTAGGGATATGATCCCTGGCAAATATCTGAGGCTAAAACTAGGAGGGGAGAGACGAGTAAATCCTTCGCTAGTGTGTCATACCTAAGCTTATTTGTTATTTAATTGGTCGGTCAGAATATAGGGATAATATGTGGTATGTCAATTAACCCTTATTTTATGGCAGTGTTTGATAATGACATATGAAAATTTTGAGGTAATCAATAGAGCAAATGAGACCGTTGAGACACCGCCAATCAATAACCAGGATAATGTGCATCAGGAAGGCAGTAATCCTCATGTAAACAACAACACCGACCAAATGACGAACAATGGTATGTTAAGGAGCTTTCTAGAATTCATGCAATACCAAACGAGAGAGACTCCTATTCAAAATGCAGGTGGAAACAATGGCAACTCACGGTTGGTCACTGCTAAGCAATTCAAGGAGCTGGGACCGCCGAAGTTTTTGGGAAAGCCAGAGCCACTTAAGGCAGAGACATGGATTAAGCAGATCACCAAGATATTTGATGTCTTGGGATGCTCAGAGGAGCAAAAGGTTCCCTTTGCCACCTTCATATTGCGATGAGAGGCAGATTACTGATGGGAATCTGTAAAATGTACTTATCCTTCCACACTGAAGATGTCTTGGGAGAAGTTCCAAGAATTTTTCAACAATAAGTACTTTCCTGAAAGTATTCGTCACATGAAGGAGGTGGAATTCATCAAGTTGGAACAAAATAATATGACCGTATTGCAATACGAGGCTAAATTTGTAGAGTTATCCTAGTTTGCATCCCATTTGGTAGATAATGAGGAGCGTATGACATGAATGTGTCTGTGATGTTTGAAACCCAAAATACGTCAATACCTCATTTCTCACAAACTTTGTTTATATTCAGATGTTGTGAATAGGGCTCAATTATTGGAGCACGATAATGAGTCAGCCCAACCAAAAGACAACGACCAACGACTAACAACATGATAGTAATTGTACCGATGGCAACGACCATCGAAACAATGATAACCAACGTGGAGGAAATTATCATGCCAGAAATGGTAACCACTTCGGTGGTAATCATGGCCAAGATAATAGGAAAGGTGAACTAAGTGGGAACAACTTTAAGAAGAGAAGATTCAACAATGACGGAAAGACATCGGCAGCAGCACCAACACCCGCTCCCAAGGAAGGAGAACGACCACCGGTCGTATGCTACAAATGCAGATAAGAGGGACACATATGTCCAAACTGTACGCAGCAACCCAAAGTGTGTTTCAATTATGGAAAGGAAGGTCATTTAGCTCTATTTTGTCATGCAGCGAAGTCAAGTCTAGCTGGGATGGAGACACCAAAGGTTGTCCCAGATAAGTCAAAGTCGGTAGTTTAAGGGAGATCATTTTTCGTGACTTTCCAAAAAGTGAGGAACCCGAACGAAGTTATCACGGGTAAGTTAATCATGAATTCTTGTGAAGTCTATACCTTATTTGATACCAGTTTTACCCATTCTTTTATTTCACCTACTTACGCTCAACGTTTAAACTTAACTCTGGAGAAATTAGACTTTGACTTATCGGTTGAAACTCCATTGGGAGAAACCTTCGTTACATCAATCATTTATAAATCTTGTTTGATTCAAATCGATACCCTCACAATACCTGTTGATCTCATCTCTTTGAAAATACTTGCATTTGATGTTATTTTAGGAATCGACTGGTTAACTACTCATCATGCTAAAATTGATTATTTTCATAAGGTTGTTAGCTTTCATATTCCTAACCAACTTGTTATGCGAATTCAAGCAACCAAACCACTAAATTCAATCACTGTCATATCAAGTCATAAAGACATTCATTTATTAAAAAATGGATGTCAAGCTTTCTTAGCCCATGTCATGGATTTAAACAAAAATATATCAGATTTGAATGATATTTCTATTATTAATAAATTTCCTGATGTATTCCCCGAAGAACTTCCTGGCCTACCCCCAGAGTGTGAAATTGAATTTGTATTAACCTTGAACCCGATATAAAACCCTCAAATATTTCTTAACCCAGAACGAACGTAACATGTGCCAAAGACGTTGGCTCGAGCTATTGAAAGATTACAATCATACCATTCAATACCATCCTGGAAAAGCGAACGTGGTAGCTGACGCGTTGAGTAGAAGATCGTATGTGGTTACGAGTGCGATATTGTTAAATACAAAGACCCATTTTGTATGACTTACAAATGATGGAGATAGAGTTAAAGACTCTAGGGACCCACATGATGATAACAAATATACGAGTAGAATCGACTTTAATTGATAAATTTAAAGTTGTGGTCTATAGACTCGCCTTACCGCCAAGTATGTCTCGTGTTCATAACATTTTTCACATATCTATATTACGTAAATATGTGGAAGACCCGAACCAAATTTTTGAATTAGAACCAGACGAGATAGCGGAAAATTTAACGTATGAAGACGTACCTGTTAAATTCTTGGATTAGAAGGAACATATTCTACGCTCCAAGGTTATACCTCAAGTCAAAGTTTTGTGAAGAAACCACGATGTTGAGGAAATGACCTGGGAGTTAGAATTTGAAATAAAATCAAGGTATCCTCACCTCTTCGATATACCAGGTACGTACACCAATTTCGAGGATGAAATTTCATAAGAAGGGGAGGTTGTAAGACCCCAACTTTTATGAATAAAGATTTAATTTTCTCTAAATGTTATTTTAAATAAAAAAGTGTGGATTTGATATAATGTTATATTTGTGGGGTAATATTTACAAATTTTTTAAAGTAAGCAAGTTGTCATAAAATATTTATTTGGTTGGGGAATATTCGTTTTATTAGGGAATATCCGTACGACAGCACAACGGCACAATCATTGGTGGACCCCACAACAGAATTAATGTCGGATATAGAAAGTGACAGAAATAACCTTTTTATAAAAATAACGGCAAAATTTTTACCGTTAACTGTTGAAATACCTGGTGATAAAATTACAGTAATAAGCGTGGTTGCACAGTAGCACACGGTATTGTACAGTATCTCTTATTATTGATTCTTACGTAGAAGTCACTTAGTTTTATTCAATTATTGTAACAGTAGTTGATGCATAGTATCTCATATTATTAATTCAATTATTGTCATAGTATCATCTGTACAATATTTTATATTAATAAATCAATAAATGAGATGACACAATTATTCATATTATTATTTGCATTATTGACAATGTCTATAAAGTTCTATCGAGGAAAGGGGTTAGGTTATCTAATTTCGCGCTAATAAGGAGAAGTCATTATCGGAAAACCCCCTCTTTCTTGGGAATTATCTAGTTCTTAATATTGTGAGTTATAATATTATTAATGAATAGTTGTTGAGAGATTAAAAATGTATTTTGTCAAGTGATTTGTGATAAATAAAAGGGGTTTGTCATGAAGTATTTATTATAAATTTGGCTTATTACATGAGCCCCCACTTACTCAATTTTTAAAATCGTAGGTAGAAAGTTATCTCAGTTTTTGTTTTATATTGCATAAGATCGCATATAGTGTCAAGATAGTTGATAAGTGTTGCATAGTGTTGCAGATAGTGTTATATATAGTCTTTTATATAGTGATGCATAGTAAAATTAGAAAATTCGTCAAATTTCCCGTGAATGCGCCCGTGAATTCGTCCGAATTTTACTGTGCAGTCCGTAATTATTTTCTTAAATAATATCCTACCATTCTCCTATAAATAGGATGCTTAGTTTAGAAATGAAAATTACACCAGAATCAGAGAATTCTTCTTCTATAATATTGAGCGTATTTCTTTTGAGTTTAAGGAAACTTTGAATGTAGCAAATAGTGCAAGTTTTCTTCAAGAATATCTTCGCTATACTAGTCAGATTTACTCTCCTTTTAAGGTAAGGGGTATTATTTATTTCATATTCGTAAGAGATATTATTTTTTGGATTCGTAAGAAATATTATTTTCATTCAATATTCGTAAGGAATATTATTTTTGTTCAATATCCGTAAGGGATATTATGTTCATTCAATATTCGTAAGGAATATTATCTTCGTTCAATATTCGTAAGGAATATTATTTTTATTCAATATTTGTAAGAGATATTATTTTCATTCAATATTCGTAAGAAATAATATTTTTTTCCATACTGTAGTATGTAAGTAATATTATTTCATTTCATATTCCTAAATCTACACTTATTTTGATAAGTATTGCTTCTATACTCCTTGAAATTAGTAGAATATCTTTGAAATTTTGCGCTTCGTCTAGTTTCGTTTCACGGAAATATTTTTTTGAACTTTTTTGTTAAATTTTAAGCTTTTTATGTCGGAGTAATAATTATACATACTATTAATTATTTATACATACAAAGATTATTCATATAGTACTATTCATTTAGATACTATTATTAAGAAAATTATTCATGGGTACTATTCACGATAAAAATTAATTTCTTTTCTGTCCAAATTATTTTTGATACATGAATATTATTCTTGAATTTTACTCCACAAAGTAGTTATCATTTTGACAATTTGGACATTCTTAAACTTTGGATAAATTAAATTATAAATCTTTAATATTTATCCTTGATCTCACTTGATTGAATTCTTATATCATTGTCATCATCCTCATGGTTATATTGTGGTGAAAGTCATATTTGGCCCGCAGTGCATAGATGGACTATTGATTGGTATGATTATGACCATGAATTATGTATCGGTATAATCATAACTTGTAATGTTACAAATGATGTGGTAAAAGTCCTCATTGACTCGTAAAGCATTGATGGACAGTTGTTTGGCATGATCATGACCACTGGTGATACTAACTAATATCCTTGGCCCGTAGTGCATGGATAATTCATGGATGTAGTACTAACGAATATCCTTCGCCCGTAGTGCATGGATAATTCGTGGATGTGATACTAACGAATATCCTTGGCCTGTAGTACATGGATAATTCGATGATATGGATTATTTATTGAGTTGTGTTACAGAAATAAACCATTGATGATGAACTTCTAAAATATAGAAGATAGTAGACATCATGCTCTACTTGACTCTTCTAATGGATTGTTTGTTCCGCTGCAATTAAACTTGTTGTCTATTGTATTCTATCAGTTTTTACACTGTTGAAGGCTAAGGATAATTTATTCTACATTATTTTAGTCATAATCTTCTTTACTGAGCTAGTTGAGCTCACCCTTTTCTTTCATTGTTCTCTTCAGGAAATGAGAATATAGCTGGGACTAGTCGGGGAATGGAGTGATGGTCCAAGATGGTGGCTATAGTAGTCCTCACTATTCTATGAAATAGTGTGATAATAATTGTAATGAGTACTTCATTTGAGTTTTGATATTGTCTACGAGACAATATTCGTGTTAAAACTCTCAGCTTACGTTTTGTCGTATTTTACACGACAGTTGATAATTGTATGTGACGCCCCCAAAATTAGGTATACGTCACCCATCTTGGGTCGCCACTTACATGGTACATAAATTCAAATACAACTTACTAATATAATTGTCGTGTATAATACGACATAAACTGTGAGTTTGAATACAAATTTTGTCTACTAGATATTATACAAACTCAAAAGGAGTCCTCATTAAAACTATTATCACACTATTTCACATAATAGTGAGGACTACTAATGCTATCCTCCGGACCATTACTCCGCTCCCCGACTCGTCGTCAAACTATGTTCTCATTTCAAGAGAAACGGTGAAAGAAAGGGTGAGCTCAACTAGCCCAAGAAGAAATATTATGACTAAGATAATGCGAATAAATTATCATTAGCCTTCAAAAATGTTAAACCGATAAAATACAATAGACAACCGGTTTAACTGCGCAGCTGGAATATGCAATCCATTAAAAAAATCAAGTAGAGAATAAAGTCTACTATCTTTTAGGTTTTAAAAGGTTTTCATCAATTTTTATCATTTGAGACTCAAATTTTAATAAATAAACCACCACATCTAATCATTCCCGCACTACGGCCAAGGATTTTCATCAAATTATCAATGGTCATGACTATACCGAATCACCCCCGGTCATAATCATACCAAAACTCGCCCATCACCGCATTACGTGCCACCGAGGACTTTTGTCACATCATTTATATCAAGTCATGATTATACCGAATGATCCTCGGTCATAATCATACTAAGTTCATCTATGCACGTAAGCCAAAGATAACATAATATAACATGAGGATGATGACAATGACATAATAATTCAATAAAACAAGTTCAAGAATTATTTAATCCATGAATTATTAACGCCCAAATTGTCAACACGATATCTTCGTTTTGTAGAGTAAAATTCAAGAATGATCGTAAGAATATTTCCATAAAAGATATCTTTGGATGAAACGCAAATATCAAGGATATTCCACTAATTTCATGGAGTATAGAAGTCAAAGTTTTAACCAATTTGGGTATAATAAAGAATGGAATAACAAAAGAAATCACCATGCATGCATAAGATCTTCAGATGATGTACAAAGTTATTCCAACATAATAATAATAACGGAACCGTGTCGTGAAATTCACAATCGGCTGGATGTTCCAACAGAATAATAAAGATGGAACAGATCCGGTGTAAAAAACACATGATAGGATATTCCAATGAGAATGATAAAGAGCGAACCAGTCGGTGTAAAACACATGCATGTGATGTTCCAATGAATAATAAAAGCGGAACCGTGTCGGTGTAAAACACATGCATGAGGATGTTCCAAATGTAATAATAGAAGAATGTCACCAAGTATAGGGTAAAATGGCGTGATACAAAGTTATTCCAACAGAATAATAAGCAATGGAATAACATAAGGATTTCACCAAGTATAGGGTATATGCCGCGCAGACAGTGTTTTGTATAGGTATGCCACTTTTACAAAAGTTATTCCAATGTAATAATAGTGAATGGAATAATGAAGTTCTCTTCAAGAAGAAAGAATAACACCCCTCACCGTAAAAGAACCGAATATAGAAGTAGTGAAGTAGCGAGAATACTCTTCTTCTTTCTATAATTTTCTCTATAGCTTTCTCTCTATAATAATTCTCTCTGTAGTTTCAATGAATTCGTAAGAAAATAATGAAGGAATGAGCTTCTATTTATAGGAAAATGGAATGCATAAGAACTAATCCATGAACGGTCCAGATTGATTTACTTTTAATCTGACGGTCCATATTTAAAGAAAAATCTTTTAAATAAAATATAATATATTCTATTTATATAAAAACATTTTACTATGCAAACACTATGCAATACTATGCAAAACACTATGCAAAATACTATGCAACACTACGCATAATAAAATATAATATATTCTATTTATAGTAATAACTTTAATAAAGTATTCTATTTTATATAAAAGATGTTTCGCTTTTATTACGTTAATAATAATGAATAAAACAAAACGTCATTATCGCTATAATAATTCATATTATTAATCGACAATAATGGAATCAAACCGAGTGACTTCTCACATAAGCATCAATAATCAATACCGTGTGCTACTATGCAACCACACTTATTATCGTACTTTTTTACTACCGAGTAGTTCAACAAGAACTACACGGTAAAACTTCCGCCGTTATTTCAATAAAATATTTTTTGTCGTTTTTTCAATCCGACAATAATTACATTATGGGGGTCCACCAATGATTGAGTCATTGTATTTAATATTCCCCGCTAAACCGAATATTCCCCACCAATCGAATATAATATAACCACTTGCATACTTTTGCAAAATTTATAAATACTACCCACAACTATAATATTATCTCAAATTCACACCATAATATTAAAAATTATTTTGACAAAATTTAAATCTTTATTGATAAAATCGGGGTCTCACAATCTCCCTCCTTATGGAATTTAAGCCCTCGAAATTAGGGTACGTACCGATATGATAAAGAGGTCGAGGGATACCTTGAATACCTTTATCGTTGAAAACATTAAATTCATTTTTGCAATCCTACCAAAGATATTCATTAACAATTCATCTTTGCACTCTGTGCCAAAGATATACAATTTGTAAAACCAATAATATCGAGACTCAAACTTTATTAATAGTATCACAACCATGAATTATCCATGCACTCTTCGGGCTAAGGATATTCGTGTTTTCAATTACAGTTATGATTATACTTCAACAATCAATCCTCGGTCATAATCATACCAAGTCCATCTATGCACGTAAGCCACAGATGACTTTGAACGCATCCATGAATTAATATTTCATTCACGAGACTCATTTCAATAATTAATCCACATCATCGAATCATCCCCGCACTACGTGCCAAGGATATTCATTAGTATCACGACCACAAATTATCCATGCACTACTACCAAGATAATTGTGTTTTCAATTACTATTATGATTATACCGAACAATCCTCGGTCATAATCATACCAAGTCCATCTATGCACGTAAGCCACGTAGATGACTTTGAACACATCCATGAATTAATATTTCATTCACGAGACTCAAATTTCAATAATTAATCCACATCATCGAATCATCCCCGCACTACGTGCCAAGGATATTCATTTAGTATCACGACCACAAATTATCCATGCACTACTACCAAAGATAATTGTGTTTTCAATTACTGATTATGATTATACCTAACAATCCTCGGTCATAATCATACCAAGTCCATCTATGCACGTAAGCCACAGATGACTTTGAACACATCCATGAATTAATATTTCATTCACGAGACTCATTTCAATAATTAATCCACATCATCGAATCATCCTCGCACTACGTGCCAAGGATATTCATTAGTATCACGACCACAAATTATCCATGCACTACTACCAAAGATAATTGTGTTTTCAATTACTGAGTTATGATTATGCCGAACAATCCTCGGTCATAATCATACCAAGTCCATCTATGCACGTAAGCCACAGATGACTTTGAACACATCCATGAATTAATATTTCATTGCTGAGACTCAGCTCAATAATTAATCCACATCATCGAATCATCCCTGCACTACAGGCCAAGGATATTCATTAGTATCACGACCACAAATTATCCATGCACTACTACCAAAGATAATTGTGTATTCATTTACTGAGTTATGATTATACCGAATAATCCGTGGTCATAATCATACCAAGTTCATCTATACACTATGTACAGATGACTTTCAACATAATATAAACATGAGGATAATGATATAAAGAATCAATCAAATGAGATAAAGGATAAATATTAAACATTTATAATATAATTTATCCGAGGATTCAAGAATATCCCCCATGTTATCAATCATTTAATAATCTCATAATCTAATAACATTAATATTATAACAATATTTTAATCACTTCTTAAATTTATAAACAATTTATCTTAATTGTTTACACTTTACCATATAATGCATTTAATCATTCAAAATGTCATACTCATAAGATATCATCACCAATTATCAAATCCTCATCAAAAAATATGCATATACTCTATATAGGATTCTCTAGCCATAAAATCCTATTTTCAACTTTGTTACTTCACATAACATATTTAACTCATATGTTCAGTAATTAAACTATTTTCATGAAAATACCAAATCAGCCCCAAAAATATTTCTTTTCTGGGATTTAGCATAATATAGTCCCATAATGAAAATATATTTTTCTCGGAATTTTTAAAATTTATTTACTATTTTTTAAAAATCAATTTCCACTTAATTCCTTAAGAAATTAGCTACCTCAAGTTTAACTCCAAAAATTTCCAAATCTTGGCAGGACCTTACACATGTTAACGTGAGCTTCCAGTTTAAATTTCATGGTCATCGGAGTTATAGAACTCGGTTATAGCGTTTTTATTTGTCGGAAAAACCTAAATATTGAAATAGTCATAACTTGCTCATTTTAAGTCAGAATGAGCTCATTTTTGGACAGGAGGTACTTTATACCATATACTTTCATGTCCCAAAAGGCCAGAATTTTTCTCATAATTTAAGTGGCCGAAACAGCCTCTCTAAAATCATGGCAGAAGCTTTTTCAGTTTTTGCAGCTTTGCACTCCTTTGCTAAAATCAGTCCACACAAAAATCTACAACACCTTTTCCAGTAATTCCACTTGGATTAGTTAGGTAACTCATAGATCTAACTCTAGGACTTGACCACATTCAAAAATTCAAAATATAATAGGAGATATGGTCAATTTAATTTCATGTTACGTTTTCACTAAAATCGATTTTCAACTCTTTGTGATTTCTAAGAAACTTTCATGTTTTTACGTACTAACCAACATAACTCATCATAAAACTTACTAATACTTCATATACCCATGATTTTCATTATTCCAATGCTTTTATTATGACTTTCATCATAAACCACGTAAACTGTTTATTTAGTTGAAGAAATATTTGAGGGTTTAAGAAATGGGTTTTTGTACTGGGGTCAATACAAAATTCGATTTCACGCTCTAGGGTAGGCTAGAAATCTTCAAGAATACGTCAAGAAATTTATTAATGATAGAAATATCATTCAAAATCATTACTTTTATTCAAGACTTGGATAGTACGTCACATTGATACCAACTGTGACTTCTATCCTTAACCTAGATATAGCACCTCACAATGATACCTATAAACTTGCCATCTTCATTCACGATGTCGCCTACATGTAAAGTCCGGCTTGGTGCATTCCACACAAGGAAGTCAACAACGAAAGGTTCGGAGCTCTTTTCTTATGGCTTGATATAACAAATGATTAACTTTAGGGTTTGGTTACTTTGAATTCAGATAACAAAGTTGGTTATGAATATAAAAGCTAACAACCTTACGAAAAGCATGATGATTAGCTAACCAATTGATTCCTAAAAATCACATCAAAGGCAAGTATTTTCAAAAGATAAGATCGACAGTAACGTGAAAATGTTTATTTGAATCAACAAGATTTAAAAATAGTAGTATGATAATATAAGGCTCCTACTAACAAAGTTTCAACCAATAAGTCAAAGTTTAACTTCTTCGGAATCAAATTTAAACGTTGAACACAACTAGGTGAAATAAAAGAGTGGGTAGAACTGGTATCTAACACGGTATAGACTTCGCAAGAGCTTACGATTAACTTACCCGTGATAATTTTATTCAGGTTCCTCGTCACGAGAAAAAAAACGCTCTCTCTTAAACTACCGGCTTTGGTTTGTCTGGGACAGCCTTTGGTGCCTCCATCCTAGTTGAATTTGTCTTCGGTAAACGACAAAATTGAGCTAAGTGACCTTCTCTTCCACAATTATAACATGCTTTGGACGGCATGGCGCAGTTCGGACTGATGTGTCCCTCTCCTCCGCATTTGAAGCATATAATAGGTGGTCGTTCTTCTTCCTTTGAAACGGGTGCTGGTGCTGACGTCTTTCCATCATTGTTGAATCTCCTTTTCTTGAAATGTCCATTCTTATTATTTTGGCCCGATTACCCACCAAGTGGTTACCATATCTCGCCCGTTGATTTCCTCCACGCTTGTTGTCACCGCTCGATGACTACTCTCGCTAGTATTATAATTTTGCGGCTACACTCTCTTTTAGTTCGTTGACTCGTTATCGCGCTCCACTAATTGAGCCCTATTTACAACATCTGAATAAAAACACAGTTTATGAGAAATAAGATGTTGACGTATCTCTGGCTTCAAACCTCTTAAAAACATTCGCGTCATTCTCTCTTCATTATCCACCAAGTGGGACGCAAATCGTGATAACTCCGCAAATTTTGCCTCGTATTGCGACACGGCCATATTGTTTTGTTCCAACTTGATAAACTCCACCTCCTTCATGTGGCGAATACTTTCAGGAAAGTATTTGTCGTTGAACAGCTCCTGGAACTTCTCCCAAGATATCTTCAGTACAGCAGGTTGAGTACGTTTTACCGATTCCCACCAGTAATCTGCCTCTCCGCGCAACATAAAGGCGGCAAAAGGAACCTTTTGCTCCTCGGAGCATCCCAAGACATCAAATATCTTGGTAATCTGCTTTATCCATGCTTCCGCCAGAAGTGGTTTTGGCTCTCCCTTAAACTCCGGTGGTCCCAACTCCTTGAATTGTTTAGCGGTGACCGCCCGAGAGTTTTCCGTGTTTCCACCTACGTTTTGGACAGGAGTCGCTTTCGCCTGATGTTGCATGAATTCTAAAAACCTTTTAAACGTACCGTCATTCATCAATTGATCAGTGTTGTTGTTTACAGGAGGATTATCGCCATCCTGTTGCACATTGTCCTGATTATTGATCTGTGGAGAATCAACAGTCTCCTGTGCTCCATTGCTATTCTCAACATTCTCGGATGCCATTTTCAAACACTGCCACAAAATAAGATTAATTGACATGTAACAATTATCTTTATATTCTGACCGACCAATAAAATAGCACATAAACTTAGGTAGGTCATACTAGCGAAGGTATTCCCCGTCTCTCCCCTCCTAGTACTTTTCTCACATCTTAGCCAGGGATCATATCCCTAAGCTCTGATACCAACTGTGACGCCCCCAAAATTAGGTATACGTCACCCATCTTGGGTCGCCACTTACATGGTACATAAATTCAAATACAACTTACTAATATAACTGTCGTGTATAATACGACATAAACTGTGAGTTTGAATACAAATTTTGTCTACTAGATATTATACAAACTCAAAAGGAGTCCTCATTAAAACTATTATCACACTATTTCACAGAATAGTGAGGACTACTAATGCTATCCTCTGGACCATTACTCCGTTCCCCGACTCGTCCCAGCTATGTTCTCATTTCCTGAAGAGAACAGTGAAAGAAAGGGTGAGCTCAACTAGCCCAGTAAGAAATATTATGACTAAGATAATGCAGAATAAATTATCATTAGCCTTCAACAAATGTTAAACCGATAAAATACAATAGACAACCAGGTTTAAGCTGCAAATGAATATACGCAATCCATTAAAAAATCAAGTAGAGAATAAAGTCTACTATCTTTTAGGTTTTAAAAGGTTTTCATCAATTTTTATATTTGAGAATTTTAATAAATAAACCACCACATCTAATCATTCCTGCATTACCGCGGCCAAGGATTTTCATCAAATTATCAATGGTCAGCGACTATACCGAATCACCCCTCGGTCATAATCATACCAAAACTCATCCATCATTGCATTACAGTGCCATCGAGGACTTTTGTCACATCATTTATATCAAGTCATGATTATACCGAATGATCCCTCGGTCATAATCATACTAAGTTCATCTATGCACGTAAGCCAAAGATAACATAATATAACATGAGGATGATGACAATGACATAATAATTCAATAAAACAAGTTCAAGAATTATTTAATCCATGAATTATTAACGCCCAAATTGTCAACATGACATTTTTTGAGAGTAAAATTCAAGAATGATCGAAGAATATTTCCATAAAAGATCTTTGGATGAAACGCAAATATCGAGGATATTCCACTAATTTCATGGAGTATAGAAGTCAAAGTTTTAACCATTTGGGTATAATAAAGAATGGAATAACAAAAGAAATCACCACGCATGCAGACTTCGCATGCGCAGACAAAGTTATTCCAATGAATAATAATAATAACGGAACCAAAGTCGGTGAAATTCACACGCAAGCGGGATGTTCCAACAGAATAATAAAGATGGAACCGGATCGGTGTAAAAACACATGATAGGATATTCCAATGAATGATAAAGGCGGAAACCAGTCCGGTAAAACACATGAGCATGGATGTTCCAACAGAATAATAAAAGCGGAACCGGTGGGTGTAAAACACATGCAGCAGGATGTTCCAATGTAATAATAGAAGAATGTCACCAAGTATAGGGTAAATCGGCAGATACAAAGTTATTCCAAGCAGTAATAATAAGCAATGGAATAACATAAGGATTTCACCAAGTATATAGGTATGGCAGATATCTGAGGTTTTGTATAGGGTATGCCATTTTTTTTGAGTTATTCCAATGTAATAATAGTGAATGGAATAATGAAGTTTCTTCAAGAAGAAAGAATAACACCCCTTATAGTAAAAAGAACCTGAATATGTAAGTAGTGAAGTAGCGAGAATACTCTTCTTCTTTCTATAATTTTTTCTCTATAGCTTCTCTCTATAATTTCTCTCTCTAGAGTTTCAATGAATTGTAAGAAAATAATGAAGGAATAAGCTTCTATTTATAGGAAAATGGAATGCATAAGAATTAATCCATGAACTATCCAGATTGATTTACTTTAATCGACGGTCCATATTTAAAGAAAAATCTTTTAAATAAAATATAATATATTCTATTTATATAAAAACATTTTACTACGCAAACACTACGCAATACTACGCAAAACACTACTAAAAAATACTATGCAACACTATATCATAATAAAATATAATATATTCTATTTATAGAATAACTTTAATAAAGATTCTATTTTATATAAAAGATGTTTCGCTTTTTATTACGTTAATAATACGAATAAAACAAAACGTCATTATCATTATAATAATTCATATTATTAATCGATAATAATGGAATCAAACCGGTGAATTACTCACATAAAGATCAATAATCAATACCGGTGTGCTACTATGCAACTAACACTTATTATCGCATTTTTTACTAATGAAGTAGTTCAACAAGAACTACCAGTAAAACTTCCGCCGTTATTTCAATAAAATATTTTGTCGTTTTTCAATCCGGCAATAATTACATTGTAGGGTCCACCAATGATTGGTAGTTATGCGAATATTCCCTCGCTAAACCGAATATTAAAACCAATCGAATATAATATAACCACTTGCATACTTTGCAAAATTTATAAATACTACCCACAACTATAATATTATCTCAAATTCACACCATAATATTAAAAATTATTTTGACAAAATTTAAATCTTTATTGATAAAAAAAGATTCTCACATCAGTATAAATTAAATTTGTATTTGAGTTATGTATCGTGTATTTTAAGATTTCGTAATCGATTGCAGATACTTATTTTGGGGGTGTCATAGTTACCATTAATAAAAGTTTTAAAACAAGACATAAACTTGTGCGTACAGGACACCTATTCAATTTTCAATATATATATATATATATATATATATATATATATATATATATATATATATATAGTGAGTATATCGACCTTACTTTATATACACGATAAATTTCAATTACCTTGCACCCCACACCATGCGTGTTAGAGGAAATGGTGTAGATAAGCTAGACTTTGATAGTATGTCTGTAAGCATGTCATTATAATCTAGTCGTCTATGCGACGCTGTAGATTTAAAGCACTCCTAAGTTCATATCTACAACTGTACAAGTACAATTTACATAATGTAGTTATAAATTTATAAATATGTTATTAACAAATTTGTCAAATAAATCATTACCTTTAATAATATAAAATAGCTTGTGATATCGTTGGTAGCTGGATTATTAGTCCCACGACATAAATGATGGTATAAATAATCAAGACATGCACTACCCCAGCTGTATGTATGCACTGTCCCTAGATCCTCTAGTAAAAGTACAAATTTTAACTTAACATGATTTTGTATACAATCACAAAGTATGTGGGTTATAAGTATAAGCAGGTGAGTCCTAACGTGGTATGATATCATATCATCAATAACATTTGTCTGTATTAAGTATAACAACTACCCTATCCTAAGACTATTAGAACTAATATCAACATCTGGAGTCGGTCTAGTTCTGAGAAGACGCTCAACCAAATTGCACCACTCCGAAATAGTAGCACTCCCATCATTAGTATGCATCACAGGGAATTCAAGAGTGGGAAGACCCATTTGTACCTCCACATCCCAGAGGGTGATAATAGTCTTCCCAACTGGAAGATGGAATGTGTGGGCTCTCTATTTGCCATCTTTCTATCATGGTTATGATCAAAGCACAAAAAAAATCTAATTTGTCCTACTTTATAAGTGACGCCCTCAAAATAGGTATACATCACCCATCTTAAGTCGTCAAATACATTAAGATAAAATTCAAATACAACAATTATATACAACAAATGTGATAAAATACGACAAAACATAATCTAAGAGTTTTAATAAGAATATTGTCATCTAGACAATATCCACACTCAATGGAGTCCTCATTACATTTATTGTCACACTATTTAAAAAGAATAGTGAGGACTACTAATTCTATCATCCGGACCGTCACTCCGGTTCCCTCGATTAAGTCCATTGCCACGTTCTCATTTCCTGAAGAATAAAATGAAAGAAAGAAAGGGTGAGCTAAATTCTTAAAGAAGAAGAAATATTATGACTAAGATAACGCAGAATAAATTATCATTAGTCTTCAACAATGTTAAACCGATAAAATACAATAGACATCAAGTTTAAGCTGCAAGTTTGAATAAGCAATCCATTAGAAGAGTCAAGTAGAGCATGATATCTACTATCTTCTATGATTTAAAATATTTTCATCAATTTTTATCATTTGAGACTACGATTTTAATAAATAAACCACATCATCGAGTCATCCCCTCGCACTACGGCCAAGGATATTCATTAAATCATCAATGGTCGTGACTATACCGAATAATCCCTGGTCATAATCATACCAAAAACTGTCCATCAATGCACTACAAGCTATTGAGGACTTTTACCACATCATTTATAACATTACATGTTATGATTATACCGAATAATCCCTGGTCATAATCATACCAAGTCCATCTATGCACGTAAGCTAAAGATGACTTTCATCATAATATAAGCATGAGAATGATGACAATGACATAATAATTCAATAAAACAAGTTCAAGAATAAATTTTTACTACGTTCACTTTTCCGGGATGGTATTGGATGGTATGATCATAATCTTTCAACAACTTAAGACATCGTCGTTGCCATATGTTGAGTTCCTTTTGAGTGAAGAAATATTTGAGGCTTTTATGATCCGTATAGATCTCCACCTTTTCTCCATATAGGTAATGCCTCCAAATCTTAAGCGCAAAAACGACTGCTGCCAACTCTAGATCATGAGTAGGATAATTCCTCTCATATTCTTTGAGTTGTCGTGAGGTATATGTTATGACTTTCTCATGTTGCATGAGAACACATCCTAACCCTTTGCCTGAAGCATCACTGTAGATGACAAATCCCTCCGAGCCTGATGGTATTGTCAGAACAGGTGCTGAAATGAGTCTCCTCTTGAGTTCTTGAAAACTCTTTTCACATTCCTCACTCCAACCGAATTTTGTATCTTTTCGAGTCAGCTGAGTTAATGGAGTAGCGATTCGAGAAAATCCTTCCACGAATCTCCGATAAGAACCAGCTAAGCCGAAAAAGCTACGTACTTCGATCACTGACTTAGGTTGCTCCCAACTTTGAATTGCTTCAATCTTTGCCAGGTCAATAGATATTCTATGATTTGATATCACGTGCCCAAGGAATGCAACTTCCTCAAGCCAGAACTCACATTTCTTCAACTTGGCATAAAGCTTGTTTTCACGAAGCTTTTGAAGTATCAGCCTCAAGTGTTGCTCATGGTCTTCACGGGTTTTGGAGTATATGAGGATGTCATCAATAAAGACGACCTCAAAGTGATCTAAATATTCCTTGAATACTCGGTTCATCATGTCCATGAAGGCAGCAGGAGCATTAGTCAATCCAAAAGACATGACTAGAATTCATAATGCCCGATCGAGTTAAAGCGCTTTGGAATGTCATCGGTTTTAATCTTCAACCGATGATATCCTAACGAAGATCAATCTTTGAAAATAATTTGGCTCCTTGCAACTGGTCAAATAGGTCATCAATGCGAGGCAACGGGTACCTATTTTTGATGATGACATGATTCAACTCCGATAATCAATACAAAGTCACATACTTCCATCTTTCTTCTTCACGAATAAAGCAGGGAGCACCCCGAGGAGACGATTTAGGATGAATGAAACCGATGTCTAACAATTCTGTAGTTGGGTTTTAACTCCACAAGTTCAATAGAGTCATTCGATATGGGGGGCTTTGAAATGGGTTTTGTACGAGATTCAAGGTCGATACAAAATTTAATTTCACGCCTCGGGGTAGGCGGGGAAGTTCTTCGAGGGAATACGTCGTAAAATTTATTAACAATAGAAATATCATTCAAATCTGACGTATTTTTATTTAAATCCGTGATATAGGCTAAGAAAGCTTGACATCCGTTTTTCAATAAACGAATAGCTTTATGACTTGATATGACAGTAATTGATTTTAGTGGTTTGGTTGCTTGAATTCGCATAATAGGTTGGTTAGGAATATGAAAGCTAACAACCTTACGAAAATAATCGATTTTAGCATGATGAGTAGTTAACCAATCAATCCCTAAAATCACATCAAATGCAAGTATTTTCAAAGAAATAAGATCGACAGGTAACATGCAGTTACCAATTTGAATCAAACAAGACTTATAAACCGTGGATGTAATGAAGGTTTCTCCCAACGGAGTTTCAACAGATAAGTCAAAGTCTAATTTCTCTGGAGTCAAATTTAAACGTTGAGCGCAAGTAGGAGAAATAAAGGAATGGGTAGAACCGGTATCAAATAAAGTATAAACTTCGCTAGAGTTTATGATTAGTTTACCCGTGATCACCTCGTTCGGATTCCTCACTTTTTGGGAGGTTACGACAAACACTCTCCCTTGAACTACCGATTTTGTCTTGTCTGGGACACCCTTTGATGCCTCCATCCCAGCTGAACTTGACTTTGGTGCATGACATAATCGGGCTAGGTGACCATCTTTTCCATAATTATAACACGCTTTGGACTGCATCGTGCAGTTTGGGCTTATGTGTCCCTCCCCTCCACATTTGTAACATATGACCGGTGGTCGTTCTCCTTCCTTAACAACAAGTGCTGGTGCTGACGTCTTTCTATCATTATTGAATCTCCTCTTCTTGAAATGTCCACTCTTATTGTCATGGCCATGATTACCACCGAAGTGATTACCATTTCTGGCATGTTGATTCCCTCCACGTTTGTTGTCATTGATTCGATGATCGCTACCTTCGGGTATTATCGACTTGTTAATGCTTCTCTCTTAGTTGGGTTGACTCATTATCACGCTCCAATAACTGAGCCCTATTCACAACATCTGAATACAAACACAGTTTATGAGAGATAAGGTATTGACGTATCTCGGGTTTCAAACCTCTTAGAAACATCCGCGTCATTCTCTCTTCATTATCAACCAAGTGGGACGCAAATCGAGATAACTCGGCAGACTTAGCTTCGTACTGTGTCACGGTCATATTGTTTTGCTCAAGCTTAATGAACTCTACCTCCTTCATGTAGCGAATACTTTCAGGAAAGTACTTTTCGTTGAACAGTTCTTGGAACTTCTCCCAAGACATCTTCAGTGCGGCAGGTTGAGTACGCTTTACAGAGTCCCGCCAGTAATCTGCCTCGGCTCGCAACATGAAGGTGGCAAAGGGAACCTTTTGCTCCTCGGAGCATCCCAAGACATCAAATATCTTGTTGATCTACTTTATCCACGTCTCTACCTTAAGTGGTTTTGGCTCTCCAAAAAACTCTGGTGGTCCCAGCTCCTTGAACTGCTTAGCGGTGACCGTCCGAGAGTTATCAGTGTTTCCACCTGCATTTTGGACAGGAGCCGCCTTCGCCTGATGTTGCATGAATTGCATAAAACCTCTGAACATCCCATCGTTCATCATTTGATCGTTGTTGTTTACCTGAGGATTATTGTCTTCCTTTTGCACATTATCCTGGGTATTAATATGTGGTGACTCAACAGTCTCATGTGCTTCATTGCTTATCTCAACATTTTCGGATGCCATTTTCAAATACTTCCACAAAACAAAGGTTAATTATCATATCACATATTATCCCTATACTCTGACCGACCAATTAAATACCAAATAAACTTAGGTAGGTCATACTAGCGAAGGAATTTCCCGTCTCTCCCCTCCTAGTTCTTGTCTCACATCTCAGCCAGGGATCATATCCCTAAGCTTTGATACCAACTATGACGCCCCCAAAATAGGTATACATCACCCATCTTGAGTCGCCAAATACATGGTACAAAATTCAAATACAACTTAATTATACAACAGTCGTGTAAAATACGACAAAACATAATCTAAGAGTTTTAATAAGAATTTTGTCATCTAGACAATATCCACACTCAATGGAGTCCTCATTACATTTATTGTCATACTATTCAATAGAATAGTGAGAACTACTAATGCTATCATCTGGACCATCACTCCGTTCCCCGACTAGTCCCAGCTACGTTCTCATTTTCTGAAGAGAATAGTAAGAAATATTATGACAAAGATAATGCAGAATAAATTATCATTAGTCTTCAACAATGTTAAACTGATAAAATACAATAGACATCAAGCTTAACTGCAGCGGAATAAGCAATCCATTAGAAGAGTCAAGTAGAGCATGATATCTACTATCTTCAATGATTTAAAATGTTTTCATCAATTTTTATCGCTGAGACTCAGCTTAATAAATAAACCACATCATCGAGTCATCCCTGCACTACGAGCCAAGAATATTCATTAAATCATCAATGGTCATGACTATACCGAATAATTCCTGGTCATAATCATACCAAAAACTGTCCATCAATTCACTACAAGCTACTGAGGACTTTTACCACATCATTTATAACATTACAGGTCATGATTATACCGAATAATCCCTGGTCATAATCATACCAAGTCCATCTATGCACGTAAGCTAAAGATGACTTTCATCACAATATAAGCATGAGAATGATGACAATGACATAATAATTCAATAAAATGAGTTCAAGAATAAATTTTAAAGATTTATAAGTTAATTTATCTTGAAATCAATTACGTCCAAATTGTCAACATGATACTGCTTTGTGGAGTAAAATTCAAGAATGCTCGGAAGAATATTTCCATGAAAAGATATTGGATGAAGCTTAAATATCGAGGATATTCTACTAATTTCATGGAGTATAGAAGCCAAAACTTTAACCAAGTGAGTATAATTGAATATATGAAGCTATGAATGAATTTTAGCGCCATGCGGTAATCCACGTAGACAGATCATTTCCACAATTTAATAAGGAATGAATACGAAGGATTATTCACCATGCTCTGCAGAATGCACATGTACAAAGTTATTCCAAGAATAATAAAGAATGGGATAATGAGAAGAATTCACCATGCATGCGATAGGTAATCGCATGCAGACAGGTTATTCTCAACAAAATCATAAAGAATGGAACCAGGTCATGTGTAAACCGCACAGGCAGGATATTCTAATAGAATAATAAATAATGGAACTGGTCATGCGTAAACCGCATACAGAGACGTGATATTCTAACGTAATAATAAAGAATGGAATAACAATGAGAATTCACCAAGCATGCGATGAATCGCATGCATGACGAGTTATTCCAATGTAATAATAAAGAATGGAATAACAGAAAAATTTCACCATGTATGTGGTACTTCGCATAGATAGGTTATTCCAACATAATAATAAGGAATGGAATAATAATAGCTCTCTTCATGAATACGAAAGAAATAATACCCATTACCTTAGAAGAAACTGGATATTAGAATAGTGAGGTAGCAGACTTCTCTTCTTCTTTCTCTCTATAATTTCTCTCTGTAATAATTGCTCTAAAGCTTTAGTGAATTGGTGAGAAATGAAGGAAGAATGAGCTTCTATTTATAGGAAAATATAGTTTTGATAAATGCACGTTTTGGGGCTCAAAATTTTACAGTACAATACCTTCAACTTTTCTTTCATTTTTAATTTAGTCCTGCAAGTATTATCAAACTTGCACCACCTCCCCTAATAGTAAATAATGTGAATCAATAGTTCAATCATGTGAATCAATAGTTATAATCATATGAAAATCTTAATTTCAAAGATAGTACCTCCATCTATACCTCCATTTTAACTTAGTCACGCAAGTATTATCAATCTTGCACCAACTCCCCTAATAAGTACAAGAATGTGAATCAATAGTACACACGTGTGAACAAATAGTTATAATCATGTGAATTAATAGTAATTAATTGCTCATTTATCGATTAATTACATGGATTGGTCGGTAAAACTTCCGGACATCAATTAATATCGGAATAAATGTCGATTTCCACTAATACTAATAATTCCAACACAATGGAACTATCAATTTCATCTTTAATGAAACGAACTTATTCATCATTAATATTATAACTCACAATATTTAACAACGGGGTCATTCTAGTAAAAGAGGGGCTTTTCGACAAGGATTTCTCCTTATTGGCGCCAAGCAATTAGATGATCAAACCTCTCTTTGTGAACTTCAGACATTGTAAATATTTCAATTTAATAATATAAATAACTTTGTCGTCTCAATTATTGATTTAAAATAAAACATATTATGCAGAGATGATCATCAGAATAATAATCGAATCAATAATATGAGAGATATGATGCAAAGAATTATTGAAGAATAATTGAGTATAACCGAGTGACTTCTCACGTATAAGATCAATAACTAATACCACGCTATACTACGCAACCATCGCCAGACATATTCTTTTCTTTTACTAATAGGGTAGTTCAACGGCTTTTAACAGTAATACTTCCGTAGTTATTTTTATAAAAAGATAATTATGTCGCTTTTTAACTACGACAATACTTCCGTTAATAGGGTCCACCAACGATGATTGTTGTCGCATTTAATATTCCCCGTTAAAACGAATATTAAACCAATCGAATATTATATAACCACTTGCTTACTTTGTAAAATTTATAAATATTACCCACAATTATAACATTATATCAAATCCACACCATAATATTCAAAATATATTTCGAGAAAATTATTTTTTATTCATAAAAGTTGAGGTCTTACACTATACACTCCATAAAATCCAGTCTGTGCAATACTATGACGAATACACAAATCAGGATGAGCTTCTCTCCACAGCTGAAAATACACCCTATCGGCACACATATATTTAAGGAGAGACGACTCTTGCAATATGTAGAAATAAGTTAATATAGATACAAAACTTGTCTAAAAGTTATCAAAGTTGATATATTTTAAAATTAAATAGTAATTGGTATAGATTTATAATTTTGTTAGACAAGGCATAATAATAACATTATGCAATCTAAAAATGTACGTGTAACTCAGAAAGTCAAGGAAATTGAAAGTGAAAAGTTATGCTATATGTAATTACTCCCTTATAATTATTTTCCAAAAGTTTTTTTCCTGTGATAGGAATATTTAAAATTAGAAACTTGATGTTATTATTATTTTAAGATAATATCCTAATAGACATTGTTTATTAAGTATGAATAAAGACATTAACTAAATAATACATATTTGACCTCGTCATTTATTCTCTGAATGATGAGAAGGTTGGAGAGTCAATAATGATCAATAGGATCGAGGTGAATCTAATCACCATCAGCCATAAGCCTATTACAAAAATATTATCATTAGTACTTAATTAAGAATATCATGTTTAACTAATGTATGATTTTTTACGTCAACATAATATACAACACTGAGCAAAAATAAAGTATTACTTTTAGGCATTTATAAATGTAAAAAATAAAGTATTATTAATTTATTAAACATTATTCATATATAACAAATTTTACACTAATAGTACAAATTTTATTTTTATTACTAATAACAAATCATATGTAGTTCACCTATCGTATTTTGTATGCTTATATAATATAGAATACTTGTCTTGAAAGTTGAAAATTTTAAATGTTGTTGTAATATATGCATGGGATTACCTCCTGAAGAGGGAACTCCCGTGCTTTGCCTTTCTCCTTCTCTTTTCTCCTGTGATGCTTTCATTCCTCCCCGTGATTCCTTTTCATTCCCTATATAAAGGAATGATACGAAGGAAAATTGATAAGAATTTTTTTGAAGAATTTTTCTCTCTTTTCTCTTGTTTATTCTCTCCGAATTTACGCAAAGAATTATAAGAGTATATTTTATACACTTTCTACTAAAAGTTTTATAACACGTTATCGATAAAGCTCTAACCAACGGTGAGATGGTAAAATTAAATTCTTGTAATTTATTATTATATTACCGGTTGGGCTATGCCACTAATAATATAATTTTATTCTTATAATTGCCTTTAAATTCTTGCAATTTATTATTATACTACCGGTTGGGCTATGCCACCAATAGTATAATGTTATTCTTACAATTGGCTTGGCTTTGCCGCCTATTATATTCTTTAATTGTCAAGTTATATTTATGTTTTATTGTCCATCTTTAAATTCTGTTATTTACAATGGTTCCATCTATCCTTGTTAATCTTACAAGACTTGGTGGGAACCTTTTTACCACTTATTAAATTGTGAGAATAACCTGTATATGCGGAATACCGCATACCTGGTGAAATTCTTCTGCTATTCCATTCTTTATTATTCTGTTGGAATAACCTGTATATATGGAATACCGCATACCTGGTGAAATTCTTATGTTATTCCATTCTTTATTATTCTGTTGGAATAACCTGTTTATGTGAACTACCGCATGCCAAATGAAGATCCATTTGTATTTTTGTATATATATTTTTGTATATACATTAACGATTGCATATTCTTTTTACTAAAATAATATGATAATAAATATAAGATTATTTATATTTGTATTTTATCACCACTTGAGGTTGTGGTATAGTTTATTTTTTCTATATCATACATGCAATTATTTATTGTTTTAATAAATATTAAAATTGTGTTTTAACCCAGAATAGATAACAAACTTGGCAAAAATAGATTTTTCTATTTTAAAAATCTCTGGAGACAACTATTTGGCTTGGGCACTTGATGCAGAATTGCACCTTAGTGTAAATGAGTTAGAAAAGACCATTGAATCGGGAAATACAGCAACTTCGGCACAAAATGCAAAAGCCATAATTTTTCTTCGTCACCATATTGATGAAGGATTAAAGACTGAATATTTAACGATCAAAGATCCTTTGTCTTTATGGACACTGTTGAAGGAAAGATTTGACCACCAAAAATTGGTTGTTCTCACAATGCCAAATTTGAGTGGCTTAATTTAAGGCTACAAGATTACAAATCAATTACTGAATATAGTTCAATGTTTATAAAATAACCTCTACTTTGGCTTTGTGCGGAGATCCAGTTTTTGAAACTCAAATGTTAGAGAAAACGCTCTCAACTTTTCATTCCACCAACATGATTCTGTCACAACAATATAGACAGAGTAAGTTCACAAAATTCAGTGACTTATTGTCTATCCTCCTTATTACAGAAAAGAATAATGAATTGTTGTTGAAAAACCATCAAGTACGGCCAACGGGTGCTACCCCATTGCCCTATATTAACAGCACGTCATTCCAGCAGAATAAACGTAACAATAGGTGGTCATATAATAAGAAGCCTTGGGGACGAAAGAATAAACGAGGCTATCATAACAACAAATTCCAGAACTGCGATAATTTAGGCCAGCAGAAGTGGCAAGTGTCTGGATCAGGTAAAAATAAAGAAAATGCAACACAGATAAAGAACAAACCAGATGTTTGTTTAAGCTGTGAGATAAAAGGGCATTGGTCGCGTACCTGTCATATGCCGAGGCATCTGGTTAATTTATTCCAGGAGTCTCAAAATAACAAAGTAATGGAGGCAAAAATAAACTTTGTTAATCATCAATTGGATATTGTTGATGTTCCACCAATGACCAACAATGAGGAAAAGGTTGTTGATATTATTGGACCTTCTGAAAGTATCTTTTGGGATATCGTTTAATTATTGTTTTAATTAAACATCTTGCATGTATAATATTATTAGTTCTCATGCTATACATGGTATGTGTTTATCATGAATAAAATTATATATGAAATGTAACTTTTCTTATTTATGTTTTAAATGTGTCAGACCATCTTTAATGAATATCTTCTCATTACTTCTACTATTTCTGAAAAATAGAATATCCTAGAAAAACTTCATTCAATTTCTTCTGGATTATATACTATGAAAATTAGAGCAAGTGAGTCTCATGCTGTTATGATTCTAAAAATCCTAGATCCCAAATCCTTTATGTTTTGGCATAAAAGACTAGGTAATCCAGGTACTTCTATGATGCGTCGTATTATTGAAAATTCTATTGGTCATCCTCTCAAAAATAAGAAGGTTTTTCCTAGTAGTGAATTTCCTTGTGTTGCGTGTTCTTGAGAAAAATTAATTGTTCGACCATCACCAGTAAAATTTTATAAAGAAGCCCTAAAATTCTTAGAGAAAATTCAAGGAGACATTTGTGGACCTATTCACCCATTGTCTGGCCCATTTCGATATTTCATGGTTTTAATAGATGCTTCAACTAGATGGTCTCATGTTTGTCTTCTCTCTTCTCGAAATTTTGCCTTCTCAAAACTTCTTACTCAAATAATCAAGTTACGGGCTCAGTTCTCGGATCATCCAATCAAGTCAATTTGACTTGATAACGTAGCTGAATTTTCATCAATGACTTTTAATAATTTTTGTATGACTATTAGAATCTCCATTGAGCATTTTGTTCCTCATATTCATACACAAAATAGTTTAGCTGAATCTTTGATAAAAAGACTTCAACTAATTGCACGACCATCAATGTTAAGGGCTAACTTACCTACCTCAGTTTGGGGTCATGCAATTCTTCATGCTGCAACCATCATTTGAGTAAGACCAACGGCTCTTCATAAATTTTCTCCTCTATAGTTAGTTCTTGGACAGATACCCAACATATCACACTTTCGAGTTTTTGGAAGTGCAGTATATGATCCAATTGCACCTCCACAAAGAACTAATATGGGAGCCCAACGAAAAGCAAATCAAATGCCAGACATACACCTGTAGTGAATACTCCAACAAGGATAAAAATACCTATTGAAAAATCAATTCCTAGAGAATTGACAAATAAGGTAATAGAAGAATCTAAACCACACCAGAAGCGTGGAAGACCGGTTGGTGCAAAAGACACTATACCACGAAAATCAAAAACAAATAAGGGAATCCCAGAAGGAATACCCGCTACAAAAGTAGCACATATTCCAAGAGTGGCAATAGCCCCAGAAGAGGTTCAAAATCTCAGTGAAGGGATAAGAGATGAACACCAAGAGATCTCAATAAATTATGTACATGATGAGAAAATATGAGATTGAAGCAAAGTCATGATTGATGATATATTTGCTTTCTCTATAGCATTAGATATTACTTTGATTCCTGACACAAATCCTGAACCACAAAACGTGGAAGAATGTTGGAAAAGAAAAGATTGGCCAAAATGGAAAGATGCTATTCAAACTGAGCTACAATCTCTATTGAAAAGAGAAGTATTTGGACTAGTAGTCCAAACACCGATGGGTGTAATCCCTGTTGGAAATAAATGGGTATTTGTACGAAAGCGAAATGAGAAAAATGAAATTATGAAATATAAAGCCTGACTTGTAGCTCAAGAGGTTTTCACAAAAACACGGTATTGATTATCGGGATCTGAGACTCTCGATGCGTAATGGATGGAGTCACTTTTCGCTTTTCGATAGGTATGGCAACCATGGAAGGTTTGGAAACACGTCGATGGATGTTGTAATGAAGATACCTATATGGCTCACTCAGCAATTGAGATTTATATGAGAATCCACGAAGGATTAAAATGCCATTTGAATCACAAAGCCCGATCCACATATATTCAATTAAGTTACAACGCTCATTATATAGGTTGAAACTGTCTGGTCGTATATGGTATAATCGACTTAGTGATTATTTAATAAAAGATGGATATATAAATGATCATGTATGTCCATGTGTTTTATTAAGAAATCACAAAGTGGATTTTCCATCATTGCTGTTTATGTGGATGATTTGAATTTTATAGGTACTCCTGAAGAACTCACAAGAACTGCTACTTATTTAAAAGATGAATTTGAAATGAAAAGATTCTCAGTCATTTTCATATGGATAAAGCTCATCCTTTGACTACCCCGATGGTTTTTCGATCTTTATAAGTTGATAAAGATCCATTTCGGCCTCTAGAAAGTGGTGAAGAAGTTCTTGGACCTGAAGTTCCATACTTAAGTGCAATGGAAGAAGTTCCATACCTAAGTGCAATAGGTGCTGTTATGTATCTTGCAAACTGTACACGACCTGATATTACTTTTGATGTCAACTTGTTACCAAGATACAGTTCTTCTCCGACTAAGAGACATTGGGATGGGATTAAACACATTTTGAGATACCTTCGTGGAAGTATAGATCTTAGGTTATTCTATCCAAGAGATTCAAACTTCACGATTGGTTGGATATGCCGATGCAGGATATTTATCAGATCCACACAATGGAAGATCACAAACAGGTTATGTATTTACATATTGTGACATGGCTATATCCTAGAAATCCACAAAGAAAACCATGACAGCTACATCTTCAAATCACTCAGAGATTCTCGATGAACATGAAGCAAGTAGAGAATGTGTTTGGTTAAGATCAATTATTCAGCATATTCAAAAATCATGTGGATTACCATCAATCAAAGACATTTCTACAATTCTGTATGAGGATAACGATTCATGCATTGCTCAACTTAGAGGAGGATACATCAAGAGAGATTGAACAAAACACGTTTCACCTAAATTCTTTCACACATAAGCTACAAAAGAAGGGTGATATAGATGTGCATCAAATTCAATCATATGATAATCTAGCCGACTTATTCACAAAGTCGCTACCAAATGCAACGTTTGTAAAACTTCAAAAAAGGATCGGAATGTGTCGACTGAAAGTGTGAGACCCCAAATTTTATGAATAAAGATTTAAATTTTTTGAAATATTTTTTTGAATATTATGGTGTGGATTTGATATAATGTTATAGTTGTGGGTAATATTTATAAATTTTGCAAAGTACGCAAGTTGTTAAATAATATTCGATTGGTCGGGGAATATTCGTTTTAACAGGGAATATTCGTACAACGGCACAATCATTGGTGGACCCCACAATAGAATTATTTTAGGATTGAGAAAATGATAAAAATATTTTATGAAAATAACGACGGAAGTTTTACCATTAACTGTTGAAACACCCGGTGTTAAAAGTACAGTAATACGCGTGGTTGCATAGTATCACACAGTATTGATTATTGATGCTTACGTGAGAAGTCACTCAGTTTTGTTCAATTATTGTTACAGTAATTGCTAAATAGTATCTCACGTTATTTGATTCAATTATTATCAATATTTTATATATTATTAAATCAATAATTGAGACGACAAAGTTATTAATATTATTATTTGCAATATTAACGATGTCTATAAGTTCTGTCAAGGAGAGGTTTGGTCACCAAATTATGCGCCAATAGAGAGAAATTCTTATTGGAAAGCTCTCTCTTTCCTATGAACGACCTGGTCGATTAATATTGTGAATTATAATAAAGGTGATAATTGTAGTTAAAATTATTAAGATGATTTTTATGAAATTTTGATTATTTTATGGACCCCCATTTACCCATTTTTTTTAAAAATCGATAGAAATTTCTTAAAAGGTGGGCCCACATGTGGGGGCCACATGTGGGGCCCAAAAAAAGAAAAATGGGGGAATCGGGAAGTCGGAAGTTATATATATATATATATATATATATATATATTATATATAAATTTTGTTTTATTATTATTATAAATGTAATAAAAGCAGAAAACTTTTTATATAAAAATGAATACTTTTTATAAAGTTTTGTTTTATTTGATTATAAATAGAATATAATATATTATATTTTATTATGCATAGTGTTTGCATAATAAAATCTTTTTATATAAAAGCGAGTAATACTTTTTTATAAAGTTTTGTTTCATTTGATTATAAATAAAATATATTATATTATAGTAAAATGTTTTTTATATAAAAATGTAATACTTTTATAAAGTTATTTGTTTTATTAGATTTTTAATAATATATATATATATATTATAAATTTTGTTTTATTATATAATTATAAATAGAATATATATTATATTTTATTGCATAGTATCATTTCTATTCTCCTATAAATAGGATGCTTAGTTAGAATTAAAAAATACACCAGAAATTCAAAGAATTCTTCTTCTATAATCTTGAGCATATTTCTTTAGAGTTTAAGAAAGCTTTGAGCGTAGAAAATAGTGCGAGTTTTCTTCAAGTATATCCCCGCCCTACCCATCGAAATATTCTCCTTTTGAAGGTAAGGGGTATTATTCTTTCGTATTCATGAAGAGAGTTATTTTCTTTCAATACTCGTAAGGGTTGTTATTACATTCTTTATTATTATGTTGGAATAACTTTATCATCAAGTATCGCATACATGGTGAAATTCTTTCGTTATTCCATTCTTTATTATTATGTTGGAATAACTTTTATATATGGGCTGATCTATCGCACGCCTAGTGAATTCGTTGTTATTCCATTCTTTATTATTCTTTGGAACATCACATGCATGCGGATTACATATGACACGGTTCCATTCTTTATTATTCTATTGGAACATCACGCATGCATGGGATTTACGCATGACTGGTTCCATTCTTTATTATTCTATTGGAACATCCTGTCTGTGCGAATTACGCATGACCTGGTTCCATTCTTTATTATTCTGTTGGAATATCCTCTCTGTGCGGATTACGCATGACCTTGTTCCATTCTTTATTACTTTGTTGGAATAACTTGTCTATGTGGATTACCGCATGCATGGTGAATGATCCTTTGTATTCATTCCTTATTAACTTGTGGAAATGATCTGTCTATGTTGATTACCGCATGGCGGGCAAAAATCCATTTGCAGTTTCATATATTCTATTATACTCAGTTGGTTAAAGTTTTGGCTTCTATACTCCATGAAATTAGTAGAATATCCTGGATATTTGCACTTCATCCAGTATCTTTTCATGGAAATATTCTTCTAAGCATTCTTGAATTTTTACTCCACAAAGCAGTATTATGTTGACAATTTGGACGTTATTGGTTCCTGGATAAATTAATTTATAAATCTTTAAAAAATTATTCTTGAACTTGTTTTATTGAATTATTATGTCATTGTCATCATCCTCATGTTTATATTATGTTGAAAGTCATCGTACGTGGCACAGCTGTGGCATAGATGAACTTGGTATGATTATGACGAGGGATTATTCGGTATAATCATGACGGTAATATTATAAATGATGTGGTAAAAGTCCTCATTGGTCAGTAGTGCATTGATGGGACGATTGTTGGCATGATCATGACCATTGATGAAAACACGAATATCCTCGCCCGCGTGGTGCATGGATAATTTATGGTTGTGATACTAATGAATATCCTTGGCCGTAGTGCAGGGATGATGTGGATTATTTATTGAGCTGAGTCTCAGCAATAAAAGTGATGAAAAACCTTTTAAATCATAGAAGATAGTAGATTTTATTCTCTACTTGACTCTTCTAATAGATTGCTTGTTCTGCTGCAGTTAAACTTGATGTTTGTTATATTGTATCAGTTTAACATTGTTGAAGGCTAACGATAATTTATTCTGCATTATCTTAGTCATAATATTTCTTACTGGGCTAGTTGAGCTCACCCATTTGCTTTCATTGTTCTCTTCAGGAAATGAGAATGTAGCAAGGACTAGTCAGGGAACGGAGTGACGATCCAAATGATAGCATTAGTAGTCCTCACTATTCTATGAAATAGTGTGATAATAAATGTATTGAGGACTTATTTTGAGTTTGAATATTGTCTAGAAGACAATATTTGTATTAAAACTCACAGCTCATGTTGTATATTTAAGGTTGTATTTGTATTCGGTACCATGTATTTGGCGACTCAGAATAAGTGATGTATACCTATTTTGGGGGCGTCACAGTTGGTATCAAAGCTTAGGGATATGATCCCTGGCTGAGATGTGAGACAAGAACTAGGAGGGGAGAGACGAGGAATTCTTTCGCTAGTATGACCTATCAAAGTTTATTTGGTATTTAATTGGTCGGTCAGAGTATAGGAATAATATGTGACATGTTAATTAACCCTTGTTTTGTGGCAGTATTTGAAAATGACATCCGAGAATGTTGAGAATAGCAATGGAGCACAGGAGACCGTTGAGTCTCCACAGATCAATAATCAGGATAATGTGCATCAGGAAGACAATAATCTTCAGGTAAATAACAACACCGATCAGATGATGAACGATGAGATGTTCAGAGGCTTTATGCAATTCATGCAACATCAGGCGAGAGAGACTCCTGTCCAAATTACAGGTGGAAACTCTGGCAACTCTCGAACGGTCACCGCTAAGCAGTTCAAGGAACTAGGACCACCGGAGTTTTTTGGAGAGCCAAAACCACTTAAGGCAGAGACGTGGATAATGCAGATCTGTAAGATATTTGATGTCTTGGGATGCTCCGAGGAGCAAAAGGTTCCCTTTGCCACCTTCATGTTGCGAGTAGAGGCAGATTACTGGTGGGAATCTGTAAAGCGTACTCAACCTGCCGCACTGAAGATGACTTGGGAAAAGTTCCAAGAATTGTTCAACGACAAGTACTTTCCCGAAAGTATTTGTCACATGAAAGAGGTAGAGTTCATCAAGCTGGAGCAAAACAACATGACCGTGTCGCAGTACGAAGCCAAGTTTGTCGAGTTGTCCCGGTTTGCATCCCATTTGGTTGATAATGAGGAAAGAATGACGCAAATATTTCTAAGAGGTTTGAAACCCGAGATACGTCAATATCTTATCTCTCATAAACTTTGTTTGTATTCAGATGTTGTTAATAGGGCTCAGTTATTGGAGCGCGATAATGAGTCAACCCAACCAAAAAAGAGCAGCCGGTAAAATGATAATACCAGTGATAACAGTAATTGAAGCGGTGACAATAAGCGTGGAGGGAATCAACATGCCAGAAATGGTAACCACTTCGGTGGTAATCATGGCCAAAATAATAAGAATGGACATTTCAAGAAGAGGAGATTCAACAATGATGGAAAGACGTCAGCATCAGCACCCATTGTTAAGGAAGGAGAACGACCCCATATCATATGCTTCAAATGCGGAGAGGAGGGATATATCAATCCAAACTGTGCGCAGCAGTCCAAAACGTGTTATAATTGTGGAAGAGAAGGTCACCTAGCTCGATTTTGTCATGCACCAAAGTCAAGTCCAGCTGGGACGGTGGCACCAAAGGCGGATACGGACAAAACAAAGTCGGTGGTTTTAGGAAGAGCGTTTTTTGTGACTTTTCAAAAAGCAAGTAACCCGAACGAAGTTAGCACATGTTAGTTAATTATAAATTCTTGCGAAGTCTATACCTTATTAGATATCGGTTCTACCCATTCTTTTATCTCTCATGCTTGCGCTCAACATTTAAATTTGACCCCAGAGAAGTTAGACTTTAACTTATTGGTTGAAACTTCGTTAGTAGAAACCTTCGTTACCTCCACTGTTTATTAATCTTGTTGATTCAAATAGACACTTTCACGTTACATGTCGATCTTATCTCTTTGAAAATACTTGCCTTTGATGTGATTTTAGGAATCGATTGGTTAACTATTCATCATGCTTTTCGTAAGGTTGTTAGCTTTCATATTCTTAACCAACCTATCATGCGAATTCAAGCAACCAAACCACTAAAGTCAATCATTGTCATATTAAACCATAAGTAAAGAGCCCCGAGCCCTTTGTTGGTGACTTCCAAGTCTTGGAATACACCGAAGCTAGAATATCCATAGGGGACGTCGTGAATAACGGTGGCAAGTTGATAGATATCAATGTGACGTGTTATCCAAGTCTTGGATGAGGGTCACAGTTTTGAATGATATTTCTGTTATTAATAAATTTCCTGACGTATTTCTGAAGAACTTCATGGCCTACCCCTAGAACGTGAAATCGAATTTTGTATTGACCCCAGTACAAAACCCATTTCTTCAACCCTTAAATATTTCTTCAACCAAAACGAACGTATAATGCGCCAAAGATGTTGGCTCGAGCTGTTGAAGATTACGACTATACCATTCAATATCATTGTGGAAGAAGCGAGCGTGGTAGTGCCGACGCGTTGAGTAGAAGATCGTATCGTTATTGAATGCGATGTTGTTAACATAAAAACCCATTTCGTATAACTTACAAATGATGAAGATAGAGTTAAAGACTCTAGGGACCCACGTGATGATAACGAATATACGAGTAGAATCGACTTTAATCGATAAAGTTAAAGGCCGCTCAAGCTACACACCCAGAGCTAATGAATGTGAAGAAGAAGGTTCAAGAGGGCGTTATTCTAGAAGCAAGACTCGATGAAGAGAGAAAATCTCAACCCTTGATTTTATTGGTCTATTTGAAATCCTCGATCGAGTAGGAACTGTGGCCTATAGACTCGTTTACCGCCAAGTATATCGCGTGTTCATAACGTTTTCACGTATCGATGTTACGTAAGTATGTGGACGACCCGAACCACATTATTGAGTTAGAACCGGATGAACTAGCGGAAGATTTAACGTATAAAGAGGTTCCTATTAAAATCTTGGATAAGAAGAAACATGTTCCACGCTCCAAGGTTATACCTCAAGTCAAAGTTTTGTGGAGGAACCGCGATGTTGAGGAAATAACCTGGGAGTTAGAATCTGAAATGAAATCAAGGTATCCTTACCTCTTCGACATACCAGGTACGTACCCTAATTTTGAGGGCAAAATTTCATAAGGAGGGGAGATTGTGAGACCCCAAATTTTATGAATAAAGATTTAAATTTCTCGAAATATTTTTTTGAATATTATGGTGTGGATTTGATATAATGTTATAGTTGTGGGTAATATTTATAAATTTTACAAAGTCCTTGAAGTTGTTATATAATATTCGATTGGTGGGGAATATTCTTTTTAACAGGGAATATTCGTACAACGACACAATCATTGGTGGACCCCACAATAGAATTATTGTCAGATTGAGAAAACGACAAAAATATTTTATGAAAATAACGGCGGAAGTTTTACCGTTAACTGTCGAAACACCCGGTGTTAAAAGTACAGTAATATGCGTGGTTGCATAGTAGCACACAGTATTGATTATTGATGCTTACGTGAGAAAGTCACTCAGTTTTGTTCAATTATTGTTACAATAATTACTGCATAGTATCTCACGTTATTTGATTTAATTATTGTCAATATTTTATATATTATTAAATCAATAATTGAGGCGACAGAGTTATTAATATTATTATTTGCAATATTAACGATGTCTAGAAGTTCTATCAAGGAGAGGTTTGGTCACCTAATTGCGCGCCAATAGGGAGAAATCCTTATTGGAAAGTCCCCTCTTTCCTAGGAACGACCTGGTCGATTAATATTGTGAATTATAATAACGGTGATAAATGTTGTTAAAATTATTAAGATAATTTTTATGAAGTTTTGCTTATTTTATGGACCCTCATTTACCCATTTTTCAAAATAATCGGTAGAAATTTCATAAAAGGTGGGCCCATATGTGGGGCCCACGAAAGATAAATGGGGGGGGGGGAATCTGGGAAGTCACGGAAGTTTATATATATATATATATATATATATATTATATATAAATTTTGTTTTATTATTATTATAAATGTAATAAAACAGAAAACTTTTTATATAAAATGAATACTTTTTATAAAGTTTTGTTTTATTTGATTATAAATAGAATATATTATATTTTATTATGCATAGTATTTGCATAGTGCTCGTATATAGTGTTTTTATAGTAAAATCTTTTTTATATAAAAATGTAATACTTTTATAAAGTTATTTGTTTTATTAGATTTTAAATAAAATATATATATATATATATATATATTTTATAAATTTTGTTTTATTATATAATTATAAATAGAATATATTATATTTTATTGTATAGTATCCTTTCCATTCTCCTATAAATAGGATGCTTAGTTAGAATTGATAAACACACCAAAATTCAGAGAATTCTTCTTCTATAATCTTGGCGTATTTCTTTAGAGTTTAAGAAAGCTTTGGCGTAGAAAATAGTAGCAAGTTTTCTTCAAGTATATCCCCACTTCTACCCGTCGTAGAATACTCTTCTTTTTAAGGTAAGGGTATTATTATTCTTTCGTATTCATGAAGAAAGTTATTTTCTTTCAATACTCGTAAGGGTTGTTATTCCATTCTTTATTATTATGTTGGAATAACTTTGTCTGTCAAATCGCATATATGGTGAAATTCTACATTATTCCATTCTTTATTATTACATTGGAATAACCCGTATGCATCTGGATCTATCGCGTACACGGTGAATTCTGTTGTTATTCCATTCTTTATTATTACATTGGAACATCCTGTTTGTGCAGATTATGCATGACTGGTTTCATTCTTTATTATTCTCATTGGAACATCCATCATGCATGCGGATTACGTATGACTGGTTCCATTGTTTATTATTACGTTGGAACATCACATGCATGCGGATTATGCATGACCTAGTTCCATTCTTTATTATTCTCGTTGGAACATCACATGCATGCGGATTACGCGTGACACTGGTTCCATTCTTTATTATTCGCTGGAATATTACATTTTGTGCGAATTACGCACGACACGGTTCTATTTTTTTATTACTCATTGGAATAACTTTTGCCTATGTGGATTACCGCATGCATGGTGAATGATCCTTTGTATTCATTCCTTATTAACTTGTGGAAATGATGCATACATGTGGATTATCGCATGGTAAGCGAAAATCCATTCATAGTTTCATATATTCTATTATACTCGGTTGGTTAAAGTTTTGGCTTCTATACTCCATGAAATTAGTAGAATATCACGGATATTTGTGCTTCATCCAAAGTATCTTTTCATGAAAATATTCTTCCGAGCATTCTTGAATTTTTACTCCACAAAGCAATGATCATGTTGACAATTTGGACGTTATTGGTTCTGGATAAATTAATTTATAAATCTTTAAAAATTTATTCTTGAACTTGTTTTATTGAATTATTATGTCATTTTGTCATCATCCTCATGTTTATATTATGTTAAAAGTCATCTCGTGGTTCGTGAGTGCATAGATGGACTTGGTATGATTATGACCAGGGATTATTCGGTATAATCATAACCGTAATATTATAAATGATGTGGTAAAAGTCCTCATTGGCTCGTAGTGCATTGATGGACAGTTGTTGGCATGATCATGACCATTGGTGAAAACACGAATATCCTTGGCCCGTAGTGCATGGATAATTTGTGGTTGTGATACTAATGAATATCCTTGGCCGTAGTGCAGGGATGATGTGGATTATTTATTGAGCTGAGTCTCAACGATAAAAGTGATGAAAAACCTTTTAAATCATAGAAGATAGTAGATTTTATTCTCTACTTGACTCTTCTAATGGATTGTTTGTTCCGCTACAGTTAAACTTGATGTTTGTTATATTGTATCAGTTTTGTGAGACCCCAAATTTTATGAATAAATATTTAAATTTCTCAAAATATTTTTTTTGAATATTATGGAATGAATTTGATATAATATTATAGTTGTGGGTAATATTTATAAATTTTTCAAAGTACGCAAGTTGTTATATAATATTCGATTGGTGGGGAATATTCGTTTTTAACGGGGAATATTAAATAACAACGACACAATTATTGGTGGACCCCGCAACGGAATTATTGTCGTATTGAGAAAACGACAAAAATATTTTATGAAAATAACGGCGGAAGTTTTACCGTTAACTGTTGAAACACCCGGTGTTAAAAGTACAGTAATACGCGTGGTTGCATAGTAGCACACGGTTTTGATTATTGATGCTTACGTGAGAAGTCACTCAGTTTTGTTCAATTATTGCTATAGTAATTGTTGCATAGTATCTCACGTTATTTGATTCAATTATTGTCGATATTTTATATATTATTAAATTAATAATTGAGACGACAAAGTTATTAATATTATTATTTGCAATATTTACGATGTCTAGAAGTTCTGTCAAGGAGAGGTTTGGTCACCTAATTGCGCGTCAATAGGGAGAGATCCTTATTGAAAAGCCCCCTCTTTCCTGGGAACGACCTGGTCGATTAATATTGTGAATTATAATAAAGGTGATAAGTTTTGTTTTATTATTATTATAAACGTAATAAAACAGAAAACTTTTTATATAAAATAGAATACTTTTTATAAAGTTTTATTTTATTTGATTATAAATAGAATATATTATATTTTATTATATAGTGTTTGTATAGTAAAATCTTTTTATATAAAACAGACTACTTTTATAAAGTTATTTGTTTTATTAGATTATAAATAGAATATAATATATTTTTTTTATGCATAGTGTTTGCATAGTAAATTTTTTTATATAAAGCAGAATACTTTTATAAAATTATTTGTTTTATTAGATTATAAATAGAATATATAATATTCAATTATTCATATAGTATTTGCATAGTTCAGATAGTGTTTGCGATAGTAAAATCTTTTTATATAAAACAAAATAATTTTATAAAGTTATTCGTTTTATTAGATTATAAATAGAATATATTATATTTTATTTAAAAGATTTTATTTTATTAGAATATTTTATTAATCTTGCGCATAGTAAATCAATATGGGAAAATCTGTTTAAAAGTAAATCAATCTGGACCGTTCATGAATTAGTTCTTATTAGGTCCATTCTCCTATAAATAGAAGCTCATTCCTTCATTATTTCTTACTTAATTCATTTGAAACTCTAGAGAGAAACTATAGAGAGAAAGAAGAAAAGTATTACGCCATTACTCCTATATCCGGTTTTTCTAAGGTAAGGGGTATTATTTCTTTTTGTATTCATGAAGAGAACTTCGTTATTCTATTCTTTATTATTCATTGGAATATCCTCAGATACGCAGCGGACTACCCTATACTTGGTGAAATTCTTCTATTATTCCATTCTTTATTATTATATTGGATTAACCTGTTTATGTGAAGTACCGCATACATGGTGAAATTCTTCTATTATTCTATTCTTTATTATTACATTGGAATAACTTTGTATACTGTGGACTACCCTATACTTGGTGAAATTCTTACATTATTCTATTCTTTATTATTATGTTGGAATAACTTTTGCCTACATCAAGCACCGCATACATGGTAAAATTCTTACGTTATTCCATTCTATTATTAGTTTGAATAACTTTGTATCTGTGGACTATCCTATACTTGGTGAAATTCTTACATTATTCCATTCTTTATTATTATGTTGGAATAATATGTACATGCGATGTATCGCATACATGGTGAAATTCTTCATTATTCCATTCTTTATTATTACATTGGAATATCTTGTCGTCAAGGCTTACGCATGACTGGTTCCATTATTTATTATTCGTTAGAATATCACGTCGCGTGCATTTACGCATGACTTTGGTTTCATTATTTATTATTCTATTGGAATATCACATGCGTGCGTTTTCGCGTGACACGGTTCCATTATTTATTATTACATTGCTGAATATCCATCGTGCATTTACGCATGACCTGGTTCCAGTATTTATTATTCTGTTGGAATATCCTGTTTGTGCGTTTACGCATGACCTGGTTCCGTTATTTATTATTTTGTTGGAATAACCTTTCTGTGCGGTCTATCGCATGCTTGGTAATTTCTTTTATTATTCCATTCTTTATTATACTCAGTTGGTTAAAGTTTTGGCTTTTATACTCCATGAAATTAGTGGAATATCTTTGATATTTGCGCTTCATCCAGTATCTTTTCATGGAAATATTCTTCTGAGCATTCTTGAATTTTACTCCACAAAGCAGTATCATGTTGACAATTTGAACGTTATGGGTTCTTGGATAAATTAATTCTTGAACTTGTTTTATTGAATTCTTATATCATTATCATCATTCTCATGTTTATATTATGTTGAAAGTCATTTGTGGCCTGTAGTGCATAGATGGACTTGGTATGATTATCACCAGGGATTATTCGGTATAATCATTACCGTAATGTTACAAATGATGTGGTAAAAGTCTTCATTGGCCCGTAGTGCATTGATGGACAGTTGTTGGCATGATCATGACCATTGATGAATACACAAATATCCTTGGCCCGTAGTGCATGGATAATTTATGGTTGTGATACTAATGAATATCATTGGCCGTAGTGCAGGGATGATGTGGTTTATTTATTAAGTTGAGTCTCAGCAATAAAAGTGATGAAAAACCTTTTAAATCATAGAAGATAGTAGATTTTATTCTCTACTTGACTCTTTTAATAGATTGCTTATTCCGATGCAGTTAAACTTGATGTTTGTTATATTGTATCAGTTTAACACTGTTGAAGGCTAACGATAATTTATTCTGCATTATCTTAGTCATAATATTTCTTCCTGGGCTAGTTGAGCTCACCCTTTTACTTTCATTGTTCTCTTAAGGAAATGAGAACGTAGCAGGGACTAGTCGGGGAACGGAGTGACGGTTCAGATGATAGCATTAGTAGTCCTCACTATTCTATGAAATAGTGTGTTAATAAATGTATTGAGGACTTATTTTGAGTTTGAATACTTTTTAGAAGACAATATTTGTATTAAAACTCACAGCTCATGTTGTATATTTAAGATTGTATTTGTATTCTGTACCATGTATTTGACGACTCAGAATAGTTGTTGTATACCTATTTTGGGGGCGTCACAGTTGGTATCAAAGCTTAGGGATATGATCCCTGGCTGAGATGTGAGGCAAGAACTAGGAGGGGAGAGACGGGAAATTCCTTCACTAGTATGACCTACCTAAGTTATTTGGTATTTAATTGGTCGGTCAGAGTATATGGATAATATGTGATATGTCAATTAACCCTTGTTTTGTTACAGTGTTTGAAAATGGCATCTGAAAATGTTGAGATAAGCAATGAAGCAAAATAATATGACCGTATCGCAGTACGAGGCTAAGTTTGCGGAGTTATTCTGGTTTGCATCCCATTTGGTCGATAATGAGGAGCGAATGATGTGAATGTTTCTAAGAGGTTTGAAACCCGATATACGTCAATACCTCATTTCTCATAAACTTTGTTTATATTCAGATGTTGTGAATATGGCTCAGTTATTGGAGCGCAATAATAAGTTAGCACAACCAAAAGGTAATGACCAACAACACGATAATAATCGTACCGGTGGCAACGGCCATCAGAACAATGATGACCATCGTGGGGGAAATTATCATGCCAAGAATGGTAACCACTTCGGTGGTAATCATGGCCAAGATAATAGAAGTTGAAATTTCAAGAAGATAAGGTCATTTAGCTCGATTTTATCGTATAGTGAAGTCAAGTCCAGCTGGGATGGTGGCACCAAAGGCGGATACGGACAAAACAAAGTAGGTGGTTTCAGGAAGAGCGTTTTTTGTGACTTCTCAAAAAGCGAGTAACCCAAACGAAGTTAGCACGAGTTAGTTAATTATAATTTTTTACGAAGTCTATACCTTATTAGATACCGGTTCTACCCATTCTTTTATCTCTCTTGCTTGCGCTCAACGTTTAAATTTGACTCCGGAGAGATTAGACTTTGACTTATCGATTGAAACTCTGTTAGGAGAAACCTTCGTTACCTCCACTGTTTATAAATCTTGCTGATTCAAATCGACACTTTCACGTTACCTGTCGATTTTATCTCTTTGAAAATACTTGCCCTTGATATGATTTTAGGAATCGATTGGTTAACTACTCATCATGCCAAAATTGATTATTTTCGTAAGGTTGTTAGCTTTTATATTTCTAACTTGACCGTTATACTTAATTCAAGCAACCAAACCACTAAAGTCAATCATTGTCATATCAAGCTATAAGTAAAGAGCCCCGAACCTTTCATTGGTGACTTCCTTGTGTAGAATGCACCTAAGCCAGACTTTTCGTAGGCGACGCTGTGAATGACGGTGGCAAGTTGATAGGTATCAATGTGATGTGCTATCCAAGTCTTGGATGAGAGTCACAGTTTTGAATGACATCTCAATTGTTAATAAATTTCCTGATGTATTCTTGAAGACTTCTTAGCCTACCCCTAGAGCGTGAAATCGAATTTTGTATCGACTCTAGTACAAAACTCATTTCTTCAACCCTTAAATATTTCTTCAACCAAAACGAACGTATCATACGCCAAGGACGTTGGCTCGAGCTGTTGAAGATTACGACTATACCATTCAATATCATCGTGGAAGAGTGAACGTGATAGCTGACGCGTTGAGTAGAAAATCGTATGCGTTTACGAGTGCGAATATACGAACCTACGTGAAGATAACGAACATATGATTAGAACTGACTTTAGTCTATAATGTTAAAGCTGCTAAAGCTACGAGACCGGGTCGATGATGAATCTGAAAAAGAAGGTTCGAGGCGTTATTTTAAAAGCAAGAGTTGCTGAAGAGAGGAAATCTCAACCCTCGATTTAATTGGCCCATTTGAAATCCTCGATCGAGTAGGAAATGTGGCCTATAGACTCACTTTACCGCCAAGTATGTCTCGTGTTCATAACGTTTTTCACATATCCATGTTACGTAAATATGCGGACGACCCGAACTATATTATTGAATTAGAATTAGATGAGATAGCAGAAGATTTAACGTATGAGGAAATACGTGTTAAAATCTTGAATAAGAAGGATCGTATTCAACACTCAAATGTTATACCTCAAGAGATAGAATCTGAAATGAAGTCAAGGTATCCTCATCTCTTCGGCATACCAGGTACGTACGTAAATTTCGAGGGCGAAATTTCATAAGGAGGGGAGATTGTGAGACCCCAAATTTTATGAATAAAGATTTAAATTTCTCGAAATATTTTTTTTGAATATTATGGAATGAATTTGATATAATGTTATAGTTGTGGGTAATATTTATAAATTTTGCAAAGTACGCAAGTTGTTATATAATATTCGATTGGTCGGGGAATATTCGTTTTAACAGGGAATATTTGTACAACGGAACAATTATTGGTGGACCCCGCAACGGAATTATTATCGGATTGAGAAAGCGACAAAAATATTTTTATGAAAATAATAAATGGAAGTTTTACCGATTAATCTGTTGTAACACTCGGTGTTAAAAGTAATAATGATGTCTGGCGTGGATGCATAGTAGCACACGTTTTGATTATTGATGCTTACGTGAAAAGTCACTCAGTTTTGTTCAATTATTGCTATAGTAATTGTTGCATAGTATCTCACGTTATTTGATTCAATTATTGTCGATATTTTATATATTATTAAATCAATAATTGAGACGACAAAGTTATTAATATTATTATTTGCAATATTAACGATGTCTAGAAGTTCTGTCAAGGAGAGGTTTGGTCACCTAATTGTGCGCCAATAGGGAGAGATCATTATTGGAAAGCCCCCTCTTTCAACGACCTAGTCGATTAATATTGTGAATTATAATAAAGGTGATAAGTTTTGTTTTATTATTATTATAAACGTAATAAAACAGAAAACTTTTTATATAAAACAGAATACTTTTTATAAAGTTTTGTTTTATTCGATTATAAATAGAATATATTATATTTTTATTATGCATAGTGTTTGCATAGTAAAATCTTTTTATATATAAAGCGAGAATACTTTTATAAAGTTATTTGTTTTATTAGATTATAAATAGAATATAATATACTTTATTATGCATAGTGTTTTGCATAATTATTCTGCATAGTGTTTGTATAGTAAAATCTTTTTATAAAAAATAGAATACTTTTATAAAGTTATTTGTTTTATTAGACTATAAATAGAATATATAATATTCTATTATGCGTATATGTTTGCATAGTATCTGCGTATAAGTAAAATCTTTTTATATAAAGCGAGAATACTTTTATAAAGTTATTCGTTTTATTAGATTATAAATAGAATATATTATATTTTATTTAAAAGATTTTGTTTTATTAAAATATTTTATTAATCTTTGCATAGTAAATTAATATGGACCGTCATGTTTAAAAAGTAAATCAATCTGAGACTGTTCATGAATTAGTTCTTATTCAGTCCATTCTCCTATAAATAGAAGCTCATTCCTTCATTACTTATTACTTAATTCTTTGAAACTCTAAAGAGAGAAACTATCTGAGAGAAAGAAGAAAAGTATTACGCTACTTCACTTTACTCCTATATCCAGGTTTCTTCTAAGGTAAAGGGTATTATTTCTTTTGTATTCATGAAGAGAAGTTACATTATTCCATTCTTTATTATTACATTGGAATATCACTGTTTATGCGGACTACCCTATACTTGATGAAATTCTTACATTATTCCATTCTTTATTATTATGTTGGAATAACTTTTATACATGTGAAATCTGCATACATGGTGAAATTCTTCTATTATTCCATTCTTTATTATTACATTGGAATAACCTATATAATGCGGACTACTACCTATACTTGGTGAAATTCTTACATTATTCCATTCTTTATTATTATGTTGGAATAACATATATATGCGATATCTGCATACATGGTAAAATTCTTCATTATTCCATTCTTTATTATTGTGTTGGAATAACTTTGTATCATGAGGACTACCCCTATACTTGGTGAAATTCTTACATTATTCTATTCTTTATTATTATGTTGGAATAATGCATACATGCCAAGTACCACATACATGGTGAAATTCTTACATTATTCCATTCTTTATTATTACATTGAAATATCTTTATGCAATGCGATTTCTGCATGACTGTTCCATTATTTATTATTCTGTTAGAATATCATGTATGTAATGCGTTTACGCATGACACGATTCCATTATTTATTATTTTGTTGGAATATCTTGTGCATGCGTTTCGCGTGAAATTTGATTCCGATTATTTATTATTATGTTGGAATAAGTCGCATGCATGCGATCTATCGCATGCTGGTGATTTCTTTGTTATTCCATTCTTTATTATACTCGGTTGGTTAAAGTTTTGGCTTTTATACTCCAAGAAATTAGTGGAATATCTTTGATATTTTGCGCTTCATCCGATATCTTTTCATGGAAATATTCTTACGAGCATTCTTGAATTTTACTCCACAAAGCGATGATCATGTTGACAATTTGGACGTTATGGGTTCTAGATAAATTAATTCTTGAACTTGTTTTATTGAATTCTTATATCATCATCATCATTCTCGTGTTTATAATATGTTGAAAGTCATCGTGGCATGTAGTGCATGCATAGATGGACTTGGTATGATTATGACCAGGGATTAGTCGGTATAATCATGACCGTAATGTTACAAATGATGTGGTAAAAGTCCTCATTGACTCGTAGTGCATTGATGGACAGTTGTTGGCATGATCATGACCATTGATGAATACATAGATATCCTTGGCCTGTATTGCATGGATAATTTGTGGTTGTGATACTAATGAATATCCTTGGCCGTAGTGTAGGGATGATGTGGTTTATTTATTAAGTTGAGTCTCAGCAATAAAAGTGATGAAAAACCTTTTAAATCATAGAAGATAGTAGATTTTATTCTCTACTTGACTCTTTTAATGGATTGCTTATTCTGCTGCAGTTAAACTTGATGTTTGTTATATTGTATCAGTTTAATACTGTTGAAGGCTAACGATAATTTATTTTACATTATCTTAGTCATAATATTTCTTACTGGGCTAGTTGAGCTCACCCTTTTGCTTTCATTGTTCTCTTCAAGAAATGAGGGCGTAGTGAGGACTAGTCGAGGGAGCAGGTGGCGGTCAGGATGATAGCATTAGTAATCCTCACTATTCTATGAAATAGTGTGATAATAAATGTATTGAGGACTCATTTTGAGTTTGAATACTATCTAGAATACAATATTTGTATTAAAACTCATAGCATTTCATATTGTATATTTAAGGTTGTATTTGTATTACATCTTAATGTATTTGGCATTTCGAGAATAGGTGATGTATACTTATTTTGGGGGCGTCACAGAAAGACTTATGACAACATTTCATCAAGGAGTAATGAATTCCTTTTGAGGGGAAGACTGTACTCTTTTTCTTTAGTCATGGTTTTTATCCTAATCGGTTTTCACTCAATATTTTTTATTGTGACTTTAACAATTTCTTATAACAAATTTAACACTAATAATATCGACGAAAAAGAAATTAGAGCAATACTATCATTACTTGATTTTATAATAATATTAAATTAATTATACAAAATATTAATAATGTACATACCTGTAAGGGGTATTTTGAACAAAATTTATGGAGAAAATGAAAGAAACTTATGAAAAAAAATGGAAGAAAATTTTGACTTTTTATTTATTTTTATTTTTTTTCGTTTTTAAAAATAAAGATAATTAATATAACAACGCGCCACTTCAAGGGGCGTCCAATTTTCATCCCACCCATTGGCGTTTAGCGAATAAAAATTGAGAGAAAAATTGAATGTAACTTAGAAGTTTGGATTCTCATTTAGCCATTTACGGAAAATAGTCTGGAAATTTGCATGAACAGATGCTTTGGAGCTGAATTGTTTATTGTTTTGAGAGCAGAAAGACGCAGAAAATCGGCCGAGAAAAGTTTAATTCGTACAAAAATGCTGTTGAGTATAGGTAATTCAGTTTTATAATCCGATTCCATTCACTGGGATGTATCTGTTTCAATTAGAGAGACTACAATGATTAAATTTTAAATTAGCTAGTTATAAATGCTTAAGAAACTGTTAATCATTGTGCGCAGAAGAGATTAAAATGCTAAATAGTTTATGTTAATTTTTTGGATTATAATATGCAATGCCATTTGTTCTATGTACTTTTACTGTTACCTGACCCAAATTTATGATTTCGCATTTTGAGTGAACTTGACCTGCTTCATGTATTGCACAAAAACATTACCTTGTTGTTTTTGAGCACCCACTTCGTAATAAATGCACATTGTGCAAGGCAAATAACTGAAAGAATATGCATGCTCATTGAGGAGGAGGATTAGTGAATGGAATACCTTGAGCAGAGAGAAATGCCCATTTTCTGGCAAATACTGCCCCTTTTTGATAATTTCTTGGCATGTTCCTGCACAAACTAGGAAATGATCTTCCCTATAAATGGTGTTCTATGGTAGCTTTTAGCAGATATCCCCAATTTAGGCTTTATAAAGGCCGAAAGCTTTCTAAGATATTCATGAGAATTGTTCAACACAGTCTTATACATGAGCGTGCCATACTCTGGTTTCTGTCTTTTTCATCATTTCCTGCTAATTTCGTAACTGTCTTGGGAAGCTTGTAATTCTGATATTGGGTTTAAGTCATGCTTCATCCTGATGGACGATGCTCTTTTGCCAGATGGGATATAATGTTGTGAAGGCTGGGGGGATCACTATAGTGGGTATCACTTCAAGCTTTATGAAAAATCTTGAATTTGTAATGGAATTGGAAAATGGATACATGTAGGCAGGCGTACCCAAGATTCTAAAAGCTATAGGAAGAGAATTTCTCTGCACTTCTACTATTTTTTATATTACTTTTGGTCTCCGTATATCAATGAATACAACAAATTCCAAGTGCATTGTTTGAATGGAAAAAATTGTAACATCACCTGATTATCAAGGACAGAAAAATTGAGAAAACCAAAAAAAAAGAAGAAAACTAAAAAAAAAAAGAAGAAAACTTTACATTATGAACACACATTTCCTCACTCTCTCACCTCCTGAAAACAAAATGGGATTCTAATTAATTAGTTACAATATCATTTCCTACTCACTTGTGTATAAAACTAGGACAAAATTTGTAAAACTCTCAATCTGTTTGCTGCAGCAGGAAATGAAAATCTGTTCTCTGATGAAGGAGGGATGGTGGTTCCACATCAGATAGGCTGATATCTTGAAAGGAACGGGATATCTCTTTCATAGAGAAAGGTATGCTGTAAAGTTTTGAGTTCATTAGTACTAAATAAGGCTTCATTTAACTCGGAGTTGGGTGTTTCAGTTTCAAGTTGATTACCTTGAATCCACGTCAAGCAAGAATGAGTTGTTTGGCATGATGATTGAATCTTCTGCCATTAGTGCTCTCATCTTGCTAATTACCTGAAACACAACCCTTCAAAATGACTTCGGAGAAACCTTAAAGAATCTTTCTTACAAAGTTGAGATATGACCATATATCCTATAGTTATGAGCCTCTTTACCTTAAATAAGCATGTATTTTCAAAGCTTGGTAACCTTATGGATTCTTGTGAAGTGGCAAACAGAGGTTAAGTAAAAAGTTAAAAATTATTTGGAAGTAAATCCATTTAGCAGAGGTATTAAAATATTTTTCTTAGTTTCTTAGAACTTGGTTTCAGTGAAACAGGTTAAACACCCAGTATAATGTTAAAAAGAGAGTAGTACTTGTGCATTGTGTGTTTGTCCGACATTTATGCCAACTTCCAAAGTTTGAGTAGCATATTATAATTGCATTAATAATGAAATTATGGGGAGCACTTACCTCCGGAGATAACCCTTGTGTTCCATATTTATCATCACAAAACATAGTTCCAATGCGATATATTTGAGGAATGCTCAAAATCTAAATCAAAAGAAGAAAACAAAACAAGCTTTAGGTCCAGTGTCTGTTTTGCGAGTGATATTATAATTTCAATTGACTTCTACAATTTATTGAGGTGTTCATGAAGGATCAATTCCGAGAGAAAGGAACTTGTTTTACGATCGAGTCAAGTGAGTTACCGGGCAAAGTTCATTTGCGATGTTCTCCAGTGATTTTTGAGGCTTCTGATGCATTACCTGCATGGTCAAAAAATAGTTGTACTAATTCTCAATCACGAATCAAAATACTATCAACCAAGTGACAAGGTTCAAAACATCATACCAGGAATCCTACAGCTTGCCTTATGTGTTGAAGTTCATCCCATGACGATCCAGCAAACTGTTTTTTTTGAAGAAGATAGAAAGGAAATTTATTGATATAAGAAACAATACAAGTTTACCCTAAAAAGAACAGGCAAACTGTTTCATAACCAATTGAAGTAAAGTTTTCTAATTGCTATCCCATCTTTACACTATCATAAACTAGTCTTCAAATGCTTTTCACGACAATCAACTTACCCGATCTGCTGCGTTCACACACCATTGTTCAAGTTCTTGCAAACCAGCCTTTACATATTCTCCATTGCTAAAGGAGCAGCATTCACGGCGAAGTAATAAGCTGCATAATCACAGTATGCTTGGTATTTGAATATTTGACTTAATATAGCAAAATCTAATCATTCTTGAACGTTGAAACGTTATACTATATTTCTTGGTAAATCAAGATTAGGAAGAGCTTCATTACCTATTAAAAAGCTGGACATTTATGAATGAGAATACCTGAATGTAGATTTTTCTAGTGATAACAGAAGACACCTGAACATGAGAACATTAGACAAGAAAAACAGGGTAGTTCTTGGATATACTAAATCAGGAAGAGTAAAGAAATGTATATCTCTGCTTACATAATTTTCAGACAGTATATTCAATGTATGATCCAAGCTGTTGACAATACTTAGCCAGTGTATGCTTGAGGCCTGCTGTTTTGCAACTATATTTGAATGGATACTTTTAGATGACCCTCTTATTGATCTGACCCTTGTAGATCTAGGTGCCTGTAAATGGCACTTGAGGTTTTAGTTGAAGACATTGTGTAAGATCTTAATGAGAATCTGGAGTATGTAAAATGCTTACTTGTATACAGAAGTTGATGAATGGACTAATCTCTTTCTTTAAGCTATCACGGATCAGTCCATATATTTTCTCAACACAAGCTGTTAGATGCTGCTTAAACAGAAGAGCTGGGTACTTGGCTTCTATTTTTGATTGTGCTTTTGGCTTGTCCTCCATTCCGCTGTACCCACTGGAAATTCCCATGCCCGTCGATGATGCACGAAAATCCTGACAAAAATTATTAGACATCTGAACAAATAATTCCATGCATTTTTTTTTTTGTGATAAAAATTATACATAAACAAGCTTACTTGTGCCATTCTGCCAAACAAGGTCGTGGGTGAGGCTCGATGATGGTGTGAAGCCACATTGGGTGTATTGCTTGCCTTGATTGTAGTTTGTAGAAGGAATAAAAGGGTAGAAGTCATTGAGAGCCAGTATGCCAGATCTTTGACATTATCTTGAATCTTCAATTAATTAAAAGGAAGATTAGTTTTCTTGTCAAAAGCTGCAACGGTTTAATATGCACAGGGACTGCAGCTGGTAACTCTTGGATCACTTATAAGTTATAGCTTTAAATTTGTGTGTCTTAAATATCTTATATGATTTCAAATCCTACCTCAATAGATGATCGAATAGTGTTTATTATCCGATCAAAAATATTTGTCTTTTCTGCTTCAAAGGATCTCCATTGAAGAAGAGTTTTATACACAACACAAGCTGCAAGGGGTCTGCTCTTGTCGAATCGCTTATCTTCCATGAGGCACTTGATTAGTATATCATGGTTTTCCTGGATCGAAAAAATAAGAGGATTTTTATTACAAATTTTAAAAAAGCAATATGTATCAAGTGCAAAGAGTTTGCCACTTTCAAATAAATACCTGTTGCCTGTCTGTAAGGGATCTTTGTTTTGTTAGTAATGAGGCCACATTGGCCGACTCCTGCAAGAAAAGTTCATTTGTAAATTGTAATGTATTAAGATATGAATACATGGATTGTTTTAATTTTATGCTGTTCATAGAAATTTATCTAAAGAAGCTAGATTTACTTTTGCTGGTTGTTCCTCTAGTTTTGTTGTTTGGTGCTCTTCTTTTGTTGTGTGTCCATTATCCAAACTCTGCATTCTTAAAGAGATCAGCTCTGATAGCATAGTATTTGACAGTAAAGGATATTTCATAAATCGTCAAATGCAGTCTACCTTTACTTGTGATGGTGCCTGTACAGGACTAGCTACTTGCTCCACTACTACTTTCTGGTTTCGAAGAAACTCATTTTCTGACTCCAGACTTTTAATCTTGCTCTTGAGACTGATAGAGAAGAAATATCTTTCAGAATTTTGCAGTTGTAACTAATTTTGAAATATGGACCCGACTTGTAACTTCCCAACTTAGATTTGAGCTTTTGTTCCAATTTTTTTATGATAAGTTGAATATTTGAAATAATATGAAACTGACTTGCAGAACTTTTAATCAAAATTAGTGTTACACTGTTACTATGGTTTGTTGCTATAGTTTTCACAGTTTAAACTATAATCCAATTATTTATAGGTGGATTAGATATGCAAAAGAGAACTTATTAATGGGTAACTGTCTATTTAACAAGTCAAAGTCCATTTTGTCTGTTACGGCAAACTATCTTAGCGAGTACAATGAGAAGCAGATCATTGTAGTAATGTTTGTTTTATCCGATAACAGAGAAGTGGCTCCGTGCCACAATCTCGGGGAATAAACGGTTTTGAATTTAGTTTTTCATAGGGAAAAAGAATAGCCAAGTGAAATCAAAATGTTGGTTCTTGGCTTAAATAAACTTTTTAACCTTTTTTAAGTTTCAACAATGTTTTGTACTATGTTACACGGACTCTTCAATTTGCCCTAAAGTACCCGTGTCCAACACTAGACACTAGGACAATGATATGGGTACTGAACACTTTATTTTAGTATAAAAAAATTGGCAAAATTGAAGAGTACTCGTGTCGGACTCTTCAACATACAGTGTGCGGACACTCCACCCGAGTCCATGTAACATAGGTTTTGTAAGCACTAGATGAGTAGAATAAATTTTTATTCACAGCCAGTAAGAAGCAATTTAATATAGCATATTCTTACAATTCAGTTTCTTCAGAAAGGTCCTCATTATTTGATGCAACTAAAGCCTGCTGGCGCAGAACCTGGTTCTCAGATTCGAGGTTGGAGACATTCAGTTCTAACCTGCACATTTACATAGATAAGAAATAATTAGAATAAAGACGTTGAACTTGCAGATGTCTGTGGTTGCCAATATTTCCAGTATAACTAACCACCTTTCAAGTGTATCCTGTAGCTGTGCCACTCTTAGTTGTGATTCCTCTACCTCCTTAAGTCTGGCTTTGCTCTCATTTTGAACTTCATTATATATATGCTCAAATTCATCAACTCTCTTCTTCAACTCTTTTATCTCACCCTGCATGCACAGAATTTGTATTAGGTCACCTGTCATACGGGTCTTTTTCTGGCTATCATATGGGTTCATAGAGCGCACAATGAGCTTATATGAGAATCTACTGGTGTTCGTGCTACATATATCGTTTAGTACATTTGCTAAATGTTAGTGGTTTTTCTTTCTGCTTCTGTCTACTCCTTTTTTATCTTTCTATTTTCTAGTATCTTCCTTCTATCACCAGTCTGTACTACCAATTTCACTTCCTGTTATGATCTTGTTTTGTAAATTCTCTCTCTATCTCTCCCTCCGCCCCTCGTTCTTTCTCTCCCTCTGTCTATCCTTTCTTCCCTTTTGTTTTAAGTTTGCCCTTTTTTCCTGCGGCCGGGGAGGGAGGTCCTGTCTCTATTTTTTGTTTGCTTATGCATTGCGGTGAATTTTTTTTTAATCTTTAGGAGTTTATGCTTCTTATTTTGTACTCCCTTTTCCCTCAATATCCATCATTGATTCTGCCTCCATAATTGAATATAAATTAAATCGATATTTCTATGATTGAGTTGGTGGACCACTTCATTGACCCCAGCGCTTAATGTTTGTAGGTGAAATGGTAGCGTTACTAGATGTTGAACACTTGGAATTTCAGAACAACTTTAAAAGAAAGGAGGTCATTCAAAGTGGGACGGAGGAAATATTTTTTCGTCAACCAAATATGTTACTGTGGTGAATGGAAGGCATACATGCTCAACATACCACGTGATACAATATGACAATTCCTACGTCATATGCATTTGATATAACTTCATCAATTAAAGTAAGTTCTCTTGGATGCAGGGCATTAAAGTGACATGTTATATTCCATATGACGCTGAGTTACTTGATTTTACCTCCAACTCCTGGTTGTGATTTGTCAATTGCTCGACCTTGGTGTTGTCCACAATTGGTACCTCTTTGATAACAGGCGGGGCTTGTTCAATAGCTATCTTTGCGGCTTCTCTCTCATGAATAATTGCACTGTGTGCTTCATCTAGCTGCTCTTGCATTTCATGCAAAGCATTCTGCAATCTTGCAATTTCTTGCCCCTTAGCTTCTTCAAGATCAACCTATAAGAGTCAATTTTTCAAACATTTGCTTAAAAGGAATACTTTAACCTGTTCATTAGTCTGCATTATCGTTCTATATCTATTAGAATTTGTGTGATTTTCCCATTATCTGTATTATAAGTGGTCTAGAACACATAAGAAGTCCAACACATCTTTAGATACTTCCATGAAACTCACACAAGTTAATGTGATTGACTGATTGTAAATTTAGTTTCAGATCCAGTGGCTATGTTTCCTGGATTAATGAATTTGAAATAACAAGTTTGGAGGTGATTTCTTGACTTGGCTGAGCCTCCCTATCCAGAATGCTGGTATGAAACTAATCCCTATATGTTGTAATATGGAGTAATTTTTTTAAGCTATTTGTGCTGGAAGAGTTACAAAGATCACCTTCTCCTTTTCTCAAGCATTATTAACTGTTTTACTCGTACTTGTGTTACTGTTATCCCATTATCATTCCAATTGCTTGAACGAGTTGATAAAAATATACCCTTAAATGCTTTTCGAATTCTATTCGCCATGTTAGTTCCTCAACACGCTTTTCTAGCTTGTCCTTGGCTTCCTTAAGTGCCCCTGCATCTCTTGCAGCCTGCGTTGGGGAAAATTCAGTTCCAACCAATTTAAGTTATACAACTGAGTGTTTAAGAATTGGTTATCAATTAAAATCTGGTAATGTAAAGAGAATAAGCTCACCATCTTCAGCTTTCTAAGCTCCTTCCTTGCTACCCTTGCTCTCCAAAGACATTGCAGGGTAAGATTTGCTTTCTTCTGTTGGTTAAAGGTAGAACGAGCATGGAATCTCCGCCATTCAGTCTGTCAAATACAAGCATTGATAGAATAATTGCTTTTAAAAGTTAGCACAAGTATTCGGATGTCCTGGTATGGGATTGAACTTCTTCTAAATCCCTTATGCTCTGTATTTATATTGTTATTTATATGTATATATATATATATATTTTGACTTATTCAACCATCAGACTTATTTCTCCAATAATTAGGACTGACTGACTGACTGTACATGGTCGTGTCCCATTTGACGCTTTTTAAGGAAAACTTACTCATCAAAACAGTAAAATAAAAATAAATTTAAAACTTGTGCTATACAAAAAAGGTGAAACCTCCATCTATAAATTATATTTTATGCTCCCTAAGAGTCCTAGGAAAGTCAAAGGGTGAACACAGTTGCGTAATTATTCTTAAATTTTTAGTTAGTTTTGATGGCCTCACATTCATTACTGGGTAGAATTCATAATTTCTTGAATTCTGAAAAATTCCTTATTGACTATGTCTATTAATGATTCTAGTATCATAAATTTTAGAATTCCTCAATTCAAGCCTATACATTACCTGAACTGTAGTTGCAGCCTTATTTCTCCTTCTGCACCTAAATTCAACTCTGGCAGCCATTGATCGCATTCCAGTTTGAATAACTACTGCTGCTTCCAGTAACTTTGTGTAAGATTTTCTTGCTGCATGAGCTCGTGTATGTTTCTGTATACAGATTGAAGCAGCATCCTTCCTCATTTGTTCATACAGCTTACGCGCAAGTTGTGCTTTAATAAGGGAGGAACAGAAAAATGTTATTTACAGTTCTTGCCCAAATTATATCCGGAGCTGGTAATTAGTTAGGGTGTTGTGAGGACATTAATGAATCTGTTCTGGTAGTAGGATCAATGGGAAGCATACATAGCGACTTGATTGAGCATGCATACTGAAAACTCAACATCATTATGATTTTTGAAAATATTTCTTTTTGGGATTGAAAAAGAAGATTTTATTAGAAGAAAGAGAAGATTGAAAGGCGGAGAGTTTCTGGTTTGTAGGATTGAGATATCTCACATCCGGAACAAATGATTCAGCGTATGTACTTAACTAAAAAAAACTAACTTACCTCTCCAATGTTTTTGCATTTGAATTGTAGCCCTTCGTAGGGTAATGAACTCCTTCCGAGTGAGATGTGTTCGGATTTGCCTCTGGATGCGCCTTGCAGCATAAGCCAGAATTTCAGCTCTTCGAGCATCTAATTCAGCCATTTGCCCAGCTCTAAGAAACGCCTTTGTTTTCCCAATCTGAAGTATAAAATAGAAATGTGGAACTTCACTCCTACTTTTTTGAAGTCTGTATTGGAAATTTACAGTGTAGATGCTGATCATGCTGTACTATAGTGTGATTTCTAGATTTTATACCTGATAGCCCTTTAACCCCATCCTGTCACAAATAGCAACACATGCTGATTTCTCATCCGATCTACATGGAAGAAAGTGAAGAAGCACCTTGTAATTAGAATTCTACTTGAATAATGAATAATATTATTGCAACTGAGAACACTGCAAGTAAAATCCCATTCAAAACTTCAATCCCATCTTGAAAGGGTTAAATGAAAGAAAAAGATGTAGAGTTTGCCTTTACATACCCATCCAAAACATCAGGAGCTAACATTCCGAAACGGTCAAGGAATTCATCAAATGATCGCTTTGTTGGATATCCTGCACAGCTGATCCTGATTGCCTCTAATACACCCTGCCACAAACCATCAGTTCTTTGTCTCTGGAACTGAATTGTTTGTAACCATAATAATGTGCTGTTACTAAAAATTTAGAAATATATAACTTACCCCACATCTTAATTGATTTAGAACGTTGAAATTCTCAAATATTCCAGGCTTCAAAACTGAATTGGGCTTTACACATCTGATGTAATGTGGCTCTGTTGTGCTCAGGGTTTCCATTAAAGCTTGTAATTGTTGCTGGATTTTGAAGTGCAATGGCAGGCACAAATCAGCTTCCTTAGAACACTCATATAGAATGCCTCTACATATTGAAAAATTCGGCTTACCTTAAAGCGGGTGCCAATGGAAGAGAACTTGGACTGTTTAGATGCATCCTCAGCTAATCGAGGAAACAGATTTGCAATAAAATGACACTTTGAGGCATCTAGTAGAGCTTGATGTTCTGCTACTACGTAATCCTTATTTTTGTCAAGGAACTGATCAGCTACATAGGTGACCTGTTTGGCCGAAACTTTTCAGTGAGAAGGGGGTGCTTTAACATATCCTTTGATGATAAGATATCATCATATAATAATACTTACATCTCCGGCATAATGGTTAATAGTGAAATCTGTTCGAGCAAGTTTTGGCTTGCTGAAGCGTTTGTGTCCTTTATATGTTTGGTACATCTTTTGTGCAAATGTCTCGTGGGTTGCCTTTGGAAACATACTGTAGAAGATTGCATTACGGTATATAGTTGCAAAAATTTGAACCAGTTATACTGGTTGTCTTGGTTTTTTCTTTTGTTAGTATGGGGTGATATAGTGCTATCTTTTGTACTCTTAGAACTAAATGATATAGATGTTCACTGCCTGCCTCGTGAAGCACAGTAAAATATCTAGGAATTTGCCTAATTATTAAGTGGTCAACTAACTCCTTATTTCTGTTTTTCAAAGAATAAGAAGCTTATCATATAGCAAGTATGATCTTTACATACCAAGCTTCGTCAAGAAGAGCAATTATACCCCCGGGTTTCTGCATGGAAAGATACAAAATTATCCTCAAAATTTTAGATGCCCAGGGAACGTGGAGGGTGGGTATAAATGGACTTTGAAAGTGTCTATACCTTCTCTATAAGATCTAAAACATCCTGGTTGTCTACAAATTCTACGTAACTCCAGTTGATTTCCTCCTTCGTGTACTCTTCTTGCTCCATTTTGAAGACATGCTGTAAAAATGCTTTTCCAGCACAATAAACAAAGTAGAAGATATAACAGAAATTAAAATGTAAACCTCTGCGTTACCTGATTAAAATGCTGTTGCAACTTCTCATTTGTCAGGTTGATGCATAACTGCTCAAAACTACCCGAATAAGCACATAATAAGATCTTGTTACTGAGCTGTAAAATTATTATATTACTGAGAAGTCCTTTAAAAGTAATGTTGGTATATTATACCTGTTGGTCTTGAAGCTTTCGAAGCCATAAATATCAAGGACTCCAATTATGCTTTTCGCATTGGGATCCTGACCAATCGAATTGTTTATTTTGTTCACGAGCCTGACATGGCATGAAAAGTGCACTAAAGCATCACTTTAGACTTTATACTATGTATATGCTATTTGGATGAATCAAATTTGGGTTCAAATATGGATAGAATTCAATATACGATTTAGAAATTTGAATAGTTGGACTATCAAATATGCCCGACTGGCATCATGTTGCTGAAGAAATAACAACTCAGTTCAAAAGTCTGCTTAACACAGGGACCTTGACATGGATTCATCATTGAGGAAATACAGAATTGAACTATTTATTTCCCCAATTGAGTTTTTAGACTGTTGGACCTTCAATTCTTAATTTAGGTCAAGTAGATACCTGAATAAAATTAGACCAAGAGTTTATTGATGTACTGAATTAATTTCAATTAGATTTGAAGATTTTAGGAGTGTATTCCTATTAAAATCTAATTAATTTCTGTAAACTGGTTTTAGCAAAGTCACAATCCTGATGAGAAAGCAGTTTGTGATGGTAGAATACAAAGGTAACTGTTGAAGATAAAATAATTCCGTGCTATGGTTGGTTTGAGTCTTTTATTTTTAAGATTATGTTATGTAACAAGTTGTAAGTCGTGATATAAGACTACCAACTTGAGGGGGAGTGTTAGAAGATTATTCTAGAATCATGATTCTATTAGAGTATACTATTATTAGAACTTGGTCACCAAGTATGCTTGCTGCCCGCACATCTAACAATAACATTTGGATGTCTTTTACTCGCACTATGGTATGCTTCCATGTTATTTATATCCATTTTCATTCTAACTTTTGAAGTTGTAAATCAGATCATAGTGGATTCTATTGTACTTTTTATTGCCTTCTAAATTGACAAGTTGATTTTACTCATCTTATGTTGCTTCATTTGTCTCTGTAGTGTCTTTTTGAAACAAAAGTTCATGGAGTGCTAGCAACTTGGAGGAATTGGCATTGGTGGTTGGAAGGAATGGCCAAGTGAAATTCACTTACCAATCAAACAAGCGGGAGTAGATGGTCTTTGCCAGGGCATCACGACTCAGGACTGCTGAAGCTGGGTCCAGTGGTTTTGTAATGTTCCCGTCGGGAGTTACAATCACGCGCTGGCAAAGTGAGTCTATGAGTGACTTCTCATTGCACCTGGACAGAAGCATATAGTTAGGATGAATTTTAGTTGCATCATGAGGAACTACTAAAAAGCAATTAGATGATTCAAGTTGAAGAGTTCGGACATGAGTAGCTGTGCTGCTGTCTGAAGATGATAGAGTGATTTTTCATCTTTCAGTTTGGAAGAATCAATTTCCTTGCCTTTGACAAAGTCAATGTTTCCTATATGGAGAATTGCAGCTACCACACGGAATATAGCATCCTACAAAACAATCGAAATGGTCAATCAGTACTACTTCAATATGAAGTCTTCATTTATTTTTTGGTGTCAATAATTGTGTTGCTTTTTAACTGGAGTGAAGGAAAATACCTGCTCATCCTCGCTGATCCCGACAACATCCATGGCATTTCTGGTTTCCAAATACTCCCTTGCATTGTCTACATTTGATACTTCATAGCAATTAGTCTGGTTAAGATAGTGAAATGTTCTGGGGTCTCCTAATTTGAATTTCTTGGCCTCCTGAAAGGAATTGTTATGGTTCAGATGACTACATATTCATTTTACTTAGAGTGGAGTATAAAAATATACTTGGAATTGAAAGTCACCTTTGGTGGAGCTGCACAGAGCATGTAAAAACAATGGTAGTTCCTCTCTGGGTCAGATACTTGGCATACACGCGATCTTTCAAGAAGATATGTTCGGACTGCAGCCCCAGAGATCTTCCCATGCTTATCGAATTGAATCTCTACAAATTTACCAAAACGACTGGCATAACCATTCAATCATTTAAATTTCTTGTAAGTCGATCTACATCATATCGGAAATATAAAAGAAAAAATTGTTTAATGTAATAGGTATGAAGAAACATCTTAAGTTCACCTGGAATTGTTGTTCTTCACTGTTTTGGCATTCCCAAATGCTTCCAGGACTGGATTGGACTGAAGAAGTGGTAGCATTAGTTTTCATTAAAAAGTTTACTTTTACATAATATATATGAAGACTATAGCTCACCTCCAAGACTTGTTGCTCCACTGTTCTACCTTCAGTCCCTGATCTACCACCCATAAACGCGAGGTATCTCATAAGCATTTTTGTTGTTTCGGTTTTACCAGCTCCACTTTCACCACTTACCAAGATAGACTGGCTTCCATCTTCATTTATCATTGCCCTGATATATCGGGTTAATAATTTTTTTTTCCTATTCATGAGTATTTTAATTGACAATATATGGTATCATCCTAATATTCGACAGTTCAATTGTACCTATAGCAAGCATCTGCAACAGCAAAAAGATGCGGGTTTAGCTCTCCAAAAGAGGCTCCTTTGTACTGCTCCATCATTTGGGTATCATACATATGTGGCAGTCGTTGAAAAGGATTCACAGCGATCAGGATGTTCCCCGTGTAAGTCTGCTTATGTCAGGACTATTTATTAGATTTTCATTGTTATGCCTATAAAGCTCTCATGAATCAGCGATACTGATATATGTTACTTCATACTCTGTGCTGATTAGGTAGATGTGACTCACATATATTTCGTTTAGAGCAAACCGAGAAGCAAGGTTGTCAAGTACTCCTGGCTCATGGAGGTAGGCTAATTTGGTCATGTCATCAACTCCAGCTGGTGGTGCTTCTGTGTCTTTTGGGTATATTTTTGAAATATCTGCAGTAATCTGAAATTGAGGGGGAAGATATTGTTTAATTTGCATATGTTATATATGCAACTACCTTGGATAATCTAAGATAGCTCAAAACCAAAGAATTGTTCCATATGAGAGTTGCATCTTTTAAGAAAAACTAAATAAAGAGGATCAAATTAACTTTGGGAGGATTTCCTTACTAATTTGATCTTATTATTTGTAACTTGCAAGCCAGTAATTGTAAAATACAAAGCGTATAGTTCATAGATTTTTGGCCTGAAACTGAATAAAGGTTTGTCATATCATCTACAGAACTATATCTGTAAAAATAATTTAGAAGTATAATAGAAAAAAAAGGAGGAGAAAAACAATAAAGTGGAAAGGATTTTTTGTCGTAGCATGCGTTTTGGACTGTCTATTGTAGACTGTACTATCAATTTAAAGCTAGGAGTTCATATCATTTAGGAGTCTGGGTGTATGTTGATAAAGTTTGGATTTATGTTCAGAAATCAATCAGGTCTTCTTGATTTCATATCAAGACATCTAGCCATGATCAATGGCTCTAGATGTTAACAAAATTTAATACATAAATACAATAGATAGCTACCAATATCTCCTACAGTGATTTTTTTTGTCATCTTGAGGAAGCTTCTTACTATGTATAAGCCAATAGACATTACACATGCCATTCTATTTCAATATGAATGTTATATATACATCACAAACTTACATAAACTTTTAGTTATGATGTTTTCATATATCCTATATGATTTGTTTTACATGCTGAGGAATAGGCAATAAGATCCTAGTACATTGATAAGATATATGAAGTTTTTTCTTTACGTATCAGCTTTTAGATATTGTGGTTAGCAGCAGTGGCTTACTGTTTTCCCATGTGTGGTAACTGTGGTGGCATCTTTGCCTTTAATTGCTATCACCTCTCCGTCGATCCATGCAACTTCAGGATCCTCAGCCCACACATGTGATCCGACTATGATATTTACTGGAGTTCCCTGGATCATCAAGAAATAACAAAAATAATATTAGACATCTTTTCGTGTTGCAACTAAAAATCTTTCAGTTGAATAAAGATGAAAATCTTTCAGTTGAGGCTTACCATTACTGCGAGTCTATCTGATCATTGAACTAAGAATGGAAGAAGACAGGACTAATGAATCCCTCTTGTCCTTTTGAGAGAGAGAGAGAGAGAGAGAGAGAGAGAGAGAGGGAGGGAGAAAGAGGAAAGGGAGAGAGATAAAGGGTGAGAGGTAGTGTTTTTAAGAAATGATGAAATGCTTCAAATCAGCTGAAAAGCAGAAGAAATACAGTTGGTGGGAACTCAAAAGAAAAAGGAGAGTAGCCACCACCCCCTCCCCCACCCTGTCACCTTTCTTTGATCATTCCACATAGGACCAATGACTTGGCGCCAGTTGAATCCCCCAGATATAAAATTTGTATCACTTTTAAGTTGGCCGGTTGAGCGTGTCCATTTGCGTATACGATTCGGAGGCTCATATCTAGCTGATGCAGAGTATATGTTTAATTTATATCCTTATTACATACATCTTTGTTGATGGACCCCCAATGCTTTCCTAATTTGCCATGTTATGGTCATTGTGTTCCTAATTATGGCTTGCATCACCAAGCACTTTAGGTAGTACAAGTTTCTTTTAAATATTTGTTATGTTAACTTTTCTCTTTAATCAGTCATCCTTTTTTACACGAAACATGTATTTATCAATAGATTACTACATTAATGCCCATGTTCGAGAGCTGATTCATTCTTGTGTTTGTGTTATCATTTTTAAAGACTATACTATGGATCAACTAGAAGTTTTATTGTACAGGTTTGTGTAAATACTTGTACATTATTTTTCATTGTTCTTATGATTTGATTCTTTAAAGATAGTTTCTCATAAAGAGAAATTTTTGTTTTATTAAGTTACTGATGCATCTACATGTTTTCTACAAATTTTCCCAGAATCCAAAATCAGCAGGGGCAGCACCAAATGTTAATTCTGTTCAATTGTGATCAAAGAGGATCATTGGGGGTTCTGGTCATAAAAGAATGGAAAGACAAGTGCTGCCAACTTTTGGGTGGTGAGTATTGGGTCCCACCATGCCATCTGGGAAGGTAAAACATCTCCAGGGGCCCACATTTTCCACCTTCAAAATTCTTCTCTCCACTCACCAACCCTTGGCTGCTGATCTCACCTTGAGGGGATATGGATTTCAATTAAAATTGGGCGGTGGTGGTCTTGAATCTTGATGGTGAGCTTGGGGTTGAACTATTTCTGGCTTGTCCTTTCACATGGGAAAAGGTCTTGTGTTGTAATGGGTCCCACAAAAGCTTTCCAACCATTCTTTCTTCTTGTTTTGTTTGTTATACTTCAATAATGTTTAGATCTGTATAAAATAAATTAATCAAAAATCATTAGAGTTCTCTGCCATTTTAGGGGACAGATCTTGATTCCCAGAATCTTATTATTTCCTTCTAACTTTAGTATTATTGTTGTAGGCTGTCAGAGTTGTTGGCTAAAGGAGAGCAGGAACTCAAGCTTGAATCATTAGAAGGGTAGTGAAGATATGTTAGTTAGAAAATTGATTGAAGGGAAATGGGATCTGAAGTATTGTTATATTTTAGAATAATTGTGTTCTTGTCCCAAAATATTGTATTCTTTCAAATTAGTCCATCAATGAGTTAGAATATAGAAATTAGCGAGGATGGATAACATTTTGTGCAACTTTTGACACATGAATTTCAACTTATAGCTACAGGGTTTATTTTCTAATATAAATGAAGAGTTTTTTTGTTATTTTATTTTTTATATATTTTTTTGAATGTTGATATATATGCACACCCTATGTTTGGTAGTTGCACACCTTGCATACATTTCTGTGTTATATACAGCAAATTGATATTTTCATGTGACTTTTTGATATTTTCGCAAGAAAAGTGTCGCTATAGGTGTAACGATTGTAAAAACTGTCGCTATAAGATTGATAGAAACGTAATTCATACATTTAATTATCCCTAATTTTGTCTTTTTAATTATATTAGTTTATTAAATTAATATGTTTTATTTTATTTTGTAGGATTTAATATTTATTGCAATAAAGTCAAAATTTTGGTGATCAAGCAATATTTAATACTCTTATTCATATAAGGAATGTCCAAGAAGAATCTACTGAGGAGAAGAAAAGAGGTGGAACAATCTTGAGGTGTGTGATTCAAATCCAACAAGAGAAAGAAAAGTCTATCTAAAAAATCTTTTTGAGAAGTTAATTCTTCTTAGGAAGTTGAATCCTACATGGAAAGGGAATCAAAGTGTCAAAGTTGATGAATCTAAATTAGGGTTCAAAGTTATTTTCCTATAAATAGGCCTCTTGTTTTAGAAAAAAGACCACTTGTTATTTTCTTTTCTCGGTTTTTCACTAGTGTAGGAAGGAGTAAGATATTTAGAGTTTGTCCTTTCTCTTATTCCAATCGGGTTGTGTAGTACTTCTTTGTCGGGGAGTATTTGTCACTTTCTTTTATTTATATAATAGAAATTCTCTTTTTAATTATTGTTCTTATTTCATGCGAATAGTAGTACTAATATTATTTGTTTTGTTTTTAATTCCATGGCTAGCTAAATTTGTAATACCTAGGATTATGATGAAACTAAGTATTTCATAATAATATTTTCTTTTGTTCCAAAATTAATGCCTAATTATTCACACCTTCATATTTTCCTCCGCATAAATTGCATATGATTTTTATATTGATTGCGAGGTTTTGATAAGTTATAGTTAATCTGTGAATTTTTCATAACTTCGCTCACTTTTATATTAATTATATGAATCATTATTTTTAAAGGGAAGGAAAATAATTTGGGAATTGATTTAGGAAATAAGAAATTATTTATTATGTTAATATTTGGTGGATTCTAATTCCTAGGTATCTTTTCTCATTAATAGTTTTAGTCATTAATTAATAATTTGCATAATTTAGTTAAAAAATCTTCTCCACCATTTTATTTCTAATTTGCCTAAAATATTAATTAAGGATATATTAAAGAATTAATCTAGTCTACGTGGGTTCGAACTGTACTTGCAGGTTTTTCAATTAATTAACGTGCACTTGCGATTACATATTTTATCACATCAAATTTTTTAGCGCATTCTTAGGGACTAGAATTAATTTTATTTATTCCTTAATTTTTATTTATTGAATTAGTTTTAACTCATTTTTCAGGATTATTGAAAGCGGATCGAAGAAGAAAAGATAAGATTTTGTTGCTGTGCTTTCTTCGGTACTTCGTATCTCTATATATTTTTTTTTTGAAATAAAAAAAAAATAGTAGTTTAGTTTTTTTTATATATATATTTTTTTTATTTGTCGCATTCATGCATTCACTCACGTAGAGCACATCCTGTTAGGTTTTATTTTTTATTTTTTATCAAATATAAACTGTGGTGATTGCTGGAGGATTGAGGTACGTCAAAATTTCTCCTTCTTTCGTAATTCACATAGTTTTAGGACATTTTATTTGTTTATAGTTTTTTTTTATTTGTGCATTTTCATCTTTAATCTAACATTAAGGGCACAACCTGTAACAAGATAAGGTGGGAATTTCATCACCCTTCCTTCCCACAAACAACCCAATTTTCATTTTGCATGACCATGACCTAATAAAATCAAGTAGATGTTGGCCCCTAGAACTCTCGAGCTCAATTAGGACAAGAAACTCCAAGAGGAGTCTGAATTTTAAATTAATCAAACTACTGGTGTCTAGGCAAGTGGTTCAAAAGGTATACGCCTAAAGATTGTGTGGTTATTTAATTAGTCACCGTATCTACGGAGAGACTCCCACTTTTCTTACACTTACCTGGCTAGTGGTATGATTAATTTCGAATTTGGTGGACCTTACGGTGTAACTTGGAACAGTTAGGAGCTGTCTAGATTTTATTTAGGTTAACCTTAGAAGTAATTTTTTGTTTTTTTTTTGTGCTTATCTAATTATTTGCTAATTAGTGTGTGCAAAAAGTGTGGATTAGGGACGAAACATCACGATTAGTGAGAAAACTTGATTTTTTGGATTTCACTTTAAAAGATCTCACTTTAACAAAAATGGAGGGCGCCCAAACTGTTTCTTTAAGGGATCGATGTTATCCTTCCCGCTCTACCCAACCTTCATGTATTAGTCTACCACCGGTAACTAGTAATAATTTTGAACTTAAGCCACATTTTATAAATATGTTACCTAGGTTTATGGGGATAGAAGATGCATATTTATTTATTCAGGAATTTGAGGAAGTTTGTGCCTTAATGAAAATCCAACAATTGTCTGATGACTCAATTAGGCTAAGATTTATAACATTTGCTTTAAAAGATAATGCTAAAAAGTGGTTATATAGCTTACCAAATAATTCCATATCAACTTGGGAGGGATTTGTCGTCACATTTCTAAAAAAATATTTTCCAAATCATAAAACTGCTAAAATTAGGACTGCAATTCATCAATTTTGCCAACTTGAAAAAGAGTCCTTTTGGAAATATTTTGATAGATTTAAAATTTGTTATCCAAAGGTTACCCACCATGGAATTGAGAAATGGAGATTGTGTCAAATTGCCTATGAAGGTTTAGACTATCCCACTAAAACAATGTTAGAGTCAATGTGTCACGGGGATTTTCTGAATAATGATGAGGAGAAGGCTTGGGAGTTTTTAGAAGACTTAGCAGAAAAAACCATGCAATGGGAAACCACCCAAGAGACAGATAAACCTAGTTCATCTAGGGTGTTCATACAATTGACAATTCAATTGCTACAGAAGTTAAGTTGGCTGGTGTATTTAAAAGACTTGAAGATTTAGAAACTAGGGGATCACACATGAACCAAGTCTCAACACCTACACCTTTGTGTCTAAAGTGTAATTCACCAAGCCATGTGATTGAGGAATGTCCTAGAGTCGTGCCCCAATTTGAAGAATATGAACAAGTCAATGCAATGTTTCAACAACCTAGGAATGACCCATTTGCACCCACTTATAATCCTGGTTGGAGGAATCATCCTAATTTTGCATGGAACCAAGGACCCTACCAAAATAATTCTTCAAATCAGGTCAATCAGTCTCTAAATCAATCTTTTCAACCTTACCAAAAGTCGAATCACGTCCGTACCAAAATTCAAATCCAAAGACCTCAATATCCACGTGTTTTTCTAATGAAAGTGAGAGGAGACTTAACACCTTAGAGAAGAGTGTGAGCACCTTAGAGAAGAGTGTGGAAACTTTAATAAAATCTCAGCAAAGCACTAACCAAGCCATTTCTTGCTTAGAGATCCAAATGAGTCAATTGATCACTGCAATTAGTGAAAGAGAGAAGGGTAAACTTCCTAGTCAACCCGAGACCAATCCAAAATTTTCAGTCCCTACTCAAAAACCTTATCATGTTAATTCACTTGAAAACAACCAAGTCAATCATGTGAATTCTATAATTTCTTTAGGGTCTGGAAATTATTTTAATAATCATGATGGAATTGATAATGAAGAAGAGAAAAAATTAAATGTTGAATCTAACGATCCATCTTCAAAGTCAACCCAGCCTGAAAATCCCACAAACTCTGAGTCAGTAGGCCCATCCACTAATCATGTTTCAAAACCTGATTCAACCACACCTTATGAGTCAACTGAAAAAGTCTTCAAACCAAAAGCTCCATTCCCTCAAAGACTTATTTCAAACAAGCAGTCGGCCCAGTTGGACAAAATTCTAGAAGTGTTCAAACAAGTGAAAATTAACATTCCTCTTCTAGATGCCATTCAACAAGTTCCCTCATATGCTAAATGTCTAAAAGATTTGTGCACACATAAAAGAACCACTCATGTTCTTAAGAAAGCTTTTCTAACAGCCCATGTGAGTTCTATCTTGTCATGTCAAGTCCCTGTGAAATATAAGGACCCCGGTTGTCCTACTATTTCATGCATCATAGGTGACACATTAATTGAAAAGGCTTTGCTTGATTTAGGAGCTAGTGTGAACCTGTTACCATTTTCTGTGTATGAAGCCTTAGGCTTAGGAGAGTTGAAAAAGACAAGTGTCACACTCCAATTAGCTGACCATTCCATTAAAGTGCCAAAAGGAATAGTTGAAGATGTACTTATTAAGGTTGGTGATTTTGTCTTCCCTGTTGACTTTGTTGTCCTTGAAACCCAGCCTGTTTTCAATCCCAAGGGTCAAATTCCTCTAATTTTAGGTAGACCATTTCTAGCAACTTCTAATGCGTTAATCAACTGTAGAAATGGACTAATGAAATTAACATTTGGGAACATGATAATTAATTTAAATGTGTTTAATGTGGGAAAGCAACCTTGTGATTTTTCTGACCAACCCGTTGAAGTGAACATGATTCAGGACATGTCCGACAATGAACTTACAGGAGAAGACGAAATTTTTAATTTTTGTCTAAATCATTTTGGTCAAAATTGTTGGGTTTTGTGAAAATCAAAGTAGCAATCAAATTGAAAAATTAGCGGAAGCGAAGTAAAATCATATTTTAAAATTTTTTCACAAACCAATTACCCGGATCATCCTTTATGCATATTATTAATTAAACGAAGAATACGAAATTATGAAATCATACCCTTGTAGAAACGAGCTTCCTCAAGTACGAGTTCACCTCCTACTTCTCCGCGGTCTCCTTGAATCTCCGGGTTGATTCCTTCCTGTGATCAATGTAAGCCACCCAAGTGTATGGCCTCTATAGGTGATCCACCAAAGAAGAAGAATTTTCAAGAAGAATGGGTATTGGCTCAAACCCTAGTTTTTCCTATAAGTATAGAAAAAGGAGGCGTACTCTCCAGGAATTACGTATATTAGATATCTGATATAAGACTCCTCTTATAAAGATATCATGTAAACCTATTTTAATTAAAATAAGGTATTATTTATTTAATTAAACTCTTTTAATTAAATGGACTCCCTAATCCTATTAGGGGTAATTAATTAAACTTCTTTAACTAATTTTCCTTCCTAATCCAATTAGGAATAAATGAGAGTACTTATATTAAATTAATTCCTAAACCTTTTAGAAATTAAAATAATAATAATTGTAATAATATTAATATGACTCCTCTCATTAATTTATATTTAATATTTCTAAAATATTAAATAATAAATATTAAGCTATTTAATTTATTCTATCACCATAGATTAAATTAAATATACTTAACATATTATTACAATTATGCCATTAACTTCTTAAATAATTATTCTTCCTTTTATGGTGTGACCCTTTAGGTTCTCCATATTAAACCTAGGTTGTGAATAAATCAATTAGAACAATTTAATCTCATTTAAATAAATAAATTAAACAAATAATTTATTTAAATAAATAATATTTATTCTACAATAGGGATAAGCCTCCCCTAGCGATCAACGACTTTCCAGATAATATAGATTTCAACATTAATCATAAAAGAACCTTTGAGTAAATAGTTACCGTGACAATTCAATCCTTCCACCATACAATGTCCCAATTAAATATAAGACATGGAATTTATGTCAAGTCTTATTTTATTTAATTATATGTATTTCGATTCCTAAATGCCTAACTCCCTAATGAATGCAAATTAGAAACTACTTTCTAATTTCATTCCACCTCGCCAAGGATTCCTGGGTTGTCATTTATTGAATCACAGGACATTCCTTTTTACTAGAAGTGGTAAATTCTTTATTGATCATTCATTATCTTCATATATAACTTATTACACCCAAGCATACCCTTTGATATACTCTAAGAGTCTTAAGGAATAAGTCAAAGTGTAATTCATTATATATAAGATACTATGATGATCTCAAGTCTAAGGATCATTTGTCTTACTATCACTATAGGAATTCCTATTGACGATGTGTAAGTAAAACTCCATTAGGTATTCCTTAGCGAGTCACGTTCAGTGAACTTATTCTCTAATAAGCACCTACATACTTACTTTGTGTCTCCACACAAATGATCATGAGATTAATATCCTCATCCAATGAGCAAACAACGTACGTACCAATCTATCCGGATTCATTAATCCCCTTTTTAGTAATCCATTGATTGGGAACATTTTAGTTTTAAGCTATCTAAGAATTTAGATCTCATTATCATGATCTTATCATGATTCTAAAAGCATTGCTTAAAACTATGAGTTTATCACATATTATTAAAACAGCACCATGTAGATAATAAATGTCTTTAATAAATAATTCTTTTATTAATAAATAAATAAGATTGATTACACAGTATATGTTTTATCATCATACATGATTGGCTTGTATGCATAATACTTTCAATCTCCCACTTGCACTAAAGCCAATCGCCTTGGTATCTCATACCCATCTTCTCTAAGTGAAGATCAAACTGTTGTTGTGTTAACGCTTTAGTAAATGGATCTGCAATATTGTCTTGAGAGTCCACACGCTCCAGGGTGACGTCTCCTCTTTCAATGATCTCTCTGATCAAATGAAATCGCCGCAACACGTGTTTGGATTTCTGATGAGACCTGGGTTCCTTAGCTTGTGCAACAGCTCCAGTGTTGTCACAGAATAAAGGCACTGGTCCTTTAATGCTAGAAACCACACCAAGTTCGGTAATGAACTTCTTCATCCAAACAGCTTCCTTTGTAGCTTCACTTGCAGCTATGTACTCTGCCTCTGTCACTGAATCAACAACTGTTTGCTGCTTGGAACTTTTCCAACTCACTGCGCCACCGTTTAAGGTAAACACATACCCCGAAACGGATTTACTGTCATCTTGGTCTGTTTGAAAACTTGAGTCTGTGAAGCCCTCTAGTTTTAATTCAGACCCACCGTAGACAAGAAATACATCCTTAGTTCTTCTTAAGTACTTTAGGATATTTTTCACTGCCTTCAAGTGTTCTTCTCCTGGATTCGACTGATATCTGCTTGTTACACTAAGTGCATGAGCGACATCTAGTCTAGTACATATCATACCGTACATGATAGATCCTATTCTTTCAAGCATAAGGAATCTTACTCATACGGTTTCTCTCCTCAGGTGTCTTTGGGGCTTGTTTCTTGGAGAGATGTATTCCATGGCTCATCGGCATGAGACCTCTTTTGGAATCTTCCATGCTAAACCTTTTTAGCATCAAGTCAATGTACGTTCCTTGGGACAAGCCAAGCATCCTATTAGATCTATCTCTATAGATCTTTATCCCCAAAATATAGGATGCTTCTCCCAAGTCCTTCATGGAGAAGTGTTTAGATAACCGTGATTTTAATTGATTGCAGCATAGGAATATCATTCCCTATCAGTAATATATCATCAACATATAATACAAGGAATGAAACAGCGCTCCCACTAACCTTCTTGTACACACATGGTTCATCCTCATTTTTGATAAAATCAAACTCTTTGATTGTCTCATCAAAACGGATGTTCCACCTACGAGAAGCTTGCTTTAATCCATAAATGGATCGTTCAGAAGCTTATGAGACTTGATTTGTTCCAACCTTTGAAACAAATCCTCTCGGTTTGTCATATACACATCCTCCTCAAGTTTCCCATTGAGGAAAGCCGTTTAAACGTCCATCCGCCAGATTTCGTAGTCATGGTAAGGCTGCAATCGCAAGCAAAATCCGAATGGACTTGGCATTACTCTCTTGGTGAGAAGGTTTCGTCATAGTCAACTCCTTGTCTTTGTTTGAAACCTTTTGCAACCAAATGGGCCTTATAGGTCTCTACCTTGCTTGCCGTCCGCTCCATCTTTCTTTTAAAGACCCATTTACACCCAATAAAGCTTAATGCCTTGGTGGTGAGACCAAAGTCCATACTTGGTTCTCATACATGGAGTCCATCTCGATTTCATGGCTTCTTGCCACTTCTCCGAGTCTTTACTACTCATAGCTTGTTCAGTAATTCAATGGATCATCATCATCTATGATGCGTACCTCATTGTCATCTTCTATGACAAGTCCATACTTGTCGGCATCTTTGGTACTCTTCAGATTTACTGAATAGGGTGTGGTATGAAGGAATCTCTACTTGGTTAGGTACCTCACTTTGATCTGTAGTATTTTGTGGTTCTTGAACCTCTTCAAGATATATCTTACTCCCACTGACCCCTTTAAGGATAAACTCCTTTTCCAAGAAGGCAACATGTTTCGCAACAAACACCTTTTGATCAGTTGGATGATAGAAATAATACCCCGATGTTTCTTTAGGGTATCCCACAAATCTACATTTGTCGGATCTAGTCTGCAGCCTTTATATCGTTTTCAAACTTTTTGACATAAAATTTGGACAACCCCAAGTCTTAACATGCTTAGGATTTGGTTTCCTCCCCATCCATAACTCATATGGGGTCTTGGGGACGGATTTTGTAGGTACCTTGTTAAGTAGGTATGCTTGTGATTCTAGGCATATCCCCGGAAGGAAACCGGAAGGTTGGTAAAACTCATCATAGATCGAACCATGTCCAACAATGTTCGATTTCTCCTTTCAGATACACCATTCATCGTGGCGTCCCGGTGGAGTCCATTGTGAGATTATACCATTTTCTTTGAGACAATTGAGAAACTCACCACTTAAGTATTCTCCTCCTCGATCGATCGAAGAATCTTAATACTCTTACCAGTTTGCTTCTCAACTTCACTTCGAACTCTTTGAACTTTTCAAATGATTGATTTGTATTTTATTAAATACACATATCCAAATCTTGAGTGGTAAATCGGTGAATGTAATAAAATAAGAATACCCTCCTCGTGTGATGTCGTTGTCATAGGTCCACATACATACGTGTGTACCAATGCTAACAACTCAGAATCTCTTTCTCCTTTTCCACTAAAAGAAGATTTAGTCGGTTTACCCATGAGACAAGATTCACAGGTTGGATATGATTCATAATCAGATAACTCTAGGAGCCCATCTTTATGCAACTTGGATAATCTTGTTTCATTAATATGACCGAGTCTACAGTGCCACATGAAGGTATAGTTAACATCATCTCTTTTCCTTTTCTTAGTTTGTTCAATTTGAAATACATTTTCATGCAAGTCAAGTATATAAAGTTCATTTCGCAAATTACCAACACCATATAAAACATTATCATTATAAATAGAACAACTGTTGTTCTTTATTATAATATTAAAACCATCCATATCCAATGAGAGATAGAAATAATGTTTCTAATGATATTTGGAACAAAATAACAATTATTTAAATTAATGAACTTGCCAGTGGCGGTCTTTAAACAATAAGTCCCTACTGCCTAATGCAAAGAACCTTTGCTCCATTTCCCACTCGTGGGGACGACCTCATCCTTCTTTCGACTTTCTATTTCGACCAATCCCTTATATGTGAGAACCACATCCGGTATCCAATACCCAAGTAGAAGATTGACTTTCAAAAAAATTAATTTCAATCATAAACAAACCTTGATTAGGATTCGAAGCTTCTTCTGCTTTTGTTCTGCGAGATAATCCTTGCAGTTCATCTTCTAGTGACCCGGCTTATTGCAATGGAAGCAAATTTCTTTGCTAGCTGGATCAGGTTTCTTTTGATCCTTCACTTTCGCCTTTCCCTTAGCCTTCTTGGATTTCTTCTTTTCAGAAAATACCTTGGGCCTCTTCCTTTTCTTGGAAGAATCATCCAACAGTAAGACATGGTTCTTCTTGAATGGGAAGTGACCTTCAAATAGATTTTCAACATGTTAAGTAATTCGTGCAAGTCGACATCCAACTTATTCATGTGAAAATTCACAACAAATTGTGAGAAGGTGTCTGGGAGTGACCGCAAGACTAAATCTTGACTCAACTCCCCATCCATGACGAACCCAAGCCGTCCAAGACGCTCAATCAGATTGATCATCTTTAGGGACATGAGTCTCAGCAGTAGTGCCCTCGGTCATCCAGAGATCGAAGAGCTCCTTAGATATTTCATATCTAGCGATTCTACTTTGCTCACCATACAACTCTCGAAGGTGCAAGTAGCATAGTAGGAGCATCCATATTTTCATGCTTGTGGCGCCCCCAAAATTAGGTATCGTCACCCATCTTGGGTCGCCACTTACATGATACATAAATTCAAATACAACTTATTAACCTAATCGCAGTATAATACGACATAAAGCGTGAGTTTGAATACAAATATTGTCTACTAGATATTATACAAACTCAAAAGGAGTCCTCATTACAACTATTATCACACTATTTCACGAATAGTGAGGACTACTAATGCTATCCTGCGGACCATTACTTCGTTCCCCGACTCGTCCCGGCTATGTTCTCATTTCCGAAGAGAACAAAGTGAAAGAAAAGGTGAGCTCAACTAGCCCAAGAAGAAATATTATGACTAAGATAATGCGAATAAATTATCATTAGCCTTCAACAATGATGTTAAACCGATAAAATACAATAGACAAACCGGTTTAATCTGCAATGGAATAAGCAAACCCATTAAAAGAGTCAGTAGAGAATAAAGTCTACTATCTTTTAGGTTTTAAAAGGTTTTCATCAATTTTATCATTGAGACTCGATTTTAATAAATAAACCACCACATCTAATCATCCCCGCACTACGGCCAAGGATTTTCATCAAATTATCAATGGTCATGACTATACCGAATCACCCCCCGGTCATAATCATACCAAAAACTATCCATCAACGCATTACATAAAAGCCACCGAGGACTTTTGTCACATCATTTATATCAAGTCATGATTATACCGAATGATCCCCCGGTCATAATCATACTAAGTTCATCTATGCACGTAAGCCAAAGATAACATAATATAACATGAGGATGATGACAATGACATAATAATTCAATAAAACAAGTTCAAGAATTATTTAATCCATGAATTATTAACGCCCAAATTATCAACATGATCTTTGTTTAGTCAGAGAGTAAAATTCAAGAATGATCGGAAGAATATTTCCATGAAAAGATATTGGATGAAACACAAATATCAAGGATATTCTACTAATTTCATGGAGTATAGAAGTCAAAGTTTTAACTAATTGGGTATAATAAAGAATGGAATAACAAAAGAAATCACCATGCATGCGGTAAGCGCATGATGCAAGTTATTCAACAGAATAATAATAACGGAACCGAGTCGGTGAAATTACACCAAGCTGAGGATGTTCCAATGTAATAATAAAGATGGAACCGGATCCGGTGTAAAACACATGATAGGATATTCCAACGAATGATAAAATGATAAAGCGGAACCATGTGATGTCAATGGTGTAAAACACACACACATGCATGTGATGTTCCAAATGTAATAATAGAAAAAATAGGGTAAAACCAGTAAAATTGTAAAAACACAATGGAATAACATAAGGATGTTCCAAAAGAATAATAGAAGAATGTCACCAAGTATAGGGTAAACCACTTTATACAAAAGTTATTCCAATGTAATAATAAAGAAATGGAATAATGTAAGTTCTCTTTTTGAATACAAAAGAATAATATCCCTTACCGTAAAAGAACCTGAATATAGAAGTAGTGAAGAAAGCGTAATACTCTTCTTCTTTCTATAATTTTCTCTATAGCTTTCTCTATAATTTCTCTCTAGAGTTTCAATGAATTCGTAAGAAAATAATGAAGGAATGAGCTTTATTTATAGGAAAATGGAATGCATAAGTAACTAGTCCATGAACGGTCCAGATTGATTTACTTTAATCGACGGTCCATATTTAAAGAAAAATCTTTTAAATAAAATATAATATATTCTATTTATATAAAAACATTTTACTATGCAAACACTATGCAATACTATGCAAAACACTATGCAAAAATACTATGCAACACTATGCATAATAAAATATAATATATTCTATTTATAGAATAACTTTAATAAAGTATTCTATTTTATATAAAAGATGTTTCGCTTTTATTACGTTAATAATACTGAATAAAACAAAACGTCATTATCATTATAATAATTCATATTATTAATCGACAATAATGGAATCAAACCGAGTGACTTCTCACATAAGCATCAATAATCAATACCGCAGGCTACTATGCAACAACCACGACATCGCATTTCTTTTACTACCGAGTAGTTCAACAAGAACCACGGTAAAACTTCCGCCGTTATTTCAATAAAATATTTTTGTCGTTTTCTCAATCCGAAAATAATAATTTCATTAGTGGGGTCCACCAATGATTGAAATTTGTTGTATTTAATATTCCCGCTAAACCGAATATTCCCCAGACCAATCGAATATAATATAACCACTTGCATACTTTGCAAAATTTATAAATACTACCCACAACTATAATATTATCTCAAATTCACACCATAATATTAAAAATTATTTCAACAAAATTTAAATCTTTATTGATAAAATCTGGGGTCTCACAATCTCCCTCCTTATGGAATTTTAGCCCTCGAAATTAGGGTACGATACTGATATGATAAAGAGATGAGGATACCTTGAATACCTTTATCGTTAAAAATATTAAATTCATCTTCGATAGCCAAAGATATTCATTAACAATTCATCTTTGCACTACAAGCCAAAGATATTTATTAATAATTCATCTTTGCACTACTGTGCCAAAGATATATAAGCTGTAAAACCAATAATCTTTGAGACTCGAAACAATAATAGTATCACAACCATGAATTATCCATGCACCATCTTGGCTAAGGATATTCGTGTTTTCAATTACTATCATGATTATATTTAATAATCCGTGGTCATAATCATACCAAGTCTATCAATGCACTACTGCCAAAGATGACTTTTACCACATCCATGAATTAATATTTCATTTCATTGAGACTCATTTCAATAATTAATCCATATCATCGAATCATCCCGCACTACGTGCCGAGGATATTCATTAGTATCACGCACGACCAAAGATAATTATCATCGAACTACACGTACTACCAAAGATAATCGTGTATTCATTAAGTATCACGACCACAAATTATCCATGCACTACTACCAAAGATAATTGTGTATTCATTAATATCACGACCACAAATTATCCATGCACTACTACCAAAGATAATTGTGTATTCATTAATATCACGACCACAAATTATCCATGCCATTACTACTACTAAAGATAATTGTGTATTCATTATTATATCACGACCACAAATTATCCATGCACTACTACCAAAGATAATTGTGTATTCATTTTACGGTTATGATTATACCGAACAATCCTCGGTCATAATCATACCAAGTCCATCTACGCCACGTATGACTTTCAACATAATATAAATGAGGATAATGATATAAAGAATCAATCAAATGAGATAAAGGATAAATATTAAACATTTATAATATAATTTATCCAGATTCAAGAATATCCCCATGTTTTCAATCACTTAATAATCTCATAATCTAATATCATTAATATTATAACAATATTTTAATCACTTCTTAAATTTATAAATAATTTATCTTAATTGTTTACGCTTTTACCATATAATGCATTTAATCATTCAAAATGTCATACTCATAAAATATCATCACCAATTATCAAATCCCTCATAAAAAAAAATATGCATATACTCTATATAGGATTCTTTAGCCATAAAATCCTATTTTCAACTTTGTTACTTCACATAACATATTTAACTCATATGTTCGTAATTAAACTATTTTCATGAAAATACCAAATCAGTCCCAAAAATATTTCTTTTCTGAGATTTAGCATAATATAGTCCCATAATGAAAATATATTTTCTCGAAATTTTAAAATTCATTTACTATTTTTCAAAAATCAATTTCTAATTAATTCCTTAAGAAATTAGCTACCTCAAGGTTAACTCCAAAATTCCCAAATCTTGACAGGACCTTACACATGTTAACGTGAGCTTTCAGTTTAAATTTCATGGTCATCGGAGTTATAGAACTCCGGTTATAGTATTTTTGTCGGAAAAACCTAAATATTGAAATAGTCATAACTTGCTCATTTTAAGTCGAATGAGCTCATTTTTGGACAGGAGATACTTTATACCATATACTTTCATGTCCCAAAAGGCCAGAATTTTTTCTCATAATTTAAGTGGCCGAAACAGCCTCTCTAAAATCATGGCAGAAGCTTTTTTGGCTTTTTTGCAGCTTTGCACTCCTTTGCTAAAATCAGTCCACACAAAATCTACAACACCTTTTCCAGTAATTCCACTTGGATTAGTTAGGTAACTCATAGATCTAACTCTAGGACTTGACCACATTCAAAAATTCAAAATATAATAGGAGATATGGTCAATTGAATTTCATGTTACGTTTTTCACTAAAATCGATTTTCAACTCTTTGTGATTTCTAAGAAACTTTCATGTTTTTACATACTAACCAACATAACTCATCATAAAACTTACTAATACTTCATATACCCATGATTTTTATTAGTTCTATACTTTTATTATGACTTTCATCATAATCCACGTAAAATGATCCTTTTAGTTGAAGAAATATTTGAGGGTTTAAGAAATGGGTTTTTGTCTTTGGGGTCAATACAAAATTCGATTTCACGTTCTAGGGTAGGCTAGGAAGTCTTCAAGAATACGCCAAGAAATTTATTAATGATAGAAATATCATTCAAAAGCTCATTACTCTCGTCCAAGACTTGGATAGTACGTCACATTAATACCAACTGTGACTTCTATCCCTTAAACTGGATAAGACCTCACAATGATACCTATCAACTTGCCATCTTGATCATGGCGTCGCCTACGAGAAAAGTCGGCTTTGCTTCCACACAAGGAAGTCAACAACGAAAGGATCGGGCTCTTTACTTATGGCTTGATATAACAAATGATTAACTTTAGGATTTGGTTACTTTGAATTCAGTATAACAAAGTTGGTTAGGAATATGAAAGCTAACAACCTTACAAAAAGAATAATGAGTAGTTAATCAATCATTTTCAAAATTACCTCAAAGGCAAGTATTTTCAAAGAGACAATATCGACGGTGTGTAACGTGAAAGTGTTTATTTGAAACAACAAGATTAATAAGCAGTGGAGGTAACGAAGGTTCCTACTAACGAAGTTTCAACGATAAGTCAAAGTTTAACTTCTTGGAAGCAAATTTAAACGTTGAACACAACTAAGTGAAATAAAAAGTGGGTAGAACTTGTATTGAATAAAGTATAGACTTAGCATTAATTTATAATTAACTTACCCGTAATAACTTCGTTGGGTTTCTCGACAAACGTTCTCGCTTAAATTATCGAAGTTTGACTTTACTATAGGTACATTCCACCCTTAAGTGCTTCTTCACATTCACGATCCATGATTTGAATCATTATTCTCGATCCATATCGAATTCGGGTTGACCGCTATGCATTGTGGTAATTCGAATTCGATGTTGGGTTCTCCAATTCTTTGTCAAAAAGCAAAGTCCATTTCATCTATTTTGGCTTTATTGGATCTGGACGTCTTTTTCTACACTATCAACGCGTTGTGCGACTTTTTTACCCATGCATCGTCTATTCTCCTTCGTTCGTTGTTTCTTCTTTTCGGTGATTGATCCTTGATTTTTAAATTCTCGATTCCAACTTTAATATCTTACCACCCGCCAAAGCGTGATTTTGTTCGAGCATCACATATCGGGTAACCCAATTTTGAATTGTTGTATCCCTTTGTTCCACGATAGCTTCTTAGTTCTTCAACCCTGTTCTTCTAGCTCACGAACACGATTTTGTAATTCTAAGTTTTGATCATAAATTTCTTCTAACCAATTCTCCTCGTGTTCCTCTTCTTCCTCTTCTTCCTCTTCTTCCTCACTTTCATTTTGCTACTCTCTGCAACTAGCTCAAAGGTGCAAACAATTAGTTCTTCATTCACTACGTGGATATCTCTAATTTGTTCTCGTCGACCTTTGCATTAACTTCGATTAGTGATTAAAGGTGTCACAAACGGTCACATTCACTCCATTGTGAATATTTTCAATTTGCCATTTTCAAACACCGCCACAACACAAGGGTTAATTAATATATCAAATATTATCCCTATACTCGAATGACCAATTAAATACCAAATAAACTTAGGTAGGTCATACTAGCGAAGGAATTTCCCGTCTCTCCCCTCCTAGTTCTTATCTCACATCTTAGCCTGGGATCATATCCCTAAGCTCTGATACCAACTGTGACGCCCCCAAAATTAGGTATACGTCACCCATCTTGGGTCGCCACTTACATGGTACATAAATTCAAATACAACTTACTAACCTAAGCGTCAGGTAATAATACGACATAAACCGTGAGTTTGAATACAAATATTGTCTACTAGATATTATACAAACTCAAAAGGAGTCCTCATTACAACTATTATCACACTATTTCACGTAATAGTGAGGACTACTAATGCTATCCTCTCGGACCATTACTTCGCTCCCCGACTCGTCCCAAATATGTTCTCATTTTCAAGAGAACGGTGAAAGAAAGGGTGAGCTCAACTAGCCCAAGAAGAAATATTATGACTAAGATAATGCGAATAAATTATCATTAGCCTTCAATGTTGTTAAACCGATAAAATACAATAGACAACCGGTTTTAGCTGCAATGGAATAAGCAACCCATTAAAAAAGAGTCAAGTAGAGAATAAAGTCTACTATCTTTTAGGTTTTAAAAGGTTTTCATCAATTTTTATCATTTGAGACTCAAATTTTTAATAAATAAACCACCACATCTAATCATCCCCGTACCACGGTCAAGGATTTTCATCAAATTATCAATGGTCACGACTATACCGAATCACCCCCGGTCATAATCATACCAAAAACTATCCATCATCGCATTACAAAAGCCATCGAGGACTTTTGTCACATCATTTATATCAAGTCATGATTATACCGAATGATCCCCGGTCATAATCATACTAAGTTCATCTATGCACGTAAGCCAAAGATAACATAATATAACATGAGGATGATGACAATGACATAATAATTCAATAAAACAAGTTCAAGAATTATTTAATCCATGAATTATTAACGCCCAAATTATCAACATGACATCTTTTTCAGTAGAGTAAAATTCAAGAATGATCGGAAGAATATTTCCATGAAAAGATATTGGATGAAACACAAATATCAAGGATATTCTACTAATTTCATGGAGTATAGAAGTCAAAGTTTTAACCAACCGGGTATAATAAAGAATGGAATAACAAAAGAAATCACCATGCATGCAGATTCAGATGACAAAGTTATTCCAATGTAATAATAATAACGGTAAAGTCGTGAAATTCACACCAAGCGGGATGTTCCAACAGTAATAATAAAGATGGAACTCAGATCCTGTAAAACACACGATAGGATATTCCAACAGAATGATAAAGACGGAACCAGTCCGGTGTAAAACACATGCATGTGATGTTCCAACAGAATAATAAAGAGCGGAACCTGTGGGTGTAAAAAACATGCAGCAGGATGTTCCAAATGAATAATAGAAGAATGTCACCAAGTATAGGGTAAACCACGATACAAAGTTATTCCAAAGTTATTCCAATGAAATAAGGATTTAATAAAGAAATGGAATAATGTAAGTTCTCTTTTGAATCTGAAAGAAGAATATCCTTAAGAAAGAAAAGAACTGAATATAGAAGTAGTGAAGTAGTTAGAATACTCTTCTTCTTTCTATAATTTTTCTCTATAGCTTTCTCTATAATTTCTCTCTCTAGAGTTTCAATGAATTAAGTAAGAAAATAATGAAGGAATGAGCTTTATTTATAGGAAAATGGAATGCATAGTAACTAATCCATGAACGGTCCAGATTGATTTACTTTAATCGATTTCATCCATATTTAAAGAAAAATCTTTTAAATAAAATATAATATATTCTATTTATATAAAAACATTTTACTATGCAAACACTATGCAATACTATGCAAAACACTATGCAAAATACTATGCAACACTATGCATAATAAAATATAATATATTCTATTTATAAAATAACTTTAATAAAGTATTCTATTTTATATAAAAGATGTTTCGCATTTTATTACGTTAATAATACTGAATAAAACAAAACGTCATTATCGCATTATAATAATTCATATTATTAATCGACAATAATGGAATCAAACCGAGTGACTTCTCACATAAGCATCAATAATCAATACTGGTGTGCTACTATGCAACCACACGACATCTTTGTACTTTTACTACCGAAGTAGTTCAACAAGAACTACAGTAAAACTTCCGCCGTTATTTCAATAAAATATTTTTGTCGTTTTCTCAATCCGACAATAAATTACATTGTAGGGTCCACCAATGATTGAGTAGTTGTACGAATATTTCCTCGCTAAACCGAAATATTCCCGACCAATCGAATATAATATAACCACTTGCATATTTTGCAAAATTTATAAATACTACCCACAACTATAATATTATCTCAAATTCACACCATAATATTAAAAATTATTTCAACAAAATTTAAATCTTTATTGATAAAATGGGTCTGGGTCTGATCGATCCGACATTTGAAGCTCGTTACTCATGGATGCGAGCATGATGCATTGAGCCACATGGATGCATCATCTTGCCAATTGTTTAAAAGTAGCAATCTCTTTCTCAGAGGTCGTCTCGCAACTTTTGCAGTGTCTGGTAATTTAGGACATAAGAAATCTTTCCAAAGAAGTGAGAACAATTCTCGATTCCTTAACTAGTCCGTGTAGTTTGGTCCCGATCGGTTTGTTAACATCAAGTATGCTACTGTGCAGTTGAAATTAGTGAATGTGACATTTTCAAAATTTCGCATGTAAAAAGACAATATTTTAGCAAACATTCATTTAATTAATTACCAAAATAAATTAGGTCTTATTTTATATTGGTATCTCCCACTATTTTCTTCAAACTATATTACCCTCATTTATATAGTTCTAAAAATCTAATTAAAGTTTTTGCTAGTGAGAATAAGGATCCCATTTCAAATATATATAGCCTTGTGGTGACACAACAAACAATATATAAATAAATAGGTAGACAACTCCCTGTCAATTACATCAACATGTAACTCCTTATGTTTTGCCTCTTAGATTATTTTGATCAAGTGGTGGCACATCCGAATCAAAATTATCTAAGTTAAGTCCAACCTAGCACTTCCATATATTCAAAAAGAAAAATATCGCCTTGTGGTGACACAACAAAACAATATTGTTCAATTTTCTTTATAAGCATCAAATGTGATAAATTAACATCTTAAATACTTAATACTTGCCTTGTGGTGACACAACAAACTCATATTAAATATTTAATACTCTATTAATTTTATCATGCTAAGCTTACGCGACGTTCGATATTCTAAATATCTTTGAACGCTTAAGACTTAATATAAAAAAAAAACTTTGAGGATTTGTTATTATTTTGTCTCATCTTGTTTAATGCGCATGCAAATATATATATAAAATATATAATATATTATTAAACATGCGAAGCATGTTTGCTTAATATATATATATATAATACTAGCATGCACATATAGAATACTATATTCTACCCGGATTGATTATGGACTTTTATTCTAGTTTGGTTCACTAGAGCCACCAAGTGAACCAAAAGGTCAAACCCTTGGGTGCAAAGAATAAATATTTAAATATAACTATTACATTTAAACCCGTGCTCCATTACAAACGGGTCTTTTAGCGCTCCTTGCTTCTTGATCCTCGGTTCTTCGAAAAATTCTAACTAGTCCTATTACACAAACTATTTAATTTAAATAGAAACCTTGATCAAGTGATCAAGGGAAGTACATAGGAGAGAGATAGAATTTACATCAAGAAGAAAACCAGAAAAGACGAGGTACGCAGACCCCATTTAATAAAACTCATTCATTCAAACATCCAACTAAAATAAATCCAATCACATTGGTCAATTGTCCATAATCAATCTCATTTATTATCATACATATCACCATATGTATCAATAAATAAAATCATTCCATATATATATGAGTATCATTTAATGGGCAATTTTATGTTGCATGAAATCCAATTTCAAGATTAAAATAAACTCTTTTATTTTAATTATAAAATTATTAAAATATATTATATATATATAACTTATATATATATAATATTAATCAAGTAGCACCTTAGCATCAATTTCTCATTCAACGTGATGCCTTGAAAAAAAAAAACTTTTGTATAAGCGAGGGCTATAATATATATATATATATATATATATATATATATATATATATATATATATATATATATATATGGATATTTCTTATAGACTCATTTGGACAAAGAAGTCATGGATTCCCAAAAAAAAAAAATGATTTAGTGGATGATCTTGATAACTTGAAGTGCAAAAGTCATAGTTTTCAAAATTTTCAAAACGTACGATTTTTTTTATTTTTTTTTCTTTCGACGATCATGCCTTTTAAAAAAAATGATTACCCATCGAAATCATAAAAAAAAAAATTAAAAAATGCTTTTTTCAGAAAGTAAAATAAATTTTTTTTCTTCATAAAATAATAATTTTATACAACAAATTATGCCCAATAAATAATTCTAAATTCATACCCAAACATATATGGAATCAAAATAATTAATAATTCGCATAAAGTTTAGCTCTTGATACCACTGTTGGGTTTTGTGAAAATCAAAGTAGCAATCAAATTGAAAAATTAGCGGAAGCGAAATAAAATCTGATTTTAAAATTTTTTCACAAACCAATTACCCGGATCATCCTTTATGCATATTATTAATTAAACGAAGAATAAGAAATTATGAAATCATACCCTTGTAGAAACGAGCTTCCTCAAGTACGAGTTCACCTCCTACTTCTCCGCGGTCTCCTTGAATCTCCGGGTTGATTCCTTCCTTTGATCAATGTAAGCCACCCAAGTGTATGGCCTCTATAGGTGATCCACCAAAGAAGAAGAATTTTCAAGAAGAATGGGTATTGGCTCAAACCCTAGTTTTTCCCTATCAGATATAAAAAAGGAGGCGTACTCTCCAAAGAATTATTATATATTAGATATCCGATATAAGACTCCTCTTATAAAGATATCATGTAATCCTATTTTAATTAAAATAAGGTATTATTTATTTAATTAAACTCTTTTAATTAAATGGGCCCTAATCCTATTAGGGGTAATTAATTAAACTCCTTTAACTAATTTTCCTTCCTAATCCAATTAGGAATAAATGAGAGTACTTATATTAAATTAATTCCTAAACCTTTTAGAAATTAAAATAATAATAATTGTAATAATATTAATATGACTCCTCTCATTAATTTATATTTAATATTTCTAAAATATTAAATAATAATATTAAGCTATTTAATTTATTCTATCACCATAGATTAAATTAAATATACTTAACATATTATTACAATTATGCCATTAACTTCTTAAATAATTATTCTTCCTTTTTATGGTGTGACCCTTTAGGTTCTCCATATTAAACCTAGGTTGTGAATAAATCAATTAGAACAATTTAATCTCATTTAAATAAATAAATTAAACAAATAATTTATTTAAATAAATAATATTTATTCTACAATAGGGATAAGCCTCTCCCTAGCGATCAACGACTTTTCCAGATAATATAGATTTCAACATTAATCATAAAAGAACCTTTGAGTAAATAGTTACCGCATAATTCAATCCTTCCACCATACAATGTCCCAATTAAATATAAGACATGGAATTATTGTCAAGTCTTATTTTATTTAATTATATGTATTTCGATTCCTAAATGCATAACTCCTAATGAATGCAAATTAGAAACTACTTTCTAATTTCATTCCACCTCGCCAAGGATTCTGGGTTGTTATTTATCGAATCACATAGGACATTTCCTTTTTTTACTAGAAGTGGTAGATTCTTTATTGATCATTCATTATCTTCATATATAACTTATTACACCCAAGCATACCCTTTGATATACTCTAAGAGTCTTAAGGAATAAGTCAAAATGTAATTCATTATATATAAGATACTATGATGATCTCAAGTCTAAGGATCATTTGTACTACTATCACCATAGGAATTCCTATCGACAGTGTAAGTAAAACTCCATTAGGTATTCCTTAGCGAGTCACGTTCAAAGTGAACTTATTCTCTAATAAGCACCTACATACTTACTTTTAGTGTTCCACACAAATGATCATGAGATCAATCATCCTCATCCAATGAGCAAACAACGTACGTACCAATCTATCCGGATTCATTAATCCCCTTTTTAGTAATCCATTGATTGGGAACATTTTAGTTTTAAGCTATCTAAGAATTTAGATCTCATTATCATGATCTTATCATGATTCTAAAAGCATTGCTTAAAACTATGGGTTTATTACATATTATTAAAACAGCACCATGTAGATAATAAATGCCTTTAATAAATAATTCTTTTATTAATAAATAAATAAGATTGATTACACAGTATATGCTTTATCATCATACATGATTGGCTTGTATGCATAATACTTTCAAAAATTGGGATGAAACAGAATATGTAAACGAGGCTAATGAAATGCTAGAGTCATCAGCATCAATGTCTTACTCTAAATGGGAACCCGAGACTGAGCCATTAACCTTGCAATCTTCAGAACCTCTTGAAAAGAGTCCACCAGAGTTCGAACTCAAGCCTCTGCCTGATAATCTTAAATATGCCTATTTAGGCCCCTCCAAAACTCTTCCTGTAATCATTGCTTCCAATTTAACAAACACACAGGAGGAAGAGTTATTGACCATCTTGAGAGAAAACAAGGAAGCCATAGGATGGAGTATAACTGATATTAAGGGGATCAGTCCAACAATTGTCCAACATAGTATCCACTTAATAGATGATGTTAAACCTGTGAGAGACCCACAAAGGCGATTAAACCCGGTTCTAAAAGAGGTTGTTAAGAAAGAAATTCTTAAGTGTCTAGATAACGGGATCATTTATCCCATTTCTGATAGCTCGTGGGTAAGTCCTGTTCAGGTGGTACCTAAAAATTCTGGCTTAACGGTGGTTCAAAATGAAGCTAATGAGTTAGTTCCCACCCATGTCCAATCTGGTTGGAGGGTTTGCATAAACTATAGAAAACTCAATGCTGCCACAAGAAAGGATCATTTTCCTTTACCCTTCATAGACCAAATTCTAGAAAGATTAGTTGGTCATGCTTATTATTATTTCCTTGATGGTTACTCGGGCTACTTTTAAATTCCCATAGCCCCGGAAGACCAGGAAAAGACCACATTCACTTGTCCTTATGGAACCTTTGCATATCGTCGTCTACCCTTTGGGCTATGTAGTGCCCCTGCCACCTTTCAAAGATGCATGATGAGCATTTTTTCTGACATGGTAGATAAATTTCTAGAAATTTTCATAGATGATTTTTCCATATTTGGGTCTACATTTCATGAATGCCTTCACCACCTTGACTTAGTTCTAAGGAGATGTAAGGAAACAAACTTAATCCTAAATTGGGAAAGATGTCATTTCATGGTAAAAAAAAGGAATTGTTCTTGGTCACATCATATCTGAAAAGGGAATTGAAGTAGATAAAGCCAAAATCGACCTCATTTCCAATCTTCCACCACCTAGGACAGTCAAAGAAATCCGTTCTTTCCTAGGGCATGCAGGCTTTTATAGGCGATTCATTAAAGATTTTAGTAAAAAAGCACGACCCTTGACCAATCTTCTAGGTAAAGATGCAAAATTTGAATTTAATGAAAAATGTCTTCAATCCTTTGAACAACTCAAAAAGGAGTTAACTTCAGCTCCTATCATCAAATCACCTGATTGGAGACAACCATTTGAGTTAATGTGCGATGCATCTGACTATGCGCGTTTGTCTGCCGTTCTAGGCAAAGAATCAACAAGATTCCCATGTCATATACTATGCTAGTAGGACTTTGAATGATGCTCAATTGAACTATTCAACTACTGAAAAAGAACTTCTACCTGTAGTTTTTGCCCTAGAAAAGTTTCGATCTTATCTTATTGGTTCTAAAATAATTGTTTACACTGGCCATGCTGCTCTCAAACATCTTCTTTCCAAAAAAGATTCAAAAGCTCGTTTAATTCGTTGGGTCTTATTGCTCCAAGAATTTGACCTAGAGATACGAGACAAAAAAGGGTCTGAAAACGTGGTAGCTGATCATTTGTCACGTTTAGTAGTGGAGTCCAACTTTGACCTGCCCTTAAATGAATCTTTCCCAGATGAGCAACTTTTCTCTATATCTGCTACACCTTGGTTTGCTGATATTGTGAATTACCTAGTGACTAGTGAGATCCCTTCCCATTGGTCCAAACAAGACCGATCCAAGTTTCTTTCACAAGTCAAACACTTTTATTGGGATGACCCCTATTTGTTCAAATATTGTCCTGATCAAATCATTAGGAGGTGTGTACCCGACCACGAGTTTAGAAGTGTTCTGTCATTTTGTCATGACCAAGCTTGTGGAGGACATTTTGGAGGCAAAAAGACGGCCGCCAAAGTCCTCCAATGTGGTTTCTATTGGCCTAGTCTATTCAAGGATGCCACATCATTTTGTGCCAATTGCAATAGGTGTCAACAATTAGGGAGGATCACTAGGAGGAATATGATGCCAATGCAACCTATTCTGGTCATTGAATTGTTTGATGTGTGGGGAATCGATTTCATGGGCCCATTTCCAAATTCTTTTGGAAATCTGTACATTTTACTTGCGGTGGATTACATGTCTAAGTGGGTAGAAGCTATACCAACCAAGACCAATGACAACAAGGTTGTTGTCAAATTTTTGAAAGAGAATATTTTCTCTCGCTTTGGTAGCCCTAGGGCCATAATCAGTGATCAAGGCAAACATTTTCGCAATCAACCTTTTTCATCCTTGCTAAAAAAGTATTCCATCACCCACAAGCTTGCAACATCATATCACCCTCAAACAAGTGGTCAAGTAGAAGTCTCAAATAGGCAAATAAAACAAATCTTGGAAAAACGGTGAGTTCTAATAGAAAAGATTGGTCTCTAAAATTGTCAGATGCATTGTGGGCTTATCGTACTGCCTTTAAGACTAATTTAGGAATGTCACCATATAGGCTTGTGTTTGGAAAAGCTTGTCACTTACCTGTTAAACTTGAACATCGTGCTTTATGGGCCATAGCTATGGCGGAGCTCAAAATCACCAACAGCTATGGCGGAGCTCAAAATCTCAGAGTCCCGAGATCTAACCCTAATAGAACGCATAGGTGCTCATTCTCACATACGTGGCCTCGGCCTAATCTCATCCCTTGAACCACGTGTAGTCTAAGAGGGCATGGTCGGCCAGACAAGTTGCCCAGTAAAACTTTCGGCGTCATCGTCCGGATGGTAAAGTCGTGTCGGCGTCATTATCATCGTCATGGTTTCCACTGTATTTCGCTTTCGACCATTTGGGGCCGGGGTTTTGCCTTTGGGGTTGGGGGCTTAGGGCACTAAGGCGCAGAGAGAGGGGAGATTAGGGCTAAGGGTATCTGAGATCTTAGATAATAGAGATGAGAGATTGATTTGGGTTTTAACTTGAGTAGAGATTTGAGAGAGACACGATTATCTCGAGATTAGAGAGAGTTGAATAGTATTAGGAATATGTCCGAGTCCGAGATATGAGGTGTGTGAGATGAGAGGTGAGATCGGTTTGTGTTTATTTTTAAGCCTTTTCTTTTCTTTTTTTTAATTGGTTATTATTAAATAGAATAACAAAAATTAGAAACCAAACCCGAACCCGAAAATTAGAAATAAAATCGGGTATAACCGAATTACAAAAAATACCCGAATAACCGAAAAATTTCGGTTAAAATTTTTTGATTCGGTTCGGTAATTCAGTTTTATCCGTTTTTTGCTCAGTCCTATGAGGAAGGAACGTTGAAGGGAATGTAATAATGGGGAAAATAATAGAGATAATTAAAAGGGAATAATTATGTAGAGAATGAGAAGAGAAAATTGTGGAGAGATAAATAATTAATTAGGGATACAAAAGATATTTTGTGTTATTCCTTAATAATTATGCTCAACTCTAAAATGTCATTTAATTTGGATAGGAGAGAGTATTTAATTACAACTAGTTGATAGGAGAGAGTATTTAATTCCTTAATAATTTCGGCTAGTTTGTTTTTCGATTGTATAATTTTCTATAATTGGAATGAGAAAGATTTTTCACCATTATATATTCATCATATATGTACTTTACTGTCTTTCCTCTTTTTTGTTTAGATTTCATTTTCCCCATTCATTGAAGGGATGAATTCAGATTAAGTATTATTTGCAATTTCAGAATTCACCAACAAAAAAGTTAAATTTCTTCAAAAACTAAAACTAAATTTCATTAAAAAAAAGAAAAACCTCAAAAAAAATCAATAAAATAATCAACAATTATCTGATTTGTTCTTGAAATCGAATAAATTGGATCGAAAAAGCCTACAAATTACATCAAAAAATTTCAATAAAACAAAAGAAATAATCATCAATTACCTGATATGTTCTCGAAATCGAATAAATCGGATCGATCGAGCGATTTTGAGCCCACAAAACCAAAATCGAGCATGGTTCAGGAAAGAGAAGGACAAAGCGATGTCAGATCTGTAACAAAAGAGTAAAATTTAACATAATATAAAGCTAATAAATCCACATAAACATACGAATATATATATAGAAGTGGAAGAAGGAGAGGGAAAAGTGGAACTCTCTAGAAGTGGAAGTGGAAGTGGAAGAGGAAGAGGGGTGGAACAAAATAAAAAGTAAGGGGAATCGATTTCGCGGGGAAGGGGAAGAAACTGAAGTGAAGATAAGGAGGAGAAGAGGAAGAGACAACTCGGTGAAATTAATATCAAGTAATGGGTTTCTGTTATGTATTAATGGAGCTATGGATTTTAATTGATTAAAATTGGGTGTGTTATTGATTGATTTGAAATTAGAAATTAATTGTTTTCAAATTAATCTGAAACTATGGACTTCAATTGATTAAAATTGGGTGTGTTGATTTGAAATTAATTGAGTTAACTCTGTTAAAAATCAAATTGATTTCAATTGATTAAAATTGGGTGTGTTTGGAAGCCAACTTAACTATGTTAAAAATCAAATTGATTTCAATTGAAATAATGAATTGCATCTCATCAATACATCATATTTTTATAATTATAAATCATTATAATTGAAATCGAATTGGTCACTAATTTATTATATTAAATAATATAATTATTTTTAAAATAAAATAATCGATATTTTTTAACATTTGATCAACATATAATTTTTTATCAAAATTTTAATGGATAAAAATTATTTTAAACTTTTAATTGTGAAAATATTTTTTATGATTCTAATTTTCTATTAACATAATTTTATCCTTTTTTTTCATTTTTATTGTTAAGACTTTTTTTCGTTCTTATTGTTTGATTTTCCATTATTGTTTGATTTTTGCAATTGATTTGATTATGTGTATTTATATTGACTAAGTTTAGTTTTTTTTTTCATTTTTATTGTTAAGACTTTTTTTTCGTTCTTATTGTTTGATTTTCCATTATTGTTTGATTTTTGCAATTGATTTGATTATGTGTATTTTTATTTTATTGCAGGACCATTTTTCTCCTTTAGTTTTTTTTTCATTTTTATTGTTAAGACTTTTTTTTCGTTCTTATTGTTTGATTTTCCATTATTGTTTGATTTTTGCAATTGATTTGATTATGTGTATTGTTTGATTTTTCATTATTGTTCGATTTTTGCAATTGATTTGATTATGTGTATTTATATTGATTGAGTTTAGTTTTTTTTTTCATTTTTATTGTTAAGACTTTTTTTTCGTTCTTATTGTTTGATTTTCCATTATTGTTTGATTTTTGCAATTGATTTGATTATGTGTATTTATATTGACTGAGTTAACTCTTAATTAATCAAGAGTTAACTCACTGATTTTCAATTGATTTGATTTGATTTGATGATGTCATCCTATATAAATTTTTCAATTGATTTGATTATGTGTATTTATATATAAGTATTGATAAATTGATTTATGTGATCACACGCATTGCGTGTGCCCATATGCTAGTTTTTATAATTCGTCGAAAAGAGTGTAATTAGGACCCATATTACAAAAATAGTTCAATTCACATTAATAAAGAAACCTAAAATCAAGGACAACTAACTGTCATAATTAATAATTCAAATTCAAATATTTGGATCTAACACCAAAAATAAATTCAAATTCAAAATTATAATTCAAATTTAAATATTCAAATTCAAATCTTCTCTCCCTCACATACACTTTGAAATAATAGTCCACCGCTACACCGCATATATTCCGCCGCTACACCGCCGCGAATATCCGTTGTCCAAAACGCCAATGAGAATAAGAAGAAGATTCGCCCTACAAAAAGTTTAAAAATAAATAGATGTAACTTTTAATGTTCTGAATTTTTTTTTATAACTATTTTGTTACTCATAAATAATAAAATGGTTACCTTTGTATGAATGGTTGGCTACCAACTGCATCACATTCAAACGAAATTGGTAACTTAATAAAATTGAATTGGTTATCTTGGTCTGAAGGTTTGGTTACCAACTGTACTATGAAAAAACTGCAGGTGAAGATGTGAATTAGTTACTTTGGTGTGAAGGTTTTGTTACCTTGGTACGAAGGTTTGCTTACCTTGATCTGAAGGTTTGGTAACCAACTGTACTAAGAAAAAATTTAAAGTGTGGAGGTTGATTGGTTACTTTGATATGACAGTTTGGTTACCTTGGTATGAAGGTTTGGTTACCATCATCCAGTATTCATATCCACCGCCATCATCCAGTATTCATATCCACCGCCACCACCGCCTGAATCTTCATACCCACCTCCATTTTGACCCTTCATTTTGAGAAGCTACTGAAGATATACTCTTCAGTCCGTGACCTTTAAGAAGGGTGGGTGGTGGCTTACTGGGCCATGAGAGCGGTGACGGACGACCGAAAAAGAAAGGACGGTGGAGCGAGGGACGGAAGAAGGAGCAAGAGGAGTGTTTTGGGAAAAAGTCCTTTTCGACTATGCCACCCACTAGACTTGAAGAAACACCAACATCGTTCTCACTGACTTGAAGGGAGTTTCCTCCGAATATCTTCTGTTGCTTTCCTGCTGCTAGTGTCGTTTTCCTGTTGCTGCTCTCTTTCTTCTTCATTATTATTATTAAAAGGTTGAATTTGTTAAATAACTTGAGGAGAGAGAGAAGAAGCTATAACTAATCCCTAAATTAAGGAATTCTGATTGAATTATAATTTCCTAAATTAAGGAATCCTAATTACACTAGAATATGTAAATAAATATAAAAGTGTATTAGTTATGTAAATATTATATGAGTGCACTATTGATGTAATTATTTTTAAAAATATATTAAAATATGTAATTGTTCCATAAACATTTAGGTAAAGCCTAATATAGATATGGGCCAAAACTTGGCCTTGCTCATAAAACTATTTTTTATCTGTAGACCAAACTATTAAATGAATCTGGTCCATTTCAGTGGGGTGTGAAAGGCACAACTTGAAGAGGCTTCAATGGTTTATACAGAATCACATATTAGGCTATAACATTGGTATCAATGCCAGCAGAAATTTGTTAATTTATACTTCACCTTTCGGAATATAGGATCAACTTTAATTTTTTTAAGTGAGTCTCAGATATCTATAAATTAAAAATTGAATTGAATTTTAAACAATATAATTATAAAAATTATAAATTAATAAACTATCTAAGCTATGTTTGTTTATAAGAATTACACTTGAGATATGACTATTAATCTCAAGTGCCTTGTTTGTTTTTAAATTTGAGCTTGAGACTATTAGTCCTGCGATTATAAAATAGCTTAAGATGTACGATTATTTAATACCATGTTTGTTATTATTGACAACTTAAAACTTACTAGAACAAAGACTAAATATTTTTTTTTTTGGGGAAGTGTATATATAATCAATGAATATTATTTTTTTGAGAATGGTGAGGGGTGGATGAGTGGGAGTGTATATATAATCGGTAAATATTTTTTTTTGAGATGGGGTGGGGCTAGAAATTTGGACAGAGGTGGTGTATACATAATAAGTAAATATCATTTTTTTTTTTGGGGGGATTGTATACATAATCAGTTAATATTTTTTTTAGGGAGGAGGAGGAGGGTGAGGTGGGGGGTGGCAGTGAAAGTGGGATGAGGTGTATATATAATCATTTGAATATTATTATTTTTGGGTGTGGGTGTGGGTGTGGGTGTGGGTGGGGGTGGGGGTGGGGCGTGGGGGTGGGGGTGGGGGTGTGAGTGGGAGTGGGAGTGTATATATAATCAATAAAAATTATTAATTTTTTTTGCAACCCTTAGTAATACCTAATTATAATATTATTGTTTTCAAAACTTATATGAATAATATTAATTTTAAATTTAATAATATATAATATTTACTTTTAAAAATCAAATTTGAACTTATATTTTGAAATGAGTAACTCTTATGATGGGTTTGACCCTCATATGATTGAATCGGTAAAAATTAAAATCGATTTGTATTTCGGTCTGATTTATTCCGATTTTATTGATTTGGTTAAAAAACGGTTGATTCATTAGTTCAACCAGTGGTTCAATGTGTAAAACCGATGACCAGATTTTTTAATTTTTTTTGTATCAAATTTTTTTAATATTAAAATTAATCACTTTTAGTAATATTATAACTCAATTTTATTATATTTTAATTTATAAAAAAAGAAATTTTTTAAAATTTATTAATTATTAATAATATATATTTTTATATATTAATGACGTCACTGAGTCAATAATAGTTCAATCACTGGTTCAATATTTTTTTTTTGATTCAATGATCAGTCCGAATTTAAAAGCCTTGCATATGTTTTTACCGCTGAATGAAATAAACGTGTTTAAATGACAAAGCAATTGTCTCAAGTCTTTTAATAGAATGCAATTATATGAATAATCTCTACTTTAACTTATATCCAAAAATGATCTAATGGTAATAAAATCTCATCCTCTAATCCTCTATAAACCCTATAAATATCTCAGCCTATCTAGCTCCTATAAACACACAGATTGCAAAAACTCTTACATATTTTAAACTATAAAGAATAGGCCGGCAGTGTAACCTAGCTAAAGCTCAAATAGACAGCATATTTTATGTTCCTATTTTTTCTATACTTCTTGTGTCCCTCACTTAAATGTTTAATACATCAATTAACTCTAATATTAAATAAGAGACCAGGTGTCATAATTTAAGTGAAGAACATAAGAGGAATAAGAAAAATAAGGACAAATTATCTACGGGAAAAAGTACTTTTACTGTAGTTATAGTGTTTTAAGTAATTAATTCTTTGTCTTTTAAAATATTCAATTAATTAATCGTATTTTTTTAAAATTTATTAATCGAATTCATTTAAAATTACAATTTCTTTGGATGACGTTAAATATTTTCAGACGTGACATTGAAAAAAAATCAAAAAAATATTATTTTTTATGTGGCAAAACATAAAAATAAAAAATAAAATCATTAATTATGTGGCAAAAAATAATTTTCTTTATAATTTTTTCTTTTCCTTATCTCTTTTCCTTTCTTTTAATAATTATTTTATTTTAAAATTAATATTAATATTAATACAATGAAATCATTAAATTTAGGCTTAAACATAAAAGAAACATACTAAAAAAAAAATATTAAAACCTATTAATAACTAAACATAAAAACAAAAAACAAAAAAATAAAAAATAGTACCAAATCAAAATTAAAACGTGATCAATCATGTGCTTCTTCTTCCTCTTAAAATTCCCAAATCAAAAATTAAAATAATAATTGATTTAATTTTTGGAAAGAATACCAGAAACATGATGTGCTCTCTTTCTTCTCATTTTTTCTCCATCTTCTCTTCTTCCGTCTCAAGAGTTGCTATGTCAAGTATCTCATCGCCTCCAACCAGCCATTTCTCCTCGGCATGATCGGACGGAAAGTCCTCCAAACACTCCTCCGCCGCCTCGATTCCTCCCTCAATTGGGAACCCATTCGAGATGCTCCGCGCCAACGGCGGCCTTCCTCTTTGAAGAAACTCTGTAACTCATGACATCTTCTGTTCTTCATCTTCAATCTTTTTTAGTTTTTGGCTTCATGACTTTTCTGAGTTTTCATTTTTTCCATTTGTCAGAGATGAAATTGGGGTTTTTTTGAGTTTTCATCTTTTTCATTTGTCAGAGATAAAATTGGGGCTTTTCTGAGTTTTCTGAAATTGGGGCTTTTCTTAGTTGAGATTATATTTGGAGATTGTTTCAATAGGTGCTGGTGAAGAGATGGGGATTTCTGGTGAGGCAAAAATAATGGGCATTAATGAGTCGCTGGGTGGGTTGATTTGGGTTCACAGGTGGAATGGGTCAAGGTGGCCGGGACAAATTTTGGCTGTGGTGGTCATCTACAACTCAGGGATGTTGCTAAGCAGTTCATCAGTTTTGACATTGGTACGTAATTTTGCCAATGATAATTTTATGGTATCTGGCTCATTCTCGAAGTTGTCTCGTTCTGGTTTAGAAATTTATACCAAGGTAAACTCTCTCATTATTAATAATTCCTGGAAATTGCCTACTTATAATCATCCAATTGTTTCTGAGGCATAGACAAGCCTTTGCCTACAAATGGGATCATTTGTTACTCTGAAGTCAAGGCTGCTTCGATTTGGAATTTCATAAAGCAGAAAGCTCAAGAGGTGGAAGGAGATTAAATCTAAAACCATCTGGTATAAGCTTTATGATCATAGATTTTCTCTCATTCTAATTCTATGCCTTTTTTTTAAGGAAAGTTCATACTGCTGATGTCCGCATTAGATATGGAAGAGTGGTGGATCATTTATGCAGACTCTGTAAAAGCCACACTGGATTTTCTGATGGCTGCGGTGGTCTATGGGCTTATCATCGTCGGAATTCATGGTGGGTTTCCTTGACCTTGTAGTCAGAATTCATGGAGGAGTGATTTAAGTTCCTTTGTATAAATTTATAAATTTATAAATTTATATTAATTTCTTTTAAGTAAATAAAGAAGAACTTGGGAAGAGGGAGAATTAATAGGAAAATATTATTTAGTTGCCAAATCATTGTTCAGTCATTAAATATATATTTTTTCTTTTTTTTTTGGCTGCCACGTATGTAAATATACAATTGAATTTAACGTCTGTTCAAAAAATTGGACGGAATGACCTGATTAACAAATTTTAAAAAATACAGTGGGCTAATTGAATATTTTAAAAATATAGTGACTAATTATTTAAAACATTACAACCACAATGAGTTAAAAATGCTTTTTTCCCAATTATCTACTCTCCAAATGGAGTCTGGAGTGAACCCTCAAAATTCTAGCCATAAGAATCTGCATTAAAGATTAACGGACGTTGTTCATGCTATTTCATTTCAACATATATATGGGCAACTATATATATGACTTGTATTTTTTCGGCTTTTGTCTTCAGATTATATGTCAAGCCGGATTTTATTTTGATCTCTGGAATATTACTTATGTATCAAATTATAAGATATTTTTATAAATCAGTTTGAGATATTTTCAAACTTAAAATTGAGATAAAATGATGAAATATTAAATCTTACATATTTAAGATAGTTTTTAATATTCATTATTATATTGATTAAAATTAAAGAAATTCACATATATTTTGAGTTTGAAATTATAAATTATGAAATAATAAAAGCATATTATGAGCACAATATTTATCACCGTATTAACTAAAATTAAAGAAATTCATGTATATTTTCAGTTTAAAATTATTTTTAAGTTAACTCTAATAAACCAATAATAATCTTATATTTTGAAATGGAGTGAATACAATTATAATAAAAATAATAGAAAATTAAAATATTCTCATTGAGAGTTGAACTCAAGACCTTTTCATTTATTAAACGGGTGTTCTAACCAATATAACAACAATGTTTGCTTTGAATTTTGGTACCATAAATTTTAAAAGCAAAGTGTTTACAATAGAGAAAATTTGTGAGAGAACTGAGGTTTAATATTACTCTTTATAATGGAGAACTGATATTTTTACATGTATTTTTTATATTTTTATATGATTTTTTTTTATATGAGCATACTGCGAGTCCCACCTTTATATAAGAAGAAATTTTAAAAATATTAAAAATACATGTAAAAATAGTATTCCCTTTTATTTTTCGATGAAGTTGACATTAATTTTGACGGTTGTAATTGCAACTATAGAAGCAGTATTTTTAACAATAAAAATATATTGTCATTTTGTTTGATTGCGTAGTTAGATTTGGGATACTTATGCATGATGATTGTTTTGTGACCTACCTTGGAAAAAGAAGTATTTGAAACAATCAACTCAAATTAAATATCATGTAATATTTTTGACAATTTTTTTTTTATGGGAAATTGAAATTTCCACATGTTAAAATAATGAGAGTGGTTAGCATGAAATTAACTTTGGTCAATTAATTAATATAGCATTGACATGCAGATCAGAAGGTGATCTCTCTACGTGTCAGCACTATATTGATCAATTGATCAACTTACTATGAAATTAATTTCATGGTAACTGAATTATATTTCCACATGAGTCTCTCTTACATGGAGATAGGACCCACACACTATTCATGTGGAGAGCAGATCATTTGTCCCCAATTTTCCTGTCCCCTTGTGTCCCTTCACTTAAATTTTGATATCTAATCTCTTACTTAACACTAATTAATTCTAAAATTAAATAAAAGTTAATACGCACAAAAATTTAAGTGGTAGAGGACGAGAGGATATGAAACCGGAATGAGAGAAGATCCGCTTCTCATTCATGTGAGAGGGATCGTGTGAAAATGTTAATTTTTTTTATGTAGAAATATCAGTTCTTTTTTTTTTATGAACAACTTTTTTTTATTTATTAAAAATTCAAAATCATACATAATGTGACAAATCCAAAAGTTATGGATAGGGCCATGCACAAGCACAATAAAGTTACATAATACCGATAATTTGAGAAAAGAAAAAACTACAAGTTGAACAAGATCTCAAAGATAAGTACAATTATTCCAAACACAGATTAGAACAATATTTTCGAGATATGAAGACTTTAAAGAAATTTTTTGTACACATTATTTATGTATTTTGAAATTGATATAATTAATATATATATTTTAGTTTATTTGCGTCACGTTAATTATTATTTCTTTAAAATTGTATCACCTATATATACCAAAATCCTGCTGAATCCGTACCCTAATCTTACATAGCTTAATTATATGATCTTAATTATATTCTTGTGAAGTTAATTGAGCTAATTTTAACTTCTTTGATTAATTTAGACCATATAATTAATGAACCTAAAATAAGAAGAACAAACAAATGAGGCTTAATTAGACTCGGATAATGTCTAATATGAAGATTATATATCAACCCTACTCCCCATGCATTAAAATCAAAATTCATACCTAAAAAGTTAATAAGTGGGAGCTCACCAGTGTTAATTTAAGGTAATATATTGTATTCTAGTTTCCCAGCTAAGCAATTTAAGACTTGAGTGGCAGCCATTGGAATTATTGTCACTTAAACTTAATTATCTTTGTAATAGGAAAAATATTTACATTTTTTGTGGCTGCTTCCTAATTAAAGTTTTTGTTATCTTTTTTCCCCAATTTTACCCTTTGTAAGGTTGTTACTGAGATTTTGGTGGCCCAGGACGAAAAATGAAAACGAAATCCTCTTTGAAATATTGTCTTTGTCAATAAAATAAAATAAATAATAAATAAATAAAAAATACAATCCATATCTAAAAAAGTGTCTTTCCGGAGCTTAAAACATAATAGTTCGACTACATCAAAATATATGAAAACTTTGACTATATCAAAATATATGAGAATACATTCATTGAAAGATACTTCTTCTTCCTAGAGCCAAAATCTTCAATCAAATGTTCAAAATCACACACACACACACACATACACACACACACACATATAAATTTATATAAATTTGGGACCCTTCTGATCGGGAGCTCAAGACGATCGACTCTCCCGCCCGTACTCTGAAACGGCTCTGCCCTTTTGTCAATCCTTTAGTGAAAATGTCGAAATGAAAAAAATATTATTAATGAAATAAGTAAACTGACTAACAAAATCACTCGTAATTTAATATTTATTGGGTTAGTCACGACTATCTTATCCCCTATATATATTGTTGACAAAAATCAAATCAAAATCAAAATGAGAACTCCATCTAATTAATTAAAGAAATGGAATACTTTAATGCATCATCTTTTATATTGGAATCTGGTTATCATGAAGTTAACTTTATAATAAATTAATCAATTGATCAAATACAGTACTGACACGCAAAGAGAGATCACCTCCCGGCCTTTGTGTTAACACTGTATTGATCAATTGACCAAAATTAACTTTATGCTAATCACTCCTTTTGTATTGTATTGCCCTAGTTAGGTGGGGATGATTTGTCATATACTTAGGGTCCTTTTCTCCTTTTTGAAGAATAGCTTATACCATGTTATAACTACTAGAGGGATTGCTTTCATGTCTCCATCCAAACAACACTTGCAAGTAATAATGGAATTTGGACCACAATGTAAAAATTGGACGATTGTTCTTGATCTTTTTAAACAAGCCAAACTAGCACTAATGTTTTCCTAACAAACTCAAATTCCTTAATTAACACTCTTGAGATTTTATTTTTTTTTCCAAAAAAGTACTTTGTAAAAGGCAATTTTTTTTTTATTAGTGGAAACGATATCGAAAAGAATACTTAGATTTTATAATGGTACAAAGTGTGACATTTTAAATGCAAATCTATCATCATTTACAAGCAAAATAAAAACAAGATTGATATATATATATATATATATATATATATATGTATCCATGACAATCAGTTGCTAGAAAACTATTCTACCAATCCAAAAAAAAAAGAGAGGAACAAATCACTATATGTTGTAGTGGCTGAGACAATTAAAAAGGGACATGTCACTACAACTCGTAACGGTTAGGACAACTTCAACATAATAATTTTAATATTTTGTAATATTATTAATACTAATATTAATATTTTATAATATTAGTATTAATAATATTTATATTAATAATAGTAATAACTAATATGAATATTAATACTAGTATTACTATTATTTTTATTAATATAAATATAAATATTAATAATAATAATTTTAATATTAATAATATTACCAATTAACTAATATTAACCCAACTATATAGTTCTAATAATTTACTCTCTCCGTATCTAATTTACTCATAAATGCGGAGGAGTAAATTATTGAACTACATAGTTGATTAATATTAGTTGATAATATTATTAATATTAATATTTATATTAATAAGAATAATAGTAATACTAGTATTAATATTCATATTAGTTATTACTATTATTAATATAAATATTATTAATACTAATATTATAAAATATTAATATTAATATATTGAAGTTATCATAGCCGCTACAAGTTGACATATCCCTTTTTAATTGTCTCATCCACTACAACTTGTAGTGACATGTTCCTTTTTTGGGTTGATGGAATAATTCCCTAGCAATTGAAATAATTTCTAGCAAAGAATTTATTGTAATGAATGAATAAATATATATATATATATATATATATATATATATATATATATACATTTTGCAAAAAAGAAAAAAGAAAAGAGAACGTATTTTTAAATCGAGGTCACCAAATTGTATAATGAATGGTATATATAAAATGCGATTATCATATAAGTTTTTATAATTATTATTTACTATGTGTAAGACCCCAACTTTTTATGAATAAATGTTTAATTTTTTCTAAAAATTATTTTGAATAGTAAGGTGTTGATTTAATAAATGTTCTAGTTGTGGGTGATATGTGTAAATTTTACAAAGTAAGCAAGTTGTCATAAAATATTTGTTTCGTCGGAGAATATTCTTTTTATCAGAGAATATCCGTACGACGGCGCAATCATTGGTGGACCACATAACAGAATAACTGTTGGATATAGAAAGCGACAGAAATAACCTTTTTTTTAAAAAATAACGGCAAAACTTTTATCGTTAACTGTTGAAATACCCGGTGATAAAAGTACAGTAATACACGTGGTTGCATAGTAGCATAAGGTATTGCATAGTATCTCTAATTATTGATTCTTAAGTAAGAAATCACTCAGTATTCTATAGTTGCCACAATAGTTGATGCATAATATCTTATATCATTGATTTAATAATTGTTATAGTAACATTTGCATAATATTTCACTACAACAAAAAGGGTTATTTCTGACGGACTATTCTGTTGGAATTAAGTATAATCCTTCGAGATTATGCTTAATTCTGACGGAATATTCGGTCGACAATTCACTCCGATATAAGCACGTTAAAATTAAGTTCGTCGATCTTTCAGTCGGAGATATCTATCTTCGACCGAACTAAACTTGACAGAATTTTCGGTCGACATTAATATATTATCGACTGAATTGTATCAGTCGATAATATTCGGTCGAGTCTAAACCTGCCACGTTTCATCTCAAAAAAAATAGAAGGGGATTAATTTCGACGGAATGCTGTCGAGGATATACTTATTCATTCGAGATTAGTCTCTTTCTTTTTAATATTTATTCTGTTTTGGCAATATCCAGGGTAATAACTCACATTTTTTATACCTGTAAACCTAATTTTTTTCCAACAGCACATAAAACATAACTATAATCCAAGGCCAACAATAATAATATTTCCAAGGCCAACATAAAAATAAATTACCAAGGCTAACATGAATATGACATTAAACTAAAGTTCTAATCAACTAAAGTATATCAAATATGCAATTAAACTAACATAAATATGTCAAACTAAAGTAATGATAATTAAAAATTACAATATGTCAAAAATTAACTAAACAATATAAATTTGCATCACATTAAGCTAAAAACTAAGTAAATACGTACACATCATCTACAAAACTAAGTCAAAAAGTCGTTGTCGCCTAACCACTCAAAGATCGCCAAACTTCGTCACCCCTGTTGATACAATATAATGTAACTCATTAGTCCATATATATAATACAGTTAAAGATAACTAAATAAAAATTAAATAACATGCAGAATATATACTTGAATTTAAAACGAATGGCATACCTGAATAGTTGAGGGCTGACTCAACATTGGCCCAAACGCGTCTATAAGTAAGGTAACCACCATCCGAACAATCTCGTCGTGTATCGCGGTGAAGCGCCTCAGGAGGGATACCAGACATTATCGGCGGTGGCACCAAAGCAAAACGCCTGCACAAACCGATGGAGGCGAGAACTACCAAGGTGTCCCGACGACAGAATAACAGATCCGTCTCAAACCTCTCCGACACCGCAGCCATAACCTGCTGGAACAAATCATCGTCTAAGTCAGCATCCGTATGTGATGGTCCCACGGGGGCTCTCGGACGCAGACGCTGGCTAGAGCCTACAAAAGTAAATATAACATGAATAATATTATAAGTTTACTTTATTCATAAACAAGAAATAAACTAAAATATTATACCTCCGAGGCGGTGTATATAAAGTTGGTATCTCAAAGAACCCCAAGACTCGACACCGCCGTAGTGTGCTAGTGGGAGTATCCTGAGACGGGACCCAAAAAGTCGTCTCCTCATCCTGAGATAAACTAATCTCGGGCGGAGGGATGGTGGAATCAACTATCTCAACATCGCCCATAACAGCCTACAACTCTATTATACGCTAGCTGTGGAACTTCTCAAACCGGTCCTGTAATTTAATATATGTACATGTGAGTTAACTTTGTATCATCCTATAAATTACGTAATATGATCCTAAATTACAGAGATTGTAGTAAATGTATTACCAGATAGCTAAGTGTTCTTTGGAGACATCGTCGAATTTCAAGTAGAATCCTTCGGCGTATGAACTCTATCCCAGAAGTCCATCATAGTAGGAGGTCGGCCCAAGCTACTCCACATGGCCTAAATCATGTACATTAATTAATATTACCTTACTTTACTATAGTTGCAATTTAATATTAAACTAAACTAAATATAAATACATACCAACTTAAACTCCTGAAACGACTGCGATCTAGAAGTATGTACTGTGACGCCCCCAAAATAGGTATACATCACCCATTCTGAGTCGCCAAATATATGGTATATAAATCAAATACAAACTTAATTATACAACTGTCAGGTAATATACGATAAAACATAGTTGAGAGTTTAAACAAGAATATTGCCTTCTAGATAATATCCACTCTCAATGGAGTCCTCATTACAATTATTATCACACTATTTTACATAATAGTGAGGACTACTAAAACAACCATCTGGACCGTCAATCCGTTCCCCGACCAGTCCTAGCTATATTCTCATTCCCTAAAGAGAACAGTGAAAAAAAAATGGTGAGCTCAACTAGCCCAGTAAGAAATATTATGACTAAGATAATGCAGAATAAATTATCATTAGCCTTCAATAGTATAACAACTGATAGAATAAAATAGATAACAAGTTTTAGATCAACAACTGCAGTGGAATAAGAAATCCATTAGAAGAGTCAAATAGAGCATGATATCTACTATCTTTTATGATTTAAAAAGTTTTTCATCAACTTTATCGCTAAGACTCAGCTTAATAAATAAAACACATCATCGAATCATCCCTGCACTACGGGCCAAAGATATTCATGTAATCATCAATGGTCATGATTATACCGAATAATCCCTAGTCATAATCATACCAACAACTGTCTATCAATGCACTACGGGCCAATGAGGACTTTTACCAAATTATTTGTAACATTACGGGTCATGATTATAGCGAATGATCCCTGATCATAATCATACCAATCAACAGTCCATTTATGCACGTAAGCCAAAGATGACTTTTCATCACAATATAAGCATGAGGATGACGACAATGATATAAACATTAATTAAACGAAATCAAGGATAAATATTAAAGACTTTAAATTTATCCAGAGTTTAAAAATATCCAAATTGTCAACATGATACTGCTTTGTGGAGTAAAATTCAAGAATGATATTGTATCAAAAATGATTTGGATCGAAAAAAAATTAATTTTTGTCATGAATAGTACTTCGGGTGAATTAACCCAGGTGAATAGTACCTCATGAATAGTACTTCGGGAATAGTTCCCCGTGAATAGTACTTTATGAATAGTATTCATGAATAGTATTTTGTGAATAATACTCGTGATTAGTACTTCATGAATAGTACTCATAAAAGGAAAATACAAAAGAAAACAATATTCCATGACGAGTACAAAAGAAATGATATCTCATACGAGTATAATAGAATATACGAAACTGTAAATGGATTTTCATCCGCAATGCGGTAATCCACGTAGACAGATCATTTCCATAATTTAATAAATAATGAATATGAAGGGTCATTCACCATGCATGCGGTAGTCCGCGTAGATAGGTTATTCCAACAGAATAATAAAAAATGGAATAACGAAGAATTTCACCGTAAATGCGGTAGTTCTGCGTGAGCGAGTTATTCAATGAATAATAAAGAATGGAATAATGAGAAGAATTTCACCATGCATGCGATAATCTGCGTGAGACAAAGTTATTCAACATAATAATAAAGAATGGAGTAACAACCCTTACGAGTATTGAAAGAAAATAACTCTCTTCATAAATACGAAAGAAATAATACCCCTTACGACTGTTGAATAAAAATGATATTCATACGAATATTGAACGAAGATAATATTCATACGAATATGAAAAATAATATCTCTTTAGAATATGAAATAAATAATACCCCTTACCTTGGAAGAAGACTAGATACTGGAATAGTGAAGTAGCAGACTACTCTTCTTCTTTCTCTCTATAGCTTCTCTCTCTATAATTGCTCTTATGAGTCTTAGTGAATTGGTGAGAATGAAAGAAGAATGAGCTTCTATTTATAGAAAAATATAATTTTGATAATTGCATATTTTGGGGCTCGAAATATTACAGTATAATACCTTCATCTTTTTCTTTATTTTTAATTTAGTCTTGCAAGTATTATCAAACTTGCACCACCTCCCCTAATAGTACATCATGTAAATCAATAGTACAATCATGTGACTCAATAGTTCTATACATGTGAAAAAAAATTATAGTATAGTACCTTCATTTATACCTCCATTTTTAATTTAGTCATGCAAGTATTATCAATCTTGCACCACCTCCCCTAATAGTATATGCATGTGAATCAATAGTATACACATATGAACAAATAGTTATAAACATGTGAATTAATAGCAATTAATTACTTATTTATCCGATTGGTCAGTATAACCTCCAGACATCAATTATTATCGGAATAGATGTCGATTTTCACTAACACTAATAATCCCAACACAATGAAAATATCAATTTCATCTTTAATCAACATGAACTTATTCATCATTAATATTATAACTCACAATATTTAACAAACAGATCATTACCAGGAAAGAGGGGGCTTTCTGATAAGGATTTCTCCTTATTGGCGCACAATTAGGTGACCAAATCTCTCCTCGATAGAACTTTAGACATCGTCAATATTGCAAATAATAATATGAATAACTTTGTCGTCTCAATTATTGATTTAATAATATAAAATATTGTGCAGATGATACTGTGATAATAATTGAATCAATCATATGAGAGATGCTATGCAACAATTACTATGGCAATAATTAAATATAACTGAGTGACTTCTCACGTAAGCATCAATAATCAATACCGTGTGCTATTATACAACCACGCATATTACTGTACTTTTACTACCGGGTAGTTCAACAGTTTAACGGTAAAACTTTCGCCGTTATTTTTAAAAATATTTTAGTCGTTTTCTAACTACGACAGTACCTCTGTTGTGGGGTCCACCAATGATTGTGCCATCGTATGAATATTCTCTGTTAAAAAGAATATTCCCCGACTAATTGAATATTCCCCGACATAACGAATATTTTATATCAACTTGCTTACTTTGTAAAATTTTTAAATGTCACCCTTAACTATAACCTTTATCAATTTAACCATTTACTAAATAACATTATAAGAAAATTGAATACTTTTATTTCATAAAATTTGGGGTCTTACATGTACAACCTGTAGTTGGCCTCGATTCTTCTTCATCTGCTCGGACTTGGTCTTGAAGGCAAAGATCATCCCAAAGACGTATACATGGCAACCCATATCGCGATCTCGATATGCGGTAATTTGATCTTGTCGTCGATATAGTAGTCCCGGGCGATTCTTCTACTGTCCGAAATGCCCTTAATCAAATCTCGTACAGCTAGCCGACATAGTTCTTCGAGATGTGTATTGTCGTATAACTGTGCTCAGCAGGTAAGAATCTACGAGCATTTCTAAAGAAACTAGTTTTTCGGCCATGACATAGTTGAGTGTCTTGTACATCCCCCATACAGACTAGACATGAAAACTTACCATGAGTCGACCAACCACTAATTGTATCGACCCCAAAATTCATACAATTTAATTATTAACTTCGGTCATTAATAACACATCTACCTTCTGATTTTACATCATTATTCGATGTTAAACTTTATAAAATGCGGAATAATTTAAACTTTTATGTCTTGTACTTTAATTCCCTGAATCAAAACCTTTATCATCTACATATCTTTGAATCAATCTTATTTTATGATTCACTTTATCACTATTATTATATAAAATTTTATATTTCAATCCGATAACCTGTACATATCAGATAACTCTAACTTTAGCTTTACAACTCAACAAAACTATACATCATAAAACATTTAGTACATCTCATGAATCTTAATCACGATTTAAAGAAATAACAACTTTATCTAAAATATTAATCTCTGTGTATTATTTCTGATCCACGTCATTCAAGTAGCACATTGTGTTACCCTCAATTCTTAACCTGCAAAAATGGTTATTTGCAATGTAGAGCTCGACAGCCCAGCAAAATCTAACAGTTTTCATGCATCACCTAGTACATAATAACATGCTCAACATATATCTCATAAATATTGGATTAACATAACATACATGTTATAGTTCATATACTAAGTATAAAGATTGAGTTCCTTACTCAATCAGCATGCTTTACTTAATCAACGTAGTCATAAGTTGACTTTATCATTTCATACATTCAACATATATATAACACATCATACTATTTGCAATAAAGATTTAAAACAATCAAATTCACATAGCAAATAGGAACTAAAAGACTTGCCTTGATCGTTGTTTACCAATAACAGTTTAATAGCTTATAGTTATCTGTACTTCACGTGCCCTACACAATTATATAATCATACACATCAACTATTAGTCACATATCAACGCATAGTAGTTGTAATTTAAACTTTACTCTACGTCTCATAACCCTTCCTATCATAAATACACAATGTTCAATTTGATTGTGTTAACTTTCGACTTATATCTCATTATATTTCATATTTGAAGTTCATTCAAATGTTTAAGTCTTGCTAGGACTACTTATTGGTTTTATATTAACAGTATTTAATATCTTATAATATTCATTTCATTTGATTTAAAACACTTTTTACGTTCATTATCACTTATCACGGTGTTTCGACGTTTATTCGTCACACGCCCAATTTGCTTCTCTTGTGTGTGCTTAGTATGCATATAAAACTTATCTAATATATCATTTATTAATGTTAAGCATCATTATACTTCATAATATTCATGTTCTATAACTTAGAACAACATCTTTTATCTTCAAGAGCACTACACTTGCATACGTGCATGCCCGACGCCCTCCGATTACCTCTGAAAACACAACAGTCCTAAAGATGACCATTTTAACTATAGTTCTCGACCTCAAATTGAAAAAATTAAAGAATAAAAGTTGTAGTTATATTTGTCCTCGTTCCGGATCATCTTGAATCACCTCAATAGGAGTTTGTATGAAAACGTTATGCCTATTTTACTAAAATAGGTCAAAATAGTTACAACTGATATACTTTGGGTGCAGCTGCACCCAATTAAGCCTTGGGCACAACGCAGCTGCACCCCAAATGACTTAGGGCATAGCGCAGCTGCGCCTGTTAGCAGAAACGGGACCTAAAGCTACTGCTCTCGCGATTTTTGACCCTTTTTCTCCTACTAATCTTCATAACTTGAGTTATATACATCCAAATTAGTCCGTTTTCGATTCTATGGATTCTTAATTCATAGAAATACAACATACTAGAATTCTAACAATTTATAAAAACATTAACCAACCTAAAATTTGACCCAAAACACATGTTCATACTCTATTTTCATGTTTTAAACACATTTAGCGAATTCGATCGCCACGGCTTTGTTTCTTAACCAATTAACACGATTTAAACTACGCCACTTTCATTTCTTAACATACTAACATAATCCAACATCAATTTACAGATTATAACATGTATTGACCGCGAAATTTTATACTTTCTAAAGCCAATTTTCTTGTAAAAACACTGTTATATATTTTTCTTCCTATAAACCAAATTACATGATTTTTTATCATCAAATAACACTCACATGTGATAATTAACATAGTATAAACCCTTCATACATATATATGTATCAATTCAACATAATTATCAATAGAAATTTCAAAAACAAGGGTTAACATTAGAGTATGTTATACCTTGTTCCTTTGATTGTTTGCTAGCAAAGAGATGATGATTAGGTTTAGAAATTCCCCTTCAATCACAGTGATTCCTCTCTTGCTCTCACTCCAAACTCTCTGTGTTTCACTATGTTCCTCTCTTCCAAACTCTCTGACTATAGCCTTAGGAAGAAAAGAAACAGAAAAAAAAGCCTGAAGCTACCCACGCATGCTTGGTTATAAAATAACACGCCATCATCAGTTAAATTAGACCAAAGGCCACAAGGCCTTGTTTGGCCACACACCAACTCTCCCAAATTAGATTATTTTAATAATATTATATTATATAGTTTCATGTGTCACACCTTTAACCATTTTACATAACTTACCATAATAATTATAATAATTATAATTTTTATTATAATTCTTCTTATGATTAATAAATAATCATATATATAATTTAATTAATAAATTAGATTTAAACAACGCTTTATTTAATTTACTTATTTTCTTTAATATTAAACAACTTATTTAATTTAATTAATTCATTAAATTAAATCTTCAAAGAATAAAATTTACCTTTGCTTTAATTTAATTATCATACACACGTAACTAAATTATTATACCATAATTTCATAAATTATTTATTTTTCTCAATAAATATATTATTTAAAATATTTATTTAATTCAATAAATATTTTAAATTAATTACCAAATTTATTTAATTTCTTGATAGTTAACTTAACTATTGAACCTCACTTTTCAATATATGAATATATATTTCTCTTCTTTTGAGATCACATATTTAAAAATATATAACATGTATATATATACTCAAACTCAAAACATCTCATAATAAAATTTTAATTATTAAATTCCTATTTTAATAACTTATAGAAATTCGGGTTGTCACATCCTTTCCTCCTTATAAGGATTCCGTCCTCGGAATCACCGAAACCCTACCTTACAAAGGTTTTCACAAAATCTCTTTCACAATTATCGTTGAATAACTTCAACACGTTAACTTAGCAAAAAGTTTAACATATATATATATATATATATTTCATTCATTTCTTCAACAACTTTTAGGTTTTATTACATAACCTTCAATTAAACACAGTCATATATCAAATATTATATATTCTTTAATCCATTCATTTCCTTTTTAAGGATCGTTATTATAAATACTCGGGATATTACATTCACCCATTCTTCTAAGAATTTCGTCCTTGAAATTTTATTTATTAATCTTCATTCATTCAATCTATCAAAATAAATTTTGCGTTAATATTTTATTCATTCATTGGATTCTACAACCAAATTCTTTCTCTAGGGATCTTTCTAAGATCATCTTATCCCTCACCTCTTCCTCTTCTAAGAGTTTCACATTTCTCTTCTTTCTAGAGTTTTAATTCTTTCTTGAAATTATTATGTTTTGGTTAATTTTCTCATCCTTTCCACTTTCACCTTTCAAAGTGAATCTTCCACAATTGCTCAATAATTGGAAAGCGATATGAATAACAGGAATTTAAAAGATTCCAAATCATGCTGAGGGTCATAAGACCTTGAACTATGTCCACTGTTATAAGTACTCTTTCAACTTAAACCTTAATAGTCATTAGACTATAGGGACTCTCATACTTAGGGTGTTAAGCCCTTCGTACGATGTATTGTGCACTTTACCCACGGTTATAAGTACTCTTTCAACTTAAACCTTAACAGTCATTAGACTGTAGAGACTCCCGTACTTAGGGTGATCAGTGTGAGACCCCGAATTTTATGAAATGAAAATATTCAATTTTCTTATAATTATTCTATTTAGTAAATGATTAAATTGATAAAAGGTTAAAGTTAAGGGTGATATGTGAAATTTTTTCAAAGTATGCAAGTTGTTATAAAATATTCGTTTGGTCGGGGAATATCCGTAGGATGACACAATCATTAAGTGGACCCACAGCGGAAGTATTGTCAGTAGTAAAAAATAATGTAATTATCTTTTATAAAAATAATAGCGAAAGTGTTCCGAATTAAAGCTGTTGAGCTACTCGGTAGTAAAAAATCTGATGTCTGGCGTGGTTGCATAGTAGTATTACGGTATTGATTATTGATGCTTAAGTGAGAAGTCAATCAGTTATACTCAATTATTGCTACATCATATCTCACATATTATTGATTCAATTGTTGTCACAGTATCATCTGCATAATATGATATATTATTAAATCAATAATTGAGATGGCAAAGTTATTTATATTATTATTTGCAATATTGACAATGTCTAGAAGTTCTGTTAAGGAGAGGTTTGGTCACCTAATTGCGCGCCAATAAGGATTAATCCCTATCGGAAAGCCCCCTCTTTCTTGGGAACGACCTGGTTGTTAAATATTGTGAGTTATAATATTAATGATGAATAAGTTCATGTTGATTAAAGATGAAATTGATAGTTCCATTGTGTTGGGATTATTAGTGTTAGTGGAAACCGACATTTATTTCAATAATAATTGATGTCTGGAAGTTATATTGACCAATCGGGTAATTAATCGGATAAATAAGCAATTAATTGCTATTAATTCACATTATTATAACTATTTGATCACATGTGTGTACTATTGAATCACATTCATTTACTATTAGGGGAGTTGGTGCAAGTTTGATAATACTTGCATGACTAAGTTAAAAATGGAGGTATAAATGAAGGTACTATACTATAATTATTTTTTTCACATGTTTAGAACTAATGAGTCACATGATTTACTATTAGGGAAGGTGGTGCAAGTTTGATAATACTTGCAGGACTAAATTAAAAATGAAGAAAAAGAGGGAGGTATTATACTGTAATATTTTGAGCCCCAAAATGTGCAATTATTGAAACTATATTTTCCTATAAATAGAAGCTCATTCTTCCTTCATTTCTCACCAATTCACTAAAGCTTTAGAGCAATTATTATAGAGAGAAATTATAGAGAGAAAGAAGAAGAGAAGTCTGCTACCTCACTATTCCAGTATCCAGTTTCTTCTAAGGTAAGGGATATTATTATTATAGTAAGGGGTATTATTCTTTCATATTCATGAAGAGAGTTATTTTCATTCAATACTCGTAAGGGTTGTTATTCCATTCTTTATTATTATGTTGGAATAACATACATCTGCAATACCGCATACATGGTGAAATTCTTACATTATTCCATTCTTTATTATTATGTTGGAATAACTTTTATGCATCTGTGATCTATCGCGTGCACTGGTGAATTTTGTTGTTATTCCATTCTTTATTATTACATTTGGAATATCTTTATGCATGCAGATTACGCGTGACTGGTTCCATTCTTTATTATTACATTGGAATATCTTATTCATGCATGCGGATTACGCGTGACACAGTTCCATTCTTTATTATTACATTGGGAATAACACATGCATGTGCGATTACATCACATGCATGGTGAATTCTTACATTATTCCATTCTTTATTATTACATTGGAATAACTTTGTCTCATGTGGATTACCACATGCGGTGAATGATCCTTCGTATTCATTCTTTATTAAATGGTGGAAATGATTAGATACACGTGAATTCTTTGCGTTACGGGTGAAAATCCATTTGCAGTTTCGTATATTCTATTTTATTCGTATGAGATATCATTTCTTTTGTACTCGTCATGGAATTTCATTTTCTTTGGTATTTTTTTTACGAGTTACTATTCACGGGTTACTATTCACCCGATTACTATTCACTCTAGTATTATTCACTCGAGTATTCGGGGTACTTTTTATCTCGGAGTACTATTTATGAGTTACTATTCACGGGTTATTATTCACCTAAATTACTATTCACCCGAATATTATTCACTTGGGATATTTGGAGTACTTTTCATGCTGGAGTACTATTCACGAGGTACTATTCCTGAAGTACTATTCATAGGGTACTATTGTGGGGTACTATTTACTCGAAAAATATATTTTTTTTCTGTCCAAATTATTTTTGGTACATGAATATTATTTTTGAATTTTACTCCACAAAGTAGTATCATGTTGACAATTTGGATATTTTTAAATTCTAGATAAATTTAAAGTCTTTAATATTTATCCTTGATTTTGTTTGATTAATGCTTATATCATTGCCATCATTCTCATGCTTATATTGTGATGAAAGTCATCTTTGGCTTACGTGCATAGATGGACTGTTGATTATTGGTTTTACAGTTGTATATCTTTGGCTTACGTGCAAAGATGAACTATTGATTGATGAGTATCTTTGGCTTATGTGCATTGATGAACCTGTTTATTGGTATGATTATGACAAGGATCATTCGGTATAATCATGACCCGTAATGTTATAAATGATGTGGTAAAAGTCCTCATTGGCCCGTAGTGCATTGATGGACAGTTATTGGTATGATTATAACCAGGGATTATTCGGTATAATCATGACCATTGATGATTAGATGAATATCCTTGGCCGTAGTGCAGGGATGATTCGATGATGTGGATTATTTATTAAGCTGAGTCTCAACGATAACATATTAATTATATACTTTTAATTCGTAAAAGATAGTAGATATCATGCTCTACTTGACTCTTAAAAAAAAGTTGTATAAATGAAGTTTGTATTTGATTTTTATAGTATGATATCTGGCGACTCAGAATGGGTTGTGTAGACCTATTTTGGGGGCGTCACAAATGCTATCAGAGCTTAGGGATATGGTCGCTGACGGAGATATGAGTCTAGAACTAGGAGGGGAGAGATGAGTAATATACTTTGCTAGTATGTGACTTACCTAAGGTGAAATTATTTACTTGATAAGTTGACAAATTGTGATATGTCAATTAACCTTTATTTTGAAGGTATATTCTAGAATGATATCTGAAATATAGGAGATGAGCAATGGGAAAATCATGATACAGAGGAAATAACTGGGAAGGTACAATCCGAAAAGAAAGCAAGGTATTCTCATCTCTTCGAACTACCAGGTACATAAATTTTGAGGGCGAAATTTCATAAGGAGGGGAGATTGTTAGACCCCGAATTTTATGAAATGAAAATATTTAATTTTCTTATAATTATTCTATTTAGTAAATGGTTAAATTGATAAAAGGTTAAAGTTAAGGGTGATATTTGAAATTTTTTCAAAGTATGCAAGTTGTTATAAAATATTCGTTTGGTCGGGAAATATTCTTTTTTGTTGGGGAATATCAAGTAGGGCGGCACAATCATTAGTGGACCCCACAGCGGAAGTATTATCGTAGTAAGAAAATGACAAAATTATCTTTTTATAAAATAACTTGTTGAAAGTGTTATCGTTAAAGCTGTTGAACTACTTTCGGTAGTAAAAATGCGATGTCTGGCGTGGTTGCGTAGTAGTGCACGGTATTGATTATTGATGCTTAAGTGAGAAGTCACTCGGTTATACTCAATTATTACTCTGATAATTCTTTGTATCATATCTCTCATATTATTGATTCAATTATTGTCGCGATTATTATCGCATAATATGATATATTATTAAATCAATAATTGAGGACTGCAAAAGTTATTTATATTATTATTTGCAAAATTGATAATGTCTAAAAGTTACATCGATGAGAGGTTTGGTCACCTAATTCTTGGCGCTTGATAAGGAGAAATCTTTATCGAAAAATCCCTCTTTCCGAGGAGCGACACGGTTGTTAAATATTGTGAGTTATAATATTAATGATGAATAAGTTCGTGTTGATTAAAGATGAAATTGATAGTTCCATTGTGTTGGGATTATTAGTGTTAGTGGAAACCGATATTTATTTCAATAATAATTGATGTCTGGAAGTTATATTGACCAATCGGGTAATTAATCGGATAAATGAGCAATTAATTGATATTAATTCACATGATTATAACTATTTGATCACATGTGTGTACTATTGAATCACATTCATTTACTATTAGGGGAGTTGGTGCAAGTTTGATAATACTTGCATGACTAAGTTAAAAATGGAGGTATAGATGAAGGTACTATATTATAATTAATTTTTTCACATGTTTAGAACTATTGAGTCACATGATTTACTATTGATTCACATGATTTACTATTAGGGGAGGTGGTGCAAGTTTGATAATACTTGCAGGACTAAATTAAAAATAAAGAAAAAGAGGGAGGTATTATACTGTAATATTTCGAGCCCCAAAATGTGCAATTATTGAAACTATATTTTTCTATAAATAGATGCTCATTCTTCCTTCATTTCACACCAATTCACCAAAGCTTTAGAGCAATTATTATAGAGAGAAATTATAGAGAGAAAGAAGAAGAGAAGTCTGCTACCTCACTATTCCAGTATCCAGTTTCTTCTAAGGTAAGAGATATTATTATTATAGTAAGGGGTATTATTCTTTCGTATTCATGAAGAGAGTTATTTTTTCTTTCAATACTCGTAAGAGTTGTTATTCTATTCTTTATTATTATGTTGGAATAACCTGTTTATGCGAAGTACCGCATACATTGTGAAATTCTTTTGTTATTCCATTCTTTATTATTACATTGGAATAACATGCATGCATTGATCTATCGCATGCACAGTGAATTCATGTTGTTATTCCATTCTTTATTATTACATTGGAATATCACATGCGTGTGGATTACGGCGTGACTGTTTCCATTCTTTATTATTCTTTTGGAATATCTTGTCTTTGCGGATTACGCATGACCTGGTTCCATTCTTTATTATTCTGTTGGGAATAACCTGTCTATGCGGTCTATCTCATGCATGGTAAATTCTTTTGTTATTCCATTCTTTATTATTATGTTGGAATAACATGTCTATGTGGATTACCACATGCATGGTGAATGATCCTTCGTATTCATTCTTTATTAAATGGTGGAAATGATCTGTCTACGTGGATTACCGCATGGCAGGTGAAAATCCATTTACAGTTTCGTATATTCTATTATATTCGTATGAGATATCATTTCTTTTGTACTCGTCATGGAATATCATTTTCTTTGATATTTTTTTTACGAGTTACTATTCACTGAGTTCTTATTCACTGAGTTCTTATTCACTCTAGTATTATTCACTTTCGGGTATTGAGGGCACTTTTAGGTATTGAGTACTATTCACGGAGTTCTTATTCACCTAAATTACTATTCATTCGAATATTATTCACTCGGGTATTTGGAGTACTTTTCATCCGAGGAGTACTATTCACGAGGTCTTATTTCGAAGTACTATTCATAGGGTACTTATTATGGGTACTATTTACCCGAAAATATATTTCTTTTTCTGTCCAAATTATTTTTGGTACATGAATATTATTTTTGAATTTTACTCTACAAAGAAGTATTATGTTGACAATTTGGATATTTTTAAATTCTAGATAAATTTAAAGTCTTTAATATCTATCCTTGATTTCGTTTGATTAATGCTTATATCATTGTCATCATCCTCATGCTTATATTGTGATGAAAGTCATCTTTGGCTTACGTGCATAGATGGACTGTTGATTATTGGTTTTATAGTTGTATATCTTTGGCTTACGTGCAAAGATGAACTATTGATTGATGAGTATCTTTGGCTTATGTGCATAGATGAACTGTTTATTGTTATGATCATTCGGTATAATCATGACCCGCAATGTTATAGATGATGTGGTAAAAGTCCTCATTGGCCCATAGTGCATTGATGGACAGTTATTAGTATGATTATAACCAGGGATTATTCAGTATAATCATGACCATTGATGATTACATGAATATCCTTGGTAGTGCAGGGATAATTCGATGATATGGATTATTTATTAAGCTGAGTCTCAGCGATAACATATTGATTATACACTTTTAATTCATAAAAGATAGTAGATATCATGCTCTATTTGACTCTTCAAAAAAATAGTTGTATAAATGAAGTTTGTATTTGATTTTTATAGTATGATATCTGGCGACTCAAAATGGTCCGTGTGGACTTATTTTGGGGGCGTCTCAATCAGCCCTTCGTACCATGTATTATGCACAAACATCTAAACGTTTCCGCGTAATCCCCTATAAAAGGGTTGTTCATCTCAGCTTTTTAACATCTAAATCCGTACCAAAACAATTTGGTTTGGCATAACTTCTTAAGAAACGCTTGAATTTTATGAACATCTTTCAATATTCGTCTAGCTGAATCAAATAGCATAGACTTTTACAACAATTCGGACATCAATCGAAATATATATATATATATATATATATATATATATATTTATTCTCATATCTTAAAAAATCTCAAAAATCTTTTTATGGCGACGACATGATACATACTTGTATTTCTGATCCATTTGAGGATTCGTCATTTGGTGATTTTATCATACTACATCATACCATAGTGGGATGGCGATCCTTAGATCACATCCAACACTAAGTAATCTTGCATTGATGACTCCATCATTTTTATCATCTCGCACGGGTTTCAGCGATGTATTGATGATATAAAAATACATTTTGATATATTTCAAATCATTTTTGTCTAGCCGAAGCAATTAGCATAGACATACGAATAATGGTATTGTTTTTAAAACTCATTGGTTTCATCATTTGATCCAATGTTTTTCAAGAAAATAGAAGTTCAAATATCAGCACGAAGTCAATAAATTTCAAAAGTCTAGCATATCTAGTAGATTTAGAATATCCAGGTATCCATCAACTTTAATCTTTACTCCATTACTTCATTACTTAACCAATTCTTTTTTTTTTATTTCCAGCACCACTAATGCTCTTATACTAAATATTCTTGTATTTCAACTTACAATCTTCCTATACCCCCAGTATAGTTCATCAAACTTACCACACATTGGAAGTTCAGGAACTTGCCACAATAATATGAGTTTATGAACTTATCCTAGTCAGACCATAGGCGTCCATTCGCCGAGGGGTTCAAAACATACCATATTATTATGAGTCACGAACTTACCATATGCATTAGTTTTAAAAACCGCACCTAATCCTAATAATATCTGACTAATCTTAATAGTTTCTAACTATCAAATATACACATGAAAGAAGAATCACCTTTTTACCACATATACATTGATAGCGCGACACCAACATTCCAATGATTATCAATATGATAAACTGAGTGCAAACACAAAACCCTCGCCCATACAAAGATTTGTACAACTCAACCATCACATGAGTCCTCAATTGAAATCCCACCTAACTCTATCTTGCTTATAACTTGCTTTTTGCTCGATACGAATTCCTCGTATCACTTCATCTATAACTCCTCGTGAGTTATCTCGTACTATTTCATAGTACATCATCTTCATAGCATCAAGCTATAATTATTCAAACATTACATACCATCTTTCTTTTATAACTTAAACTGATCACGTCGTGATCTTATTCTATAATCATCTCCCTTAAAATTCTTTCCTTAACTCGTGATCGCTTTGTTTTACGATCCTCTTTCTTTTCTTTTTCATCATGCGTATCTATTTTCTATACTTGGTACACATCGAGTCTCTAACAGTTTCAATATGGTACGCTGAGTGGTTTCCCACAAACAACCAACAAACTATGTTCCAAGTTGCTAGTTCGTATATACCTCCGCTCTATGAAGGAATCGTTTAGCCCAGATACAATACATCAACTATTAAAGAGTACAATTGTACCATACTTAAATATAACTTTTTGATTCTTAACTTCTTTATCATTCTCTTCTTATAGACATCACTTTACATCCCTATTATTGGAGTTGGGTAACCCCACATTCATATTCCTTATAACTCTACGAGATTCTTCTTTGAATCCTTTCACGCATGTTTTGATCCCTCCTTTATAAATTTCTTAAATTATTTCTTATTATTCAAACTCTATTTGAGCGTATTCTTTCATTATCTTCATCTTTATTCTCTAAGGTTATAGCCTACGGTACTCCTACCTAAGGTTTATAACCTAAAGCTTTGATACCAACTATAATGACCCCAAAATTCATACAATTTAATTATTAACTTCAGTCGTTAATAACACATCTACCTTCTGATTTTACATCATTATTCGATGTTAAACTTTATAAAATGAGGAATAATTTAAACTTTTATGTCTTTTACTTTAATTCCCTAAATTAAAACCTTTATCATCTACATATCTTTGAATCAATCTTATTTTATGATTCACTTTATCACTATTATTATATAAAATTTTATATTTCAATCCGATAACCTTTACATATCAGATAACTCTAACTTTAGCTTTACAACTCAACATAAAACTATACATCATAAAATATTTAGTACATCTCATGAATCTTAATCACGGTTTAAAGAAATAACAACTTTATTTAAAATATTAATCTTCATGTATTATTTCTGATCCACGTCATTCAAGTAGCACATAGTGTTACATTCAATTCTTAACCTGCAAAAATTGTTATTTGCAAGGTTGAGCTCGATAGCCCAGCAAAATCTAATAGTTTTCATGCATCACGTAGCACATAATAACATGCTCAACATATATCTCATAAACATTGGACGAACATAACATACATTTTACAGTTTATATATTAAGTATAAAGATTGAGTTCCTTACTCAATCAGCATGCTTTACTCAATCAACGTAGTCATAAATTGACTTTAACATTTCATACATTCAACATATATATAACACATCATGCTATTTGCAATAAAGATTTAAAACAATCAAATTCACATAGCAAATAGGAACTGAAAGACTTGCCTTGATCGTTGTTTACCAATAACAGTTTAACAGCTTATAGTTATTTGCACTTCACGTGCCCTACACAATTATATAATCATACACATCAACTATTAGTCACATAGCAACACATAGTAGGTGTAATGTAAACTTTACTCTACGTCTCATAACCCTTCCTATCATAAATACACAATGTTCAATTTGATTGTGTTAACTTTTGACTTATATCTCATTATATTTCATATTTGAAGTTCATTCAAGTGTTTAAGTCTTGCTAGGACTACTTATTGATTTTATATTAACACTATTCAATATCTTATAATATTCATTTCATTTGATTTAAAACATTTTTTACGTTCATTATACTTTATAATATTCATGTTCTATAACTTAGAACAACATATTTTATCTTCAAGAGCACTACACTTGCATACGTGCATGCCCGACGCCCTCCGATTGCCTCTGAAAACACAACAGTCCTAAAGATGACCATTTTGACTACTGTTTCCGACCTCAAATTGAAAACCTTAAAGAATAAAAGTTTTTGCTATATTCTTCCTCATTCCGGATAATCTTGAATCACCTCAATCGGAGTTCGTATGAAAAAGTTATGTCTATTTTACTAAAATAGGTCAAAATAGTCATAACTGACATACTTTGGGTGCAGAAGCGCCCAATTAAGCCTTGGGCATAGCGTAGCTACGCCCTATAGTGCAGCTATGCCCCAAATGACTTGGGGCAAAGCACAGCTACACCCGTTAGCAGAAACAGGACCTGAAGCTACTGTTCTCGCGATTTTTGACCATTTTTCTCCTACTAATCTTCATAACTTGAGTTATATACATCCAAATTAGTCCGTTTTCGATTCTATGGATTCGTAATTCATAGAAATACAACATACTAGAATTCTAACAATTTATAAACACATTAACCAACCTAAAATTTGACCCAAAACACATGTTCATACTCTATTTTCATGTTTTAAACACATTTAGCGAATTCGATCGCCACAGCTTCGTTTCTTAACCAATTAACACGATTTAAACTACGTCGCTTTCGTTTCTTAACATACTAACATAATCCAACATCAATTTATAGATTATAACAAGTATTGACCACGAAATTTTATACTTTCTAAAGCCAATTTTCATGTAAAAACACTGTTATATACTTTTCTTCCTACAAACCAAATTACATGATTTTTTATCATCAAACAACACTCACATGTGATAATTAACAGCGTATAAACCCTTCATACATATATATGTATGAATTTAACACAATTATCAATAGAAATTTCAAAAACAAGGGTTAACATTAGAATAGGTTATACCGTGTTCCTTTAATTGTTTGCTAGCAAAGAGATGATGATTAGGTTTAGAAATTCCCCTTCAATCACAGTGATTCCTCTCTTGCTCTCACTCCAAACTCTCTGTGTTTCACTATGTTCCTCTCTTCCAAACTCTCTGACTATAGCCTTAGGAAGAAAAGAACGCATAAAAATAAACTGAAGCTACCCACATACTTCAGTTATAAAATAATACGCCTTCATCAGTTAAATTAGACCAAAGGCCACAAGGCCTTTTTTGGCCACACACCAACTCCCCCAAACTAGATTATTTTAATAATATTATATTATATAGTTTCATGTGTCACGCCTTTAACCATTTTACATAACTTACAATAATAATTATAATAATTATAATTTTTATTATATTTCTTCTGATGATTAATAAATAATCATATATCTAATTTAATTAATAAATTAGATTTAAACAACACTTTATTTAATTTACTTATTTTCTTTAATATTAAACAACTCATTTAATTTAATTAATTGAAGAAATTAAATCTTCAAAGAATAAAATTTACCTTTGCTTTAATTTAATTATCATACACACGTAACTAAATTATTATACCACAATTTCATAAATTATTTATTTTTCTCAATAAATACATTATTTAAAATATTTATTTAATTCAATAAATATTTAAAGTTAATTACCAAATTCATTTAATTTCTTGATAGTTAACTTAACTATTGAACCTCACTTTCCTAATATATGAATATAGATTTCTCTTCACACCAAATCATATATTTAAAAATATATAGCATGTATAATATATACTCAAACTCAAAACATCTCATAATAAGAATTTTAATTATTAAATTCCTATTTTAATAACTTATAAAAATTCGGGTTGTCACACTAATCATCTCTAGTGCCGGAAAGTCAGTGATAGTCCACAACAAGGCTACCTTCATCACAAAATTCTGCCCGACAGATTTATTAAAAGTCTGAACACCTGTTTCTAACAACATCTTAAGTTCATCGATTAACGGCCTAAGGTACACGTTAATGTCTTTTGTAGGACTCTTATCCCTCGGTATAAGTAAGGTCAAGAAAAGATACGGATCCCTTATACACATTGACGGTGGAATATTGTAAGCTACCATAATCACTGGCCAAATAGAGTAAGTCTGACTAAAATTATTAAATGGATAGAAGCCATCTATAGAAATGCCAAGCCTGAGATTCCTAACTTCGTCGGCAAATTGTGGAAAATTGGCATCAAAATTCTTCCATTCATCTTCATCTGATGGGTGAGTCAACTGACCAGGCATGATATCCCTTGTTTTATGCCAACTCATATGCTGAGCAGTGTGGGCAGACATGAATAGCCGTTGTAACCTCTACGCAAGAGGAAAGTACCGTAAAATCTTCTTTAGAACATGTTTCTCCTTCCTCCCATATTTTGTGATCTTGTACCGAAGTGAGTTGCAAATATCACACTGCACCTTATCTTTGTCCTTCCCATAGTATAACATGCAATCCTGCTCACAAGCATCGATCTTCTCAGACCCGAGATTCAACCCCTTAACCATCTTCTTCACTTCATAGTAATTCGCGGGCAGAGTATTATTCCTAGGTAAGAACTCGCTGAGAATATCAAGCAAATCATTGAATCCTCTCTCACTGTAGTCATGTTCATTCTTGAAATGTAAAATCTTTGTAACTGCAGAAAGCCTGATGTGCTTGTCATTTCCACGATACAATGGGACACCCGATTCAGATAGCAACTTGTAGAAAGTAGCTGTTGAATCATTTGGATTTTACTGAGCACTGCTTGACGTATGCTCGTTTTTAGCCCAGTCAATATTGGTAGGGTCATACGCATCAACCAACATCTACACGACATCATAGTTATCTGATTGTGAATCACCTTGAACCGATTGGTCTACAGTACTATTTGTCTGTTCACTAAACTCAGTTGATTCCCCATGATTAATCCATACCGAATACCCATCCACAAACTCACGTGAATATAATTCAAATTTAACTTCATCGGAAGTCATTCATATAATATTCTTACACTTGAAACACGGGCATCTCATCTTTCCGTTCGGATCATCAACATGTTCTATTGCTTTGTTCATAAAATTGGACACCCCATCACAGTACGCATCAACTAATCCCCTCTCATCAATCTGTATCCTACGGTACATCCAACTCTGGTCGGCTGACATCTTTAATTGAAGAAAATACCCAATTAGATCAATAATAATCATGAATGTGGTCCATGCATGTATTTTGTCTACCTAGTATATATCTCCACTCTATAGGGGTTAGGCTTGTATCCCGTTCCTGGATGCGTCTCCTCACTAGTGCCAATCTTGAGCACATTTCTTCTATTTTAAAAAAATTTCAGCAGCACCTCCCCATAGTCTCCAAGTACTCGAAATAGACCAAGACTACTTAGTCTAAGTATGCACTCGGAGAACATATAGATACATCAGCTGAAAAATCCTCAAAAGTTTATAAAAACACACCTTGTGAATTGGCACCGACCTAAGTGAGAGACATAACATCCAATAACAGTCTCAAACTGGGGACTATTCGACATTTACTCCTAATGAGTGAATGTCAAACGGGTTTCTAAGCTCCTATTAATACTACATGCACATGAAGTATATATATGCAGTTTATTGTAAATGTGGAAAACTAAGCAAATGCTACTTAGTTTATTTTTCCAATGATATAAACTAAGTAAGTGCTACTCAGTTTATGATACTTATTATATCTATGATTATATTATAATATTCCAACTTTATTGTATGTACTAGTGGAACTAAGTAAATGCTGCTTGGTGTATTATATTATGTTATAATACTTTATTTTATTTTATTTTGTATTATATTATATTATATTATATTATATAATTTTTTAATTTAATATAATTTATTAAATTAAATTATTTTTTTATATTTTATTATTATGTTTTATTTTATTTTATTTTATTTTTATTATATTATATTACATTATATTATATAATTTTATAATTTAATTTAATTTAATTTATTAAATTTAATTAATTTATTTCATTTTATTATTATGTTTTATTTTATTTTATTTTATTTTGTATTATATTATATTATATAATTTTTATAAAATTTATTTTATTTTATTATTATTCAAATTATATTATAATATTATATATTATTATTATTATTATGATGATGTTATTTTATTATATAATTTTTATTAAATTAAATTTATTTTATTTTCTTAAATTTATTTTTTTATTTTATTCTATTTTCAATTTATTTTATTTTATATATAGTAATATGTTTAGTTTATTAAATTAAATTAAATTAAATTTATTATATTAAATTTAATTTATTGTATTCTAATATTATATTAATTTTTATTATTTTATAATATATTATCTATATTATATTATATTATGTTATGTAAAGTTACTTTATGTTATTATTTGATTTTATTTAGAAGTGACAAAACTAAGTAAATGCTACTTAGTTTAATTTAATATTGGAAAACTAATTTAATAATAATACATAAATACATGCAGGACCAATAGATTTTGAAATTGTAATTATGATAGAATTCCGTCGAGAAATCTGTCAGCAATAGTAAATATATATGCATTCCTAATTTACTGAACATGATATAGCCCAAATTGATAATAAACATGCATAAATCAGTACCCAATCCTCAAAATCAGTATACTACTCATATACAATTAGCAGCAGGTAATTAATATAGCATCTATGTTGCAATTGAAACTCAAAATCAAAGTCAAATACTGTAGTGAACCTCAACATTGATAGAAACACAAAATTTAGATATTAATCTGCTAATTGATGGAAACTAGTAATTGATCAGTACCCACATTCTAGCATGGATTAATTACCCACTGCATAAACAATATCACAAACATCAAACCAAATCCTAAACTTATTGTGGCACCCACAAAATAGGTCCATACAATCCATTCTGAGTAGTCAAATATATGATACAAAATTCAAATTCAAATTTCATTTATACAACTATTAATTATCGTGTAAAATACGACAAAACATACGTTGTGAGTTTTAATACAAATATTGTCTCATAGAAAATATCCAAACTCAAATAAAATCCTCATTACAATTATTCTCATAATATTTTACAAAATAGTGATGATTACTAAAATAACCATCTTGGACCATTACTCCACTCCCTTACTAGCCCCAGCTACATTCTCGCCTCCTGAGAAGAACTATGGAACCAAAAGGAAAAAGATGAGCTCAACTAGCCCAGTAAAGAATATTATGACTAAGATAATGTAGAACAAATTATCCTTAGTCCTTAATTGGGAAAAATCTAATAGAATACAATAGACAACAAGTTTTAGATCAACAACTATAGCGAAAATAGCAATCCATTAGAAGAGTCAAGTAGAACATTATGTCTACTATCTTCTATGATTTAAAAGTCCATCATAAATATTTTATCCCTGTAACACCAATCTATAAACATTTCACATCAACGAATTATCCATGCACTACGGGCCAAGGATATTCATTAGTATCACCAGTGGTCATGATCATGCCAAACAAATGTCCATCTATGCACTACGGGCCAAAGAAGACTTTCACCACATCATTTATCTATAATATTACAGGTCATGATTATAGCAATACACAATTCATGGTCATAATCATACCAATCAACAGTCCATCTATACACTACGGGTCAAAGATGACTTTCACCATAATATAAGCATGAAGATGATGACAATGATATAAGGAATCAATCAAGTGAGATCAAGGATCAATATTAGAGATTTATAATTTAATTTATCCAGAGTTCAAGAATGTCCAAATTATCAACATGATAACTAATTGTGGAGTAAAATTCAAGAATGATATTTATGTATCAAAAATACTTTGGACAGAAAAGAAATCACTTTTGTCATGAATAGTACCCCGTGAATAGTACCTAAATGAATAGTACCAGTCATGCAAAGTACCCTGAGTGAATAGTACCCGAGTGAATAATACCCCGTGAATAATACTCTGAATGAAAATATTAAAATTTAATAAGAAAGTTTAGACCAATATTCCAATGAAACGATACTAGATGAAGCGCAAAACTCAAGGATATTCTACTAATTTCATGGATTATAGAAGCAATACTTACCATAGTAAGTTTAGATTTAAGAATATGAAAATAAATAATATACGAAACTGCAAATGAATTTTCACCTGTCATGAGGTAATCTGCGTAGACATGTTATTCCCACAGATTAAAGAATGAATACGAAAAATAATATCCCTCACCTTAGTAGGAGATTGTATACTGCAATAGTGAAGTAGCAAAATACTCTTCTTCTTTCTCTCTATAGTTTTTCTTTCTATAGTTTATCTTGTGAGTCTTAGTGAATTGGTGAAAATAAAAGAAGAAATAAGCTTCTATTTATAGGAGAATAGACTAAATAGTAACTGATTCACGGACGGTACATATTGATTTACTATTAAAACCACAATCGACGGTCCATATTGATTTACTATTAAAACCTCAACTGACGGTTCATATTGATTTACTATTAAAACCACAACCGACGGTCCATATTGATTTACTATTAAAACCACAACTGACGGTCCAAAAAATTAGTACATCTCCCCATGGAATAATAAGTCAAACTTACAACAAATGCCTCATGACAAACCCCTCTATTTATATCAAAAATTGAATAAATATTTACCACAAATCACTTATCTTCAATAAAAACATTTTAAATCTTTTAATAATTATTCATCATTAATATTATAACTCACAATATTGATAACCAGATCGATCCCAGGAAAGATGGAGCTTTTCGATAAGGATTTCTCCTTATTGGCACACAATTAAATAACCTAACCCCTTTCCTCGACAGAACTTTCTAGACATTGTCAATAATACAAATAATAATATGAATAATTGTGTCGTCTTAATTATTGATTTAATAATATAAAATATTGTGCAAATAAAACTGTGACAATAATTGAATCAATAATATGAGATACTATGCAGAAAGTACTGTAGCAATTATTGAATGAAACTGAGTGACTTCTTACGTAAGCATCAATAATCAGAGATACTTTACAATACCGTGTGCTATTGTGCAAACCACGTGTATTACTGTTCTTTTATCACGGGTATTTCAACAATTAACGGTAAAAGTTTTGTCGTTATTTTTATAAAAAGGTTATTTTTATCACTTTCTATATCCGACAGTCATTCCGTTGTGGGGTCCACCAATGATTGTGTCATCGTACGAATATTCCCCGATAAAAAGAATATTCCCCGACCAAACGAATATTTTATGAAAACTTGCTTACTTTGAAAAAAATTCACATATCACCCTTAACTTTAACCTTTTATCAATTTAACCAATTACTGAATAATAATTATAAGAAAAATTGAATACTTTTATTTCATAAAATTTGGGGTCTTAAACTTATACTAATAACACAATGATCAAAAATTACCTACAACATCAACAATTACCTAACATTATACTGAACAATTACCCATAACATCAACAATCTAACATGGAATCAATAGTAAAACCTAACCTTAATTACTTTGGAGAACACCGGTAGGAAGAGCTGAGGACATCGACAGGAGGAGCCGAGGACGCCGACATAAGAAAGACGACAGGATGACGACAAAAGGTAGGAGGGCGCTGGCGGGAGGAAGACGTCGACCTGAGGATGAGGACGGCGGAGGAAGGGTGAAGAGAGAGAATGCAACAGAGAGAGAGGTTGGTTGGTTGGTTCGGAGAGAGAGAGAGAAATGAAATTTGGGAACAAATGTCTGTGGCGACACAAACTAAAAGCGATAGGGTTTTAACCTTTTTTTTCGAAGGAATTCAATCGACATTAATTCCCTCAGAAAAAGTTATTATCAACGGAAATTCCATCGGACATAATCGACATTCCGTCGAGATTGTGTTTGGCACTGGCGGGAAATCTGGCGCCAATGGAAGGCCACTATCTCCGATAGAAATTAGTTGAGAATATGTTAGTTACGACAGAAGTAATTACGACTGAATATTCTATGACACCCCCAAATCTGGGTACTTTCAACCCATATAATCTGGTGCTACACGGTACTAATAACTATACATTCATTCCATTGAAATAACATCACAATGATTGTATTTATTACATTTTTATTACAATAGTAATGAATCCTTTCCCAGGTTTTGTAACCAAATACATTCTTTGTTTGTCATAGTATATTTCATACAAATATACTAGTCTATTATAGGATAAACTACTTATCCATCTTAGCTTTGCCTTTATCTTTAATAGAACCCTCGGTTCGTTCGGCCTTAGTTGCAATCATATAATTCAAGCAAGAAGTGAGCATAACTAGCTCAATAAGTTTAGCAATATATAATACAAGTACCACGTCGAGAATTATATGATTGTTCTTCATTAACTGAACAAATAGCTATGAAGTACTATGAAACATTGAGTTATCATTTTTCATTCTCATAAAACCATTCCAAAGTACATACAGTAACTTAGGAATTCTGAGTTGGTCAAAAGACCATGAACATTCTCTTTTGATTTTCATTCATGAAAAAGGGCAACCCGGCACTAAGTCCGTAAGTTCGATATATCTTACGAGCATTTCTAAGTGATCAGCCTATAGTACTCTATGTTGATCAACACTTATCCGTTAAATGTATCTATGTTTAAGTTTTGGCAACCTCACGTGCCCATCGAATAATCGATTTAAAATACTTTTGTTTATTCATACTCAGGCTTACCTTTGAATCCGTACCAAACAATTGGCATAGGATATATTCAATTACCTTCAAGCGTCTTTAATTAAAAGTCAACAGTTCTCGGTCTTTACAGTTTTTACATGATATATTCATATAGCACACTGGAATTAGCTACAAAATAATCTAATCACATTTTTTTACCAACTTCTTTCTCTTCTATAACTTAACTAAATTTATTTTATTAATAATATTCGTTTCAATTTACTTATCCTTCATTACGGCTTATTAACGTTCTTACTTTACTAAACCAACACTCAACAACCATTGGTTAAATACAATAGTAGTTGAACCCTAATTTATTCGTTAACTCAGATGAATTCCTCTTGGATTACCGACATCGGACTTTGTATAGTACGTACATGGGTTTTACCTTTACTTCTTATCATTTATGTATTATGCATATCTATTACATAATGTATAATATTAGGACGCGCGTTAAACTTGAATACAATTAACGAGTTACATTCTTGTACTTTACGTTCTTCGTTTAATTATTCTTAATCAACGATAAATTCCTAAGATCATCTCTATACATGTTATTTAGGAATTGTCTTATCATGTATATTAAGTATATATGCCCATAGTTATCATGTAAATAATTGGGTTAATAATCAACTAAGTTAGACTTTTTCTTTTACCAGAGTTGTGGAGCTATCTTCAAATATACAATCGCAATCGCGGCATGACATTTAATTAGTAGTATTTAATCACCCCATCCGTGACTTACTTTACCTTTTTCGAGCCTTTGATTTTTTTTTAAGTTTTTCATTTCAATTCTTTTCGGGCTCGTAACTTGATCGTTATAAGTCAGAATTGGCTCGTCCAAAAGTCATTATCTTATATATCTCATATACTTCGATTTCATTCGAACAAAAGTAGTTTTTAAATCCTTTAACAATGAATTTACTATTTAACTTTTTTTATTACGCGTTCGTTTAACGTTCGTGAACGTTCATAACTCGTTTCTTTGTTTTAAGTCAAAATTTGACCATTCTTGAGTCCACAACTCTTAAATATGTTGTTCTACGATACGCCATCGAAAACTAAGGTTTTTGAGTTAAACGACGACTTTTGACTACTAATCCGGGAATTCTACGATTTCGACGATTATCGTCTAATCTCGTAAATTTCGCCATAACTTCATTACTCGAGATTTATACACCAAAACAAATGGAACCATACATTGATTTGTTATCTATAAACTAACAAAGCAATATGCATATAACCTATACTTGATGGTTTTCAATTTGTCCATCAACAACTAAATCAACATTTAAATGGTTTTCTTTGGTTAAAACTCACTTAAACGCTTATGATTCTTACTTATGCATGACTTATTAATGTTTTAATTCATTAATAGCCATCCTTATTACTCCAGAAGAGACATGCTCCACCAATTCACACTTCTCTATGAAAAATAAATAGAAAAGAATCGAAGACTAGATTTTATGTATTGTTACCTTAATGTTTTTTTGCGTTTTTGACTTAAGATTGAATACTTTGCTTTGATTCCTCTTGATTACTTGTTATTTCTATTCTCTCTCTCTCTTAATATATTATTCAATGTTGGTGAAAACAACAAATGAACTAACATAGCTTCTCTTATATAGAAAAATCAAGTGGAGGGCAAATTGGTCATAAGGGCCACCTCCTTACTATTCATTTCATTCCCACCAAGAAAACCACTTTACTTGGTCACCAAGTGGCCAGCCACATGCCCTATGGGGGTCCCACATGGGTTGCCCCATGGGTTTTAACCATCCGGTGATCCATCGATTCGACTCACGATTTGGTTTCTTGGTTTGGGCTTAGAATTAATTCATATCGGGCTTATCTTGTGTTAGAGTTTATGCCCTAGAGGCCAATTATTTGATATAATTGCTTAACGTTTTGATATTATATTTGATTGAATAAATGAATGATTTTATTATGGTTTTATTTACTGCATTATATAAATGTTAACATAATAAAAAAATCCTTAGAATAGTGATACAAATTATATAGTTTCAAGTATGTGACTTGAACATGAGATTATATAATTATAATTAGTATCATTGTTGATGGGACAACAATGATGCATTGAGACTAGTATGTGGATTGACTGATGACCAAATCTCATTGGTCATAAATATATGAGATATTAAGTCAATGCATAGAGTACATGTTAGAGAAACGATGTCTTTGGGCGGATCCACCATGAGAATTCTATGTGGAGCATTATGCGAAGTGTCATTAGCAATTCTCATAGTGACAATGATGTAATGGTCCTCTAACCTGAAATCACTATATTGCTACACGGGAATTTATGTACTTTGATATCATCAAATGTCACCTTTAATAGGGTGGACTATAACGGTGATTATTGGGTTCATCATGAATCGTGTGAGGAATATGAGTGATCTAGATGGAATTTAACCTTCCTATATATTAGGGATGATATCCATAGGACTCTTGATTGAGTAGGACTATGAAATGCATGGCCATGCTCAAATAGTGATTTATTTCATATAGTCTACTCATTGATCAAGAAAACTCAGATTAAATTATGAAGAGTATGACACATTCCATGACTCGTGTTTAATCTAGGATATTAAGGTTAAAAGGATTAAATTACATTGAAACATTGGTCATGAAAAGGTTGCATCGAATCATCGATCTTATTATTACTTGGGTAAAGTGATGCATTACTAGATGTCGCCTTTGTTTATAATTTTATAATATGATTTTAAAATTATTGCCAATGTAATAATAACCTATAGGTCACACACATAGAACGTTATTAAAAGGGAATTAATTTAAATTGTAAAGATTTAAATATATCATAGTATTTAAATCGCAATTTAAATTAAAAGGATGATATATATATATATATATATATATATAAATTTGATTTTATTTTAATTAGATTAGGATTTTGATTAATTCCGTTTTATTTCTATATATATGATATATTAGCATATTAGGGAGGTTAATCAAAACAAAAACCCTAGCCGCTCTAGAGAGAGAGACAGAGAAAAGCAGAAAATCCATTCCTTTTGGTGGCTAGTCTGCTTAATTCCTTCTTCCGCAGATCGTAGGGCGATTCATGCGGAGCGTTCGTAATGGATACCGTAGAGAGACGCAGATTCGATTGGATTACGTAAAGTATTCAAGCCGCGTTTAAATCTTTCATAATCGGTATAATATCTAAACCCGAATTAATTTACATTTGCATGGATCTATTTTGGATTTGAATTATTTAAATTGGTTTTATTTCATTTGCGTTTTGATAAATCCCTACATCTTGGGCTTGATTTAATATAACATTAGGCTTGACATAAATCTCATCCAATTAGAATTGACAAGGTCTAATTACTAAAGTCCATTAAGAATTAATCGTATTCTACTCGTATAATTCTAGTATTTTCTTCGTATATAATTCGTACGATATTCGTATTATACGCCATAATAATCTTCATACTATACTCGTATAATAACTAGTATCATACTCGTATTTCTTACGTATAATAACTATAATTATTATACATAATCATTTAATTCTTGAAACTCACTTTTCCTAAAACTTGGGTTTTAAGTCCGCAGGCGAAAACTTCGTTTGCCATAACTGAAATATTATTGGATATTTCATCTCGTCTTAGAATTCTATCATTATGTGTTTCTCAGAAATTCATAATTAATCCCCAAGCAGAAACGGATGAATAGTATTTTTACATAAATTTCTCGAAAAACTTTTATTTTCGTCTTGGAAATTCAAAACAATTATTCCTAGCACATAGCCAGAATCCTAACCACATCCGCATATTATATGTCATAGAACGACCTTTCAGCAGTTTACTCATATAAATAAACAATTAAATTCATTTAATTCAAATAATCAAATAAAAATTTAATTTACATAAAATCCAATTTTTCTTGGGCGTTACATTCTTCCCCCCCTTATAAAGATTCTATCCCTAGAATCTCGATACAATTACTTAAACAAATGGGGAAAATTTTCCTTCATTTTACTCTCAAGTTCCCACATTGCTTCTTCGGCATTGTGGTTCCTCCAAATTACCTTCACCGAAGGTATTATCTTATTTCATAAAACTAACTCCTTCCTATCAAAAATCTGAATTAGAAGTTCTTCATATGTTAAGTCTTTTTCTACCTGAATAGATTCATACTCTATTACGTGTTTGTAGTTCGGTTTATAAGGACGCAGTATCGACACGTGAAACACATTATGTATTCGTTACATCTCTTGAGGTAAAGCTACTTCGTAAGCTAACTCTCCTACCCTTCTTAAAATTTCAAAAGGTCCTATAAATCTTGGACTTAACTTCTCTTTCTTTCCAAAATGTATTTTCCCTTTCCAAGGCGACACCTTCAGAAAGACATACAAACCGACCTCAAACTCTCTCTTCTCACGGTGAGGATCCGCATACTTCTTTTGTTTATCTTGAGCCGCTACCAATCGAATAAATATCAACTTTACCATGTCTGTCGTTTGTTGTACCATTTTAGGTCCCAACATTTGACGTTCACCTACTTCATCCTAGCATAGTGGATTTCTGCACTTCCTCCCATATAACGCTTCGTAAGGCGGCATGCCTATACTAGCCTAAAAACTATTGTTGAAAGCGAATTCTACCAAAGACAGATGTTCGTCCCAACTCCCCTTGAAATCCATAATGTAAGATCTTAACATATCTTCTAACGTTTAAATTGTCCGATCACTCTGTCCATCCGTCTGAGGATCATATCCTGTACTCAACCTCAACTTCGTTCCCATTTGCTCTTGCAAACTCCTCTAGAAATTCAATGTGAATCGTGGATCACGATTTGACACAATCGAAACAAGTAATCCATGTCTTGAAATGATTTCTTTGACATATAGTTTAGCCAATTGGTCTAGGTTATACCTAACTCCTATCGGTAAAAAGTGAGCCGATTTTGTCAAACGATCTACTATTACCCAGATAGCGTCGTATCCATTCCTAGTCATTGGAAGTCCCAACACAAAGTCCATCGTGATATGCTCCCACTTCCATTCATGAATTTCTACATCGTGATATGCTCCCACTTCCACTCTGGAATTTCTAGCGATTTCAATAATCCACTCGGTCGTTGGTGTTCTACCTTAACTTTCTGACAATTTAAGCACTTACTAACATATTCTTCTATCTCTCTCTCTTCATGTTTGGCCACCAAAATTTCTGTCGAAGGTCTTGATACATCTTAGTACTACCTGGATGTATCGAGTACCTCAAATTATGTGCCTCTCCTATTATCTCTTCTTTTAATTTTGCATCACTCGGAACCCAAATTCTTCCTTCAAAATGAAGTAACCCCTCTTTATCAAGGTTATACTTAGTCTTCTCTTCATCCTCCATTCTCTTCTTTATTCGTTCGCACTCCTCATTACTTAGTTGTACTTCCTTAACTCATTCCGCTATTGTTGGTCGAGTCTCCATTGTGAATAACATCTCTAACGATTCACTCGGCAACTTAACTTCTAGCTCCATTCTTGCCATCTCCGTTATAAACTCATTCTGAGTCGTTAACATTGATAGCTTTTCCCTACCCTTCCTATTTAACGTATCGGGCACTATGTTTGCTTTTCCTGAATGATATAAGATATCACAGTCGTAATCTTATATCAATTCTAACCACCTTCTCTGCCTCATATTCAACTCCTGTGTGAAGATATATTTCAGACTTTTATGGTCCGTGTATATCTCACACTTCTCCCCGTATAGATAATGTCTCCATATTTTAACGCAAAAACTACTGCTGCCAGTTCTAGGTCATGAGTAGGATAGGCCTTCTCATAATCTTTTAACTGGCATGATGCATACGCAATGACCTTTCCATGCTGCATGAGCACGCAACCCGGTCCTCTATGCGAAGCATCGCTATAAACTACAAAATTCCCCGTATCATCTGGTAAAGATAATATAGTTGCCTCACTTAACCTCCTTTTTAGTTCCTGAAAACTATTTTCACACTTCTCAGTCCACACATACTTTACTGACTTCCTCGTCAAACTTGTCAACGGAGTAGCTATTTTAGAAAAGTCCTGGATGAACCTTCGATAGTATCCCGTTAACCCCAGAAAACTCCAGACCTCGGTTGGTGTTTTCGGTTGTTCCCAATTATTAACTGCTTCCACCTTTGTTGGATCCACAGAAATGCCATCTTTATCAATAACATGTCCTAGAAACTGCACTCTTTCGAGCCAAAATTCACACTAAGTGAATTTCGCATACAACTTCTCCTTCCGTAATGTTTCCAACATTATCCTCAAATACTCAGCGTGATCTTCTGGCGTCTTAGAATAGATTAGAATATCATCAATGAACACTACGACAAACTTATCCAAATATTATTTGAACACTCTGTTCATCATATCTATAAATACGGCTGGCGCATTGGTCAACCCAAATGATATAACTAGAAACTCGTAATGACTGTAATGAGTTCTGAACGCCGTCTTAGATACATCCTCCTTCCTTACTTTCAGCTGATGGTACCCCATACGTAAATCTATCTTAGAAAAATACTTTACCCCTTTCAACTGATCAAATAGATCATCAATCGTGGACAATGGGTATTTATTCTTAATTGTTAACTTGTTCAAGTACTCACGATAGTCGATACAGAGTTGTAACGATCCATCCTTCTACTTTACAAACAATACCGGTGCTTCCCACGTAGACACACTCGGTTGAATGTACTTCTTATCTAATAATTCTTGTAATTGAACCATTAACTCCTTCATCTCTACTGGCGCCATCCTATATGGTGCCCTAGAAACTGGTGATGTGTCTAGTAACACATCAATCACAAATTTGACCTCCCTATCCGGCGTAAGACCTAGTAACTCATCTGGAAATACATCCGCAAATTCTTGTACTATAGGTATCTGTTCCAATGATGCTTCCACTCTCTGGGTATCCACAACATGGCACATGTATCCTATACACCCCTTCATCAACATCTTCCTAGCTTGTGTCATGGTTAGACAACAAGAACGTCCCAGTGATTTACTACCATAGAACACTACCTTGGGTTTCTTAAAAATTCGAAGGTACACACTTTTTTCGTGACAATCTATTATAGCTCTATGGTTAATCAACCAATCCTTACCGAGAATTATATCAAATTCTCTCAACCTTATCGGTTAAAGATCTACCGATAATTTGTTACCTCTAATATCTACGAAACAATTTCTATGAATATGTTCAACGGGAATTATCTCTTCATTCGCTACCTTAACGTTTAAAGGTATTTCTAATCTTTCCGGGAATATACCTAGTCGCTTAGCAAATTCACATGCTATAAAAGAACAAGTAGCACCCGAATCAAACAACACATAAGCATTTATCTCATTGACTGGAATAATACCTGCTACTACATCCGCTGATGCAACCGCATCTTGGAAAATCATATTAAAAGTACGGGCCATGGGTCTCCCTGATGGTGTTGGTCCAGTAATGGCTAACTTACCACTACTAGCACCCTTGCTACCCTTCGACCCCTTCTTTGGGCAATTTCTTATCATGTGGTCCATCGACCCACAAATAAAACAACCTTGGTTATTCTTAGGGTTAGGAAAATTGGGTGATATATAACCCTCCTGCCCACAGTTATAATAAACTGACTTCCCCTTAAGACAGACTACTAAATGAGCCTTTCCGCATGTCTTGCATGCTTCGATCCTACGTTTAGGATCCCCTTTTTTTACTCCTGTATTCCCGGAGTTAAAACTCTTCCTCTTGGGCATACTTCCACTGCTACTAGCTCCCTCCGCCTTGGATACTCCCTCTCATTTGCTCTTATTCTTTCTCTCTTTGTGGTATTGGTTTAAAGCCTCACTACCACCCTCAAAAACAATTGCCTTCTCCAGAATGGTTTCATACAAAAAACTATGAAACACCAAAATCCTACTATATAGCCAGGGTTTCAATCCCTGCTCAAACCTACGAACCTTCTTCTCCTCGGTGTCCACTTGATGTGGAGAAAATCTTTCTAATTCATTGAACTTGGTCGCATACTGGGGAACCATCATGTCCCCTTGCTTAAGTTCCAAGAACTTAATCTCCATTCTTCCCTGCATGCTTGTAAGAAAATAGTTCTTGAAAAAAACCTTCTTGAACTGTTCCCACGTTACAACATCTGTCCTAGCCCTACCCTGGTGAGCCTCCCACCAGAAGTTGGCTTCTCTTTTCATCATATAGGTTGCAAAAGAAGTCTTTTGCGCCTCCCCTACGTTTTCAATTAGAAACGCCTTCTTAATTTCCCTCACCCATGTCTGGGCCTTAATTGGGTCCGAAGTTCCTTTGAACTCCGACAGACCTACAATTTTAAATTCCTTAAAGGTAGTCGTTCTGGCTACCCTAGGGACTGCAGGTTCTCTACCCCTAATTTGATTAAATGCAACCGTTAATGTGAGACCCCAGATTTTATCAATAAAGATTTAAATTTTGTCAAAATAATTTTTTATATTATGGTGTGAATTTGAGATAATATTATAGTTGTGGGTAGTATTTATAAATTTTGCAAAGTATGCAAGTGGTTATATTATATTCGATTGGTCGGGGAATATTTGATTTAGCAGGGAATATTCGTACAACGGCTCAATCATTGGTGGACCCTAATAATGTAATTATTGTCGGATTGAGAAAACGACAAAAATATTTTATTGAAATAATAAATGGAAGTTTTACCGTAGTTCTTGTTGAACTACTCGGTAGTAAAAGTAATGCGATGTCATGTGGTTGCATAGTAGTAGCACTACAGTATTGATTATTGATGCTTATGTGAGAAGTCACTTCGGTTTGATTCCATTATTGTCGATTAATAATATGAATTATTATAACGATAATGACGCTTTGTTTTATTCGTATTATTAACGTAATAAAACAGAAATATCTTTTTATATAAAATAGAATACTTTATTAAAGTTATTCTATAAATAGAATATATTATATTTTATTATGCATAGTGTTGCATAGTGTTTTGCATAGTGTTTTGCATAGTGTTTTGCATAGTATTGCATAGTGTTTGCATAGTAAAATGTTTTTATATAAATAGAATATATTATATTTTATTTAAAAGATTTTTCTTTAAATATGGACCGTCAGATTAAAGTAAATCAATCTGGACCGTTCATGGATTAATTCTTATGCATTCCATTTTCCTATAAAAAGAAGCTCATTCCTTCATTATTTTCTTACGAATTCATTGAAACTCAGAGAGAGAAATTATAGAGAGAAGCTATAGAGAAAGTTATAGAAAGAAGAAGAGTATACCTTACTTCACTACTTCTATATTAGGTTCTTTTTTACGGTGAAGGGTGTTATTCTTTCTTCTTGAAGAGAACTTACATTATTCCATTCACTATTATTCGTTGGAATAACTTTTGTAAAAGTGGCATACCTATACATAACACAGATATCGTGGCATACCCTATACTTGGTGAAATCCTTATGTTATTCCATTGCTTATTATTACGTTAGAATAACTTTTGTATCTGTGGTTTACCCTATACTTGGTGACATTCTTCTATTATTACATTGGAACATCACATGCATGTGTTTTACAGGACACAGGTTCCGATTTTTATTATTACATTGGAACATCACTGCGTGTGTTTTACACGGACTGGTTAAAATCTTTATCATTCTGTTGGAATATCCTATCGTGTGTTTTACAGGATCCGGTTCCATCTTTATTATTACATTGGAACATCTGTGGTGTGAATTTCACGACACGGTTACATTATTATTATTCTCATTGGAATAACACATCTATCTAATACCGCATGCATGGTGATTTCTTTTGTTATTCCATTCTTTATTATACCCGGTTGGTTAAAACTTTGACTTCTATACTCCATGAAATTAGTAGAATATCCTTGATATTTGCGTTTCATCCGATATCTTTTCATGGAAATATTCTTACGATCATTCTTGAATTTTACTCTCTAAAGCGATGATCATGTTGACAATTTGGACGTTAATAATTCATGGATTAAATAATTCTTGAACTTGTTTTATTGAATTATTATGTCATTGTCATCATCCTCATGTTATATTATGTTATCTTTGGCTTACGTGCATAGATGAACTTAGTATGATTATGACCGAGGATCATTCGGTATAATCATGACTTGATATAAATGATGTGACTAAAGTCCTCGGTTGGCTGTAATGCGGTGATGGATAGTTTTTGGTATGATTATGACCGGGGTTATTCGGTATAGTCATGACCATTGATAATTTGATGAAAATCCTTGGCCAGTGGTGCGGGGATGATTAGATGTGGTAGTTTATTTATTGTGAGTCTCGTGATAAAAATTGATGAAAACCTTTTTAAAACCTAAAAGATAGTAGACTTTATTCTCTACTTGATTTTTTAATGGATTGCATATTCCGCAGATTAAGCTGGTTTATATTGTATTTTATCGGTTTAACACTGTTGAAGGCTAATGATAATTTATTACGCATTATCTTAGTCATAATATTTCTTCTTGGGCTAGTTGAGCTCACCCTTTCTTTCTTTATTCTCTTGAGGAAATGAGAACATACCGGGACGAGTCGGGGAGCGGAGTAATGGTCCGGAGGATAGCATTAGTAGTCCTCACTATTACGTGAAATAGTGTGATAATAGTTGTAATGAGGACTCCTTTTGAGTTTGTATAATATCTAGTAGATAATATTTGTATTCAAACTCACGGTTTATGTCGTATTATTATACCGCACGATTATATTAGTAAGTTGTATTTGAATTTATGTACCATGTAAGTGGCGACCCAGAGATGGGTGACGTATACCTAATTTTGGGGCGTCCCCGGTTGGTATCGAGCTTAGGATATGATCCTGGCTAAGATGTGAGAATAGTACTAGGAGGGGAGAGGCGGGAATTCCTTCGCTAGTATGACCTACCTAAAGCTATTTGGTATTTAATTGGTGGTCGAGTATAGGGATAATATGTGATATGTTAATTAACCCTTATTTTGTGGCGGTGTTTGAAAATGGCATCCGAGAATGTTGAGAATAGCAATGGAGCACAGGAGGCTGTTGATTCTCCACATATCAATAATCGGGACAATGTGCAACGGGATGGCGATAATCCTCCGTAAACAACAACATCGATCAATTGATGAATGACGGTACATTTAAAAGTTTTTAGAATTCATGCAACACATCGTAAAAGCGACTCTGTCCAAAACGTGGGGTGGAAACACGAGAAAACTCTCGGCGGTCACCGCTAAACAATTCAAGGAGTTGGGACCACCGGAGTTTAAGGAGAGCCAAAACCACTTTGGCGGAAGCATGGATTAAGCAGATTACCAAGATATTTGATGTCTTGGGATGCTCGAGGAGCAAAAGGTTCCTTTTACGCCTTTATGTTCTAGCGGAGAGCGTGATTCTTTGGTGGGAATCTCCAAAAGCGTACTCAACTCTTTGTCTTGAAGATATCTTGGGAGAAGTTCCAGGAGTCATTCAACGACAAATACTTTCACGAAAGTATTCGCCACATGAAGGAGGTGGAGTTTATCAAGTTGGAACAAAACAATATGGCCAGGTCGTGTCATGATACGAGGCAAAATTTGCGGAGTTATCACGATTTCGTCCCCACTTGGTGGATAATGAAGAGAGAATGGCGCGAATGTTTTTAAGAGGTTTGAAGCGGAGATCGTCAACATCTTATTTCTCATAAAGCGTGTTTTTATTGGATGTTGTAAATAGGGCTCGATTAGTGGAGTAGCGATAACGAGTCAACTTAACTAAAAAGAAGCGTGCAAGCAAAATTATAATACCGTAGAGAGTAGTCATCGAGCGGTGACAACAAGCGTGGAGAAATCAACGGGCGGATATGGTAACCACGGTGGTAATCGGGGCCAAAATAATAAGAATGGACATTTCAAGAAAAGGAGATTCAACAATGATGGAAAAGACGTCGACCAAAGACTGTTGTTAAGGAAGGAGAAGGACCACCTATCATATGCTTCAAATGCGGAGGAGAGGGACACATCGATCGAATGCGCCATGCCATCAAAGCATGTTATAATTGTGGAAAGAAGGCCACTTAGCTCGATTTTGTCATTTCATCAAGACGAATTCAACTAGGATGGAGGCACCAAAATTTGTCCCAGACAAACCAGAGCCATTAGTTTAAGAGAGAGCGTTTTTTTTTCTTGTGACGAGGAACACGAATAAAATTATCACGGGTAAGTTAATCGTAGCTCTTGCGAAGTCTATACCGTGTTAGATACCGATTCTACCCACTCTTTTATTTCACCTAGTTGCATTCAACGTTTGAATTTGACTCAGAAGAAGTTAAACTTTGACTTATTGGTTGAAACTTCGTTAGTAGGAGCCTTCGTTACCGCTTACTATTTTTTAAATCTTGTTTAATTCAAATAAACATTTTCACGTTACTGTCGATCTTATCTTTTGAAAATATTTGCCTTTGATGTGATTTTGAGTCAATTGGTTTAGCTACTCATCATGCTTTTCGTAAGGTTGTTAGCTTTTATATTTATAACAACCTCATTTACTAATTCAAAGTAACCAAATCCTAAAGTTAATCATTGTCATATCAAGCCATAAGTAAAGAGCCCCGAACCTTTCGTTGTTAACTTCCTTGTGTGGAATACACGAAGCCGAGGGCTTTTCGTAGGCGACATCGTGAATGAAGATGGCAAGTTTATAGGTATCATTGTGAGGTACTATCTAGGTTAAGGGATAGAAGTCACGGTTGGTATCAATGTGACGTACTATCCAAGTCTTAGATGAGAGTCACAGTTTTGAATGATATTTCTATTATTAATAAATTTCCTAAGCGTATTTATGAAGACTTCTTAACCTACTTAGGCGTGAAATCGAATTTTGTATTGACCCCGAAGATACAAAACCCATTTCTTAAACCCTCAAATATTTTTTCAACTAAATGAGCAGTTCGTGGTTTATGATGAAAGTCATAATAAAAGCATTGGAATAATGAAAATCATGGGTATATGAAGTATTAGTAAGTTTTATGATGAGTTATGTTGGTTGGTATGTGAAAACATGAAAGTTTCTTAGAAATCACAAAGAGTTGAAAATCAGATTTTGGTGAAAAACGTAACATGAAATTCAATTGACCATATCTCCTATTATATTTTGAATTTTTGAGTATGGTCAAGTTCTAGAGTTAGATCTATGAGTTACCTAACTAATCCAAGTGGAATTACTGGAAAAGGTGTTGTAGATTTTTGTGGACTGATTTTAGTAAATGAGGCCAAAGCTGTAAATTTCGAAAATGCTACTGCCCAGAAACTTTAAGGGACTGTTTCGGCCACTTAAATTATGAGAAAAATTCTGGCCTTTTGGGACATGAAAGTATATGGTATAAAGTACCTCCTGTTCAAAAATGAGCTCATTATGACTTAAAATGAGCAAGTTATGACTATTTTAATATTTAAGTTTTTCCGCGAAAAATGCTATAACCAGGAGTTCTATAACTCCGATGACCATGAAATTTAAATTGGAAGCTCACGTTAACATGTGTAAGGTCCTGCCAAGATTTGGGAATTTTTGGAGTTAAACTTGAGGTAGCTAATTTCTTAAGGAATTAAGTGGAAATTGATTTTTAAAAATAGTAAATGAATTTTAAAAATTCGAGAAAATATATTTTCATTATGGGACTATATTATGCTAAATCCCAGAAAAGAAATATTTTTGGGGCTGATTTGGTATTTTTCATGAAAATAGTTTAGTTACGAACATATGAGTTAAATATGTTATGTGAAGTAACAAAGTTGAAAATAGGATTTTATGGCTAGAGAATCCTATATAGAGTATATGCATATTTTGATGAGGGATTTGATAATTGGTGATGATATCTTATGAGTATGGCATTTTTGAATGATTAAATGCATTATATGGTAAAGCGTAAACAATTGAGATAAATTGTTTATAAATTTAAAAAGTGATTAAAATATTGTTATAATATTAATGATATTAGATTATGAGATTATTAAGTGATTGATAACATGGGGATATTCTTGAATCCTAGATAAATTATATTATAAATGTTTAATATTTATCCTTTATCTCATTTGATTGATTCTTTATATCATTATCCTCATATTTTATATTATGTTGAAAGTCATACGTGGCTGTAGTGCATAGATGGACTTGGTATGATTATGACCACGGATTATTCGGTATAATCATAGTTAGTAATTGAAAACACAATTATCTTTGGTAGTAGTGCATGGATAATTTATGGTCGTGATCTTAATGAATATCCTTGGCACGTAGTGCGGGGATGATTCGATGATGTGGATTAATTATTGAAATTTGAGTCTCAAAGAATGAAATATTAATTCATGGATGCGTTCAAAGTCATACGTGGCTTACGTGCATAGATGGACTTGGTATGATTATGATGAGGATTGTTAGGGTATAATCATAACTAGTAATTGAAAACACGAATATCCTTAGCCGGTGAGTGCATGGATAATTCATGGTCGTGATCTTATTAAGTGAGTCTCAGTATTATTGGTTTTACATCTTTGGGCTGTAGTGCAAAGATGAATTGTTAATAAATATCTTTGGCTGTAGTGCAAAAGATGAATTGTTAATGAATATCTTTGGTAGGATTGGAAAGATGAATTTAATGTTTTCAACGATAAAGGTATTCAAGGTATCCTCACCTCTTTATCATATCAGTCGTACCCTAATTTCGAGTGCTTAAATTCCATAAGGAGGAGATTGTGAGACCCTGATTTTATCAATAAAGATTTAAATTTTGTCAAAATAATTTTTTATATTATGGTGTGAATTTGAGATAATATTATAGTTGTGGGTAGTATTTATAAATTTTGCAAAGTATCAAGTGGTTATATTATATTAGATTGGTGGGGAATATTTGATTTAGCGAGGGAATATTAAATACAATGGCTCAATCATTGGTGGACCCCTAATGAAATTATTATCGGATTGAGAAAACGACAAAAATATTTTATTGAAATAACGGCGGAAGTTTTAAGTAGTTCTTGTTGAACTACTCGGTAGTAAAAAATACGATGTCACGTGTGGTTGCATAGTAGCACACGGTATTGATTATTGATGCTTATGTGAGAAGTCACTCAGTTTGATTCCATTATTGTCGATTAATAATATGAATTATTATAACGATAATGACGCTTTGTTTTATTCGTATTATTAACGTAATAAAAGCGAAATATCTTTTATATAAAATAGAATACTTTATTAAAGTTATTACATAAATAGAATATATTATATTTTATTATGCATAGTGTTGCATAGTGTTTTGCATAGTGTTTTGCATAGTGTTTTGCATAGTATTGCATAGTGTTTGCATAGTAAAATGTTTTTATATAAATAGAATATATTATATTTTATTTAAAAGATTTTTCTTTAAATATGGACCGTCAGATTAAAGTAAATCAATGCGGACCGTTCATGGATTAATTCTTATGCATTCCATTTTCCTATAAATAGAAGCTCATTCCTTCATTATTTTCTTACGAATTCATTGAAACTCTAGAGAGAAATTATAGAGAAGCTATATAGAGAAAGTTATAGAAAGAAGAAGAGTATTCTCGCTACTTCACTACTTTATATTCAGGTTCTTTTTACGGTAAGGGGTGTTATTCTTTCTTCTTGAAGAGAACTTACATTATTCCATTCACTATTATTACATTGGAATAACTTTTGTAAAAGTGGCATACCCTATACATAACTTTTGTATCACGTGGCATACCCTATACTTGGTGAAATCCTTATGTTATTCCATTGCTTATTATTACATTAGAATAACTTTGTATCTGTGAGTTTACCCTATACTTGGTGACATTCTTCTATTATTACATTTGGAACATCACATGCATGTGTTTTACAGGACTGGTTAAATTTTTTATTATTACATTGGAACATCACATATCATGTGTTTTACAGGACTGGTTAAAATCTTTATCATTACATTGGAATATCCTATATCGTGTGTTTTACCGGATGGTTCCATCTTTATTATTACATTGGAACATCCGCCGGGTGTGAATTTCACCGACTGGTTCCGTTATTATTATTACATTGGAATAACTTTATCATCTGAAGTACCACATGCGTGGTGATTTCTTTTGTTATTCCATTCTTTATTATACCCAGTTGGTTAAAACTTTGACTTCTATACTCCATGAAATTAGTAGAATATCCTTGATATTTGCGTTTCATCGATATCTTTTCATGGAAATATTCTTACGATCATTCTTGAATTTTACTCTCAAGCAAAGATATCGTGTTGACAATTTGGACGTTAATAATTCATGGATTAAATAATTCTTGAACTTGTTTTATTGAATTATTATGTCATTGTCATCATCCTCATGTTATATTATGTTATCTTTGGCTTACGTGCATAGATGAACTTAGTATGATTATGACCGGAGGATCATTCGGTATAATCATGACTTGATATAAATGATGTGACTAAAGTCCTCGGTGGCTGTAATGCGATGATGGATAGTTTTTGGTATGATTATGACCGGGGGTGATTCGGTATAGTCATGACCATTGATAATTTGATGAAAATCCTTGGCCAGTGAGTACGGGGATGATTAGATGTGGTAGTTTATTTATTAAATTTGAGTCTCGTGATAAAAATTGATGAAAACCTTTTAAAACCTAAAAGATAGTAGACTTTATTCTCTACTTGATTTTTTTTTAATGGATTGCGTATTCATTGTGATTAAACCGTTGTCATTGTATTTTATCGGTTTAACTTTGTTGAAGGCTAATGATAATTTATTACGCATTATCTTAGTCATAATATTTCTTCTTGGGCTAGTTGAGCTCACCCTTTCTTTCATTTATTCTCTTGAAATGAGAACATATTTGAGACGAGTCGGGGAGCAGAGTAATGGTCGGAGGATAGCATTAGTAGTCCTCACTATTACGTGAAATAGTGTGATAATAGTTGTAATGAGGACTCCTTTTGAGTTTGTATAATATCTAGTAGATAATATTTGTATTCAAACTCACAGTTTATGTTGTATTGTACACGACAGTTATATTAGTAAGTTGTATTTGAATTTATGTACCATGTAAGTGGCGACCCAAGATGGGTGACGTATACCTAATTTTGGGGGCGTCACAGTTAATAAATTAATGAACTCCTCCATAAGGTTATTCTGACCCCCTTGGTTATCATTATGGGATTCAAATTCCTCATTACATTGTCTCTTTCTTGGCAACATTTTTATGATTAAATATATAAAGTTTCATTATTATTTATTTGCTTACTTATTTATTATTCGTCAAACAACAACCCATACCACAACAAAGCACATTTGATAAAAACCTCATTATATTAATATGCTTCTTCATAATTCGAAATATTTACAAAAGACTACCCTTTAATTATAAAAAAGAAGTTTTTACATCACTACATAACATTATTACCGATCTAGACTTTCTCTATCTATTACTAATACTGCATAACAGCATTCTCGTGCTTCTGATTCGTGAGAATCGACACAATATCCTAACTAATAGTATGACGATTTTGCCCCGACTTAATGGAATAACAAGCAATTTTTAGGTTAAAATACTCATGAGCACTCTCGTGGATGTAAGACATCCGTGCTTTCTTTTAGTTCCTCTCCCCCAGTTCTTTACGAAGCTCAACAGCCTCATTCTTAAAATCCATCACCTTATCCTTCATGAGCACCTTCTCATCATGCTCTATCTCAAAATCTGTTTCTGCAAACTCCTTGGATTCATGGAGGTCACTAACCTCCTCCCTCAGGTTCTGTACAACAGTGTTCAGTTGCACATTTCGGTCAAACACCGCCAGATACAATGCCTTCATTGCCTCTGGAGGTGTTGGCTCTAGTGCAGGTACCACCGTATCAAACGATGCTACCTCTATATCCTCATCCACATCGATCACTACATCAAAATATGATGTCGATCCCAAGTTTTCCATGTCCCCATCTAGATAGTCCTCCTCTGGTTCAGACTCATCTATATTCACCATTGATACCTCATCCCCTGGCACTGGTATTGGCTCTATCATGTTTACTGACTCTTCACTCTTCACTCACCATGTGTATATCCCTATACATAGAGCTATCGATGGACATCTACAATAACACACAACATATTGATTAGTACATATTACACAATAATATAAGCACAAATCACATTTAGTTTATTTAAGGTTAATTTCCTTCTTTTAATTCTTCTGCTAATGAGTTTCCTCAATACTTAATTAACAAATTCTACTAGAGTTCATTTGCCTCCCACTTCTCTTTTACTAACGAGGTTATTAGCCTAAGGTTCTTCCCCCCTTAAGTTTTATAACCTAATGCTTTGATACCAACCAGTGACACCCCCAAATCCGGGTACTTTCAACCCACATAATCTGGTGCTACATGGTACTAATAACTATACATTCATTCGATTGAAACAACATCACAATGATTGTATTTACTACATTCTTATTACAATAATAATGATTCCTTTCCCAGGTTCTGTAACCAAATACATTCTTCATTTGTCATAGTATAATTCATACAAATATACTAGTCTATTATAGGATAAACTACTTATCCATCTTAGCTTTGCCTTTATCTTTAATAGAACCCTCGGTTCGTTCGGCCTTAGCTGCAATCATATAATTCAAGCAAGAAGTGAGCATAACTAGCTCAGCAAGTCTAGCAATATATAATACAAGTACCACGTCGAGAATTATATGATTATTCTTCATTAACTAAACAAATAGCTATGAAGTACTATGAAACATAGAGATAACACTTTTCATTCTAATAAAACCATTCCAAAGTACATACAGTAACTTAGAAATTCTGAGTTAGTCAAAAGACCATGAACATTCTCTTTTGATTTTCATTCATGAAAAAGGACAACCCAACACTAAGTTTGTAAGTCCGATATATCTTATGAGCACTTCTAGGTGATCAACCTATAGTACTCTATGTTGATCAACACTCATCCGTTAAATGTATCTACATTTAAGTTTTGGCAAGTTCACGTGCCCATCGAATAATTAATGTAAAATACTTTTGTTTATTCATACTCAGGCTTACCATTGAATCTATACCAAATAATTGGCATAGGATAACGTTATCAATACTATATCGAAAGACTTGTAAACAAATCAATCAAACTCTTAAGATTTTTCTAGCCGAGTTAAAACTGGCATAGACTCTTTCGTAAAACAATTCATGCATATTATAATATGAATCACAGAAACTTTGCTAACACGAAGGTTAGACAAGCGTTAAGGAAAATTGCCTTCAAGCGTCTTCAATTAAAATTCAACAGTTCTTGGTCTTTACAGTTTCTACATGATATATTCACATAGCACACTGGAATTAGCTACCAAACAATTTAATCACATTTTTTTACCAACTTTTTTCTCTTCTATAACTTAACTAAATTTATTTCATTAATAATATTTGTTTTGAGTTACTTATCCTTCATTACGGCTTATTAACGTTCTTACATTACTAAACCAACACTCAACAACTATTGGTTAAACATAATAGTAGTTGAACCCTAATTGATTCGTTAACTCAGATGAATTCCTCTCGGATTATCGACATCGGACTCCGTATAGTACGTACATAGGTTTTACCTTCACTTCTTATCATTTATGTATTACGCACATCTATTACATAATGTATAATATTAGGACGCGCGTTAAACTTGAATATGATTAACGAGTTACGTTCTTGTACTTTACGTTCTTCATTTAATTATTCGTAATCAACGATAAATTCCTAAGATCATCAGTATACATGTTATTTAGGAATTGTCTTATCATGTATATTAAGTATATACATGCCCCATATTTATCATGTAAACAGTTGGGTTAATAATCAACTAAGTTAGACATTTTCTTTTCTAGGAGTGCTGGGCTTGACTTCAAGTATACAATTAGTATTATGGGCTGAATTAGCGATAGCTAATCCCGAATCACGGTGCTTTGGCGCCAGTTTCATAGGATTGGGAGGCATTGCGACGCCGGCCCTGAGCCTTTGAATTTTTTTAAGTTTTTCATTTCAATTCTTTCCGGGCTCGTAACTTGATCGTTATAAGTCAAAATTGGCTCGTTCAAAAGTCGTTATCTTACATATCTCACATACTTCGATTTCATTCGGACAAAAGTAGTTTTTAAATCCGTTAATAATGAATTTACTATTTAACTTTTCTATTATGCGTTCGTTTAACGTTCGTGAACGTTCATAACTCGTTTCTTCGTTTTAAGTCGAAATTCTACCATTTTTGAGTCCACGACTCTTAAATATGTTGTTCTATGATATGCCATCGAAAACTCAGGTTTTCGAGTTAAACGATGACTTTTGACTACTAATCTGGGAATTCTATGATTTTGACGATTATCGTCTAATCTCGTAAATTTTTCCATAACTTCTTTACTCGAAATTTATACACCAAACCAAATGGAACCAATCCATTGATTTTTTATCTATAAACTAACCAAGCAATATGCATATAAACTATACTTAATTATTTTCAATTTTTCCATAAACAACCAAATCAACGTTTTAATGGTTTTCTTTGATTAAAACTCACTTAAACACTTATGATTCTTACTTATACATGGCTTATTAATGTTTTAATTCACTAATATCCATCCTTATTACTCCCAAAGAGACATGCTCCACCAATTCATACTTCTCTATGAAAAATAAATATAAAAGAATCGAAGACTAGAGTTTACGTATTGTTACCTTAATGCTCTTCGCGTTCTTGACTTAAGCTTGAATAATTTGCTTTGATTCCTCTTGATTACTTTTTATTTCTCTCCTTTCTCTCTCTCTCTCTCAATATATTGTTCAATATTGGTGAAAATAACAAATGAACTAACATTGGTTCTCTTATATGGAAAAAACAAGTGGAGGGCAAATTGGTCATAAGGGCCACCTCCTTACTATTCATTTCTTTCCCACCAAGCAAACCACTTTACTTGGTCACCAAGTGGCTGGCCCACATGCCCTTTGGGGGTCCCACATGGGTTACCCCATGGGTTTTACCCATCCGGTGATCCATCGGTTCGACCCACAGTTTGGTTTCTTGGTTTGGGCTTAGAATTAATTCATATCGGGCTTGTCTTGGGCTTGATTTAATATACCATTTGGCTTGACATAAATCTCATCCGATTGGAATTGACAAGGTCCAATTACTAAATTCCATTAAGAACTAATCGTATTCTACTCGTATAATTCTAATATTTTCTTCGTATATAATTCGTACGATATTCGTATTATACGTCATAATAATCTTCATACTATACTCGTATAATAACTAGTATCATACTCATACTTACGCATAATAACTATAATTATTATACATAATCATTTAATTCTCGAAACTCACTTTTCCTAACACTTAGGTTTTAAGTCCGCATGCGAAAATTTTGTTTGTCATAATTGAAATATTATTGGATATTCCATCTCGACTTAGAATTCTATCATTACGCATTTCTCAGAAATTCATAATTAATCCCCTAGCAGAAACGGATGAATATTATTTTTACAGAAATTTCTCGAAAAACTTTAATTTCTTCTTGGAAATTCAAAACAATTATTCCTAGCACATATCCAGAATCCTAACCACATCCGCACATTATAGGTCATAGAACATCCTTTCAACAATTTACTCACATAAATAAAAAATTAAATTCATTTAATTCAAATAATCAAATAAAAATTTAATTTACATAAAATTTGATTTTTCTCGGGCGTAACATATTCGGTCAGAAATACAATAAAGTCGACGAAATGTAGTGCGTCGAAAATAATTCCGTCAAGGTTATAAGCTTTTCTTGTAGTATTTTATATTATTTGAATAATATTATTAGTTAGCATTATTGGCAATGTCTAAAAAGTTCTGTCAATGAAAGGGGTTAGGTTATATAATTGCGCGTCAATAAAGATAAATCCTTATTGGAAAGCCCTCTATTTCTTGGGAATGATTTGGTTGTTAATATTGTGAACTTATAATATTAATTGTGAATAATTAATATGTGGTGGACATTGGTTCAATTATGATATAAATGAAGGAATTTAGCATGAAACATTTGTTGAAAGTTTGGCATATTATTTTTTTCGATAAAATATTCATTCAAATATATAATTATAATATATTATTTAAATAGTAATATAATTATAATATATATAATTTCTTGGCATGTAAATAAATGGAGTGGAGGTTAACAACTTGAATTGGAATTCTTTTCGTGTATTTATTTTTTTCCAAATCTGCTTGCTAAAAGTTTCCTGCATAGTCTATCCTTTTTGAATGGAAACATTTATCCTTCAAATTCTTTTCCAAAGTGTGGGCCTTTAACCAATAAAAAGAAAGAAAAAAAATTTAGGCAGGAAGTTAGGTAGAGAAAGAAAAGAAAATTAGGCAGGTTGTTTATATTTTCCTCCGAGGTTGCACTATAAGGGGGGGGGGGGGGGAACCCTCCATCCTAAACACACCAAAAATTACAAGCATTCCTACTGCAATATTGTGAATATTTCTTTTGATTATAAGAATACTTTGAGTAAAACTTTTTGTGCAATATTTTCTCAGGATAATATCCGATATTCAAAGTCAGATTTAGTTTCTATTGAGGTAAAGGATGTTATTATATTTCAATATTCATAAAGGATATTATTTTATTTTAATAATCATAATAAATATCATTTTCTTTCATACTCCATATTATATAAGTGATATTATTTCATTTCATATTCCTAAATTCAACTTATTATGGTAAGTATTGCTTCTATAATTCCTGAAGTAATTAAAAATTTCTTAAAATTTGTGCTTCATCTAATATCATTTCACTAGAATATTGTTCTGAACTCTCTTATTAAATTTTAATCTTTTCATGTCGGGGTACTATTTATACGGTACTATTCATGAGTACTGTTCACAACAGAATTTAATTTTTTTTCTGTCTAAATTATTTTTGATACATGAATATCATTCTTGAATTTTACTTCACAAATAGTTATAATATTGACAATTTGGACATTTTTGAACTCAGGATAAATTGAATTATAAATCTATAATATTTATCATTGATCTCACTTGATTGATTCTTTATATCATTGTCATCATCCTCATGCTTATATTTTGGTGCAAGTCATCTTTGGCCCGAAGTGCAAAGATGGACTATTGATTGGTATAATTATGACCAGGAATTATGTATTGGTATAATCATGACCTTTAATGTTACATATAAGTTTTATGGTGAAAGTTTTCTTTAGCCCGTAGTGCATAGATGGACAGGTGTTTGGTATAATCATGAACATTGGCGATTCAAACGATTATCTTTGGCCCGTAGTGCATAGATAATTTGTTGATTGAAAATAATTATTGATTAGTGTTACAGGGATAAAATTGATGATGAACTTTTAAATCATAGAAGATAGTAAACATCATGCTCTACTTAACTCTTTTAATGGATTTCTGTTTGCGTTGCAGTTGTTGATCTAAAACTTTTTGTCTATTGTATTCTATCAGATTTTTCCTTGTTGAGGACTAAAGATAATTTGTTCTATATTATTTTATATTATCTTAGTCATAATATTCTTTATTGGGCTAGTTGTGCTCACCATTTCCCTTTTGGTTCCATTGTTCTTCTCAGAAGGCGAGAATATAGGTGGGACTAGTCGGAGAGTGGAGTACTGGTCCAAGATGGCTATTTTAGTAATCCTCACTATTTTATAAAATATTGTGACAATAATTATAATGAGGATTATATTTGAGTTTGGATATTGTCTACGAGACAATATTTGTATTAAAACTCATAACTTATATTTTTTCTGTATTTTACACGACAATTCATAGTTGTATAAATGAAGTTTGTATTTGAATTATGTATCATGTATTTGGTGACTCAAATTGGGTTGTGTGGACCTATTTTGGAGGTGTCACAGTTGGTATCAGAGCTTAGGGATATGATCTCTGGCAGAAATATGGGATTAGAACTGGGAGGGGAGAGACGAGTAAATCCTTCGCTAGTGTATCCTACCTAAGCTTATTTGTTATTTAATTGGTCGATCATAATATAGGGATAATATGTGACATGTCAATTTCTTTAATTAACCCTTGTTTTGTGGCAATATTTGAGAATGACATATAAAAATTTTGAGATAAGTAATTGAGCACATGAGACTGTTGAGACACCGCCAATCAATAACCAAGATAATGTGCATCAAGAAGGTAATAATCCTCCTGTAAACAACAACACCGACCAAATGATGAACGATGGGATATTTAGGAGCTTTCTACAATTCATGTAACACCAAACGAGAGAGATTCCTATTCAAAATGCAGGTAGAAACAATGGTAACTCACGGCTGGTTAATGCTAAACAATTCAAGGAGTTGGGACCGCCAGAGTTTTTGGGAAAGCCAGAGCCACTTAAGGCAGAAGCGTGGATTAAGCAGATCACTAAGATATTTGATGTCTTGGGATGTACAGAGGAGCAAAAGGTTCCCTTCACCACCTTTATGTTGCGTGGAGAGGCAGATTACTAGTGGAAATATGTAAAGCGTACTCATCTTTCCGCACTTAAGATGTCTTTGGAGAAGTTCCAGGAAATGTTCAACAACAATTATTTTCCAAAAAGTATTCGTCATATGAAGGAGGTGGAATTCATCAAAAAGGAACATAACAATATGATTGTATCACAATACGAGGCTAAGTTTGCGGAGTTATCCTGGTTTGCATCTCATTTGGTGTATAATGAGGAGCGAATGACATGAATGTTTCTGAGAGGTTTGAAACCCAAAATTCGTCAATATCTCATTTCCCATAAACTTTGTTTGTATTCAGATGTTGTGAATAGGGCTCAATTATTGGAGCGCGGTATTGAGATAGTTCAACCAAAAGATAACAACCGACAGTACGAAAATAGTCGTACCAGTGGCAATAGTCATCGAAGCAGTGATAACCAACATGGAGGAAATTATCATGCCAGAAATGGTAACCACTTCTGTTGTAATCTTGGCCAAGATAATATAAGAAATCAGTTAAGTGGAAATTTTAAAAAGAGAAGATTTAACAATGACGGAAAGACATCGACAACAACACCAGTACCAGCAACCGTTTCTAGGGGAGGAGAATGACCACCAGTTTGATGCTACAGATGCGGAGAGGAGGGACACATCAGTCCAAACTATACAAAGCCTTCCAAGGTGTGTTTCAAGTATGGAAATGATTGTCACATAACTCAATTTTGTCCTGTAGCGAAGTCAAGTCCAGCTGAAACGGTGGCACCAAAGGCTGTCCCGGACAAGTCAAAGTCAATGGTTCAAGGAAGAGTGTTTGTTGTGACTTCTCAAAAAGCGAGGAACCCGAATGAAGTTATCACGGGTAAGCTAATCATAAACTCTTGCAAAGTCTATACCTTATTATATACCGGTTCTACCCATTCTTTTATTTCATCTGCATGTACTCAACGTTTGAACTTGACTTCTGAGAAATTAGACTTTGACTTATCTATTAAATCTCCGTTAGGAGAAACCTTTATTACATCCATTGTTTATAAATCTTGTTTGATTCAAATCGGTCGAACTGAGCAAAAAATGAGTATAACCGAATTACCGAATTGAACCGAAATAAATTAACCGAATTTTTCTGATAATTCAGTTATTTTTGATATTTCGGTTATATCTGAAATTATTTACGGTTAGTTTATACGGGTTTCACTTTTGGGTTATTCAGTTAAATTGAATAACCGAATAAGCCTTATTAAGTAAATAACCGGATAAGCCTTGCTACTTAAAATAATAACTTGACATCTCAAATTTTCATTTCTCGCTTTCTCAGTCGTCACTATCTCTTCGATCTCTAACTGTGATCAACCATTGACTTTTAGAGAGAGAGAAATTCAAGCCTTATAATGGTTAATTTAGAAAAATTGACCCATCAACAAAACCCTAATTTCTCTCTATCAATTGATAGAGCGAAAGAGAGAGCTACTCTTCTCCTCCCTCTTTTAGGTATACACAGGGGAGACTCTGCAGTGGTCACTCGTCAGCCCACTAGTCCAGAGCGGCAGAGCCCCAAACCCAGAGGCTAGATCTCGAACTCAATACGGTGATGAAGCTATATGGTTTAGGGTCTGATCTAGTTTAATCCCCAGAATTTGAAGATAACCCCTTTAGGGCCTTTTGAGCTCGCCCCATTTTCTTTCTAGCATCCATCATCATTCGTTTGTATCATTTGTAGTAGTGTTGTTTATGGTTTTACAGTTTTTGTTTTCTTTTCAGTTTTGCCAATTCTTGATTGACCCATTTTGGTAAAAAAATTATTAGGGATTATGATGATAGTTTTAATTATCTTAGCGGATTTCAGTGATATTACTTTATACAATTAGGGTTGATTGTTACACACACTGAAGCCTTTGATTATAGCTCATTAACTTTTTACTTTTATCAGTTGTATAATTACAGAATTTGTTTTAAATTTTTATGTTGCTTGATGTTGTGATGAGGTTAGGCACCAATTGGTGTTTTGCGACAGTGGAGAAGGCTGAATAAGTCTTGCTGTGTTTGGTTTGGTTGATTTATTACTTGTGTTTGGTTCCTTCCACTGAACATTTGATTACTGTGGTTGGTATTGTTAGGTTTGTAATATTCAAGAACGCAATCAAATTGCATAAAAGTGCGGAAGCGTGTAAAATCAGAGTTTAAAAAATTTACAAACCATATACCCGGATCATCCTTTATGCATAATTATTAATTAAACGAAAAGATAAAGAATAAATCATACCCTTGAAGATCGAGCTTCCTCAGGTACAAGTTCACCTCCAAATCCTTTCGCGTTCAATCTTGAATCCACCGGGTTATGTTCCTTCCTTTGATCAACGTTAGCCACCCAAATGTTTGACCTCTAGAGGTGATCCACCAAGGAAGAATAAAATTCAAGAAGATGGGTGTTATGGCTAACCCTAGTTTTCTATCTCTATAGAAAAGGCATACTCCCAACAACTTGGAATTATTACGTACTTTGTTAAAGTCAACAACCCATACCACCCATAATAAGACTCCTCTTATTTATAGATGTGGGCAACCCACCTTAACAATTAAGGAATTGGGTTTTAATTAATTAATTCTTTTAATTAATTAAGCTCCCTAATCTTATTAGGGATAATTAATTAAACTCTTTTAATTAATTTAACCTCCTTATCTTATTAGGAATAAATGAGAGTACTTATATTAAATTAATTCCTAAACTCTTTTAGAAATTAAAATAATAATAATTGTAATAATATTAATAAGACTCCTCTTATTAATTTATATTTAATATTTCTAAAATATTAAATAATAAATATTAAGCTATTTAATTTATTCTATCACCATAGATTAAATTAAATATACATAACATATTATTACGATTATGCCATTAACTTCTTAAATAATTATTCTTCCTTTTATGGTGTGACCCTTTAGGTTCTCCATATTAAACAGGTTGTGAATAAATCAATTAGAACAATTCTAATCTTATTTAAATAAATAAATTAATCAATTAATTTATTTAAATAAATAATATTTATTCTCTGATAGGGATAAGCCTCCTAGCGATCAACGACTTTCCGGATAATATAGATTTCAACATTAATCATTAAAGAACCTTTGAGTAAATAGTTACCAGTATAATTCAATCCTTCCACCATACAATGTCCCAATTAAATATAAGACATGGAATTCTTGTCAAGTCTTATTTTATTTAATTATATGTATTTCGATCCTTAAATGCACAACTCAAATAATGCAAATTAGAAACTCCTTTCTAATTTCATTACGCTTTAACCCCAAGGACTACTTTGGGTTGTCATTTATCGAATCACATAGGACATTTCTCTTCTTTTATTAGAAGTGGTAGATTCTTTATTGATCATACATTATCTCCATATACAACTTATTATACCCAAGCATACCCTTTGATATACCCTAAGGGTCTTAAGGAATAAGTCAAAGTATAACTCATCATACACAAGATACTATGATGATCTCAAGTCCAAGGATTACTTGTCTTACTATCACTACGAGGAATTCCTATTGACGAGCAAATAAAACTCCATTAGGTATTCCTTAGCGAGCCACGTTCGGTGAACTTATTCTCTAATAAGCACCTACATACTTGCTTTAGTGTCTCCACACAAATGATCGTGAGATCAATCATCCTCATCCAATGAGCAAGCAACGTATGTACCAATCTATCCGGATTCACTAATCCCCAATTTAGTAATCCAATGGTTGGGAACTATTTTAGTTTTAAGCTTTCTAAGAATTTAGATCTCATTAGAATGATCATCATCATTATTCTAAAAGCATTGCTTAAAACTATGGGTTTATCACATATTATAAAACAGCATCATGTAGATAATTAAAAGCCTTTAATAAATTAATACTTTTTATTAATAAATGAATAAGATTGTTACAAAGTATATGCTTTATCATCAAACATGATTGGCTTGTAAGCATACTACTTTCAGGTATTATAAACAATTTATTGTTGTGTTTGGTTTCATCCACTGAACATTTGATTTGGATGATTTATTACATGTGTTTTTTTTGTTCTTCTAGGCATAATGACTTGGACACCATAGTTTGAATGTCTGTCCTGATAAGTGGTTACTGAATGCTGTCAGCTGTCTGCTGTAGACTGTATATATGTTTTAGTTAATATCACTGTACTATTATTATTCGGTTATTAACCGAATAACCGAATAATTAATTCGGTTATTCGGTTATTAGGTTATCATATATTTCAGTTAGTTGTTCGGATATTCAAAATAGTGGAATTTTGGTTTTCGATTATAACCGAAATGTTTATTCGGTTCTGATAATAATCGAATGCTCACTCCTACAAATCGACACCCTCACATTACCTATTGATCTCATCTCTTTGAAGATACTTGCATTTGATGTGATTTTAGGGATTATTTAGTTAACTACTCATCATGATAAAATTGATTGTTTTTTGTAAGGTCGTTAGTTTTCATATTCCTAACCAACCTGTTATGCGAATTTAAGCAACCAAACCACTCAAGTCAATAACTGTCATATCAAGCAATAAAGTCATTTGTTTATTAAAAAACAGATGTCAAGTTTTCTTAGCCCATGTCATGGATTTAAACAAAAATACGTCAGATTTGAATGATATTTCTGTTGTTAATGAATTTCCTAATGTATTTTACGAAGAACTTCATGGCCTACCCCCAGAGCGTGAAATCGAATTTTGTATTGACCTTGAACCCGGTACAAAACTCATTTCCAAAACCCCATATCGAATGGCTCCTATTGAACTTCAAGAGTTAAAAACCCAACTATAGGTGTTTTTAGACATTTGTTTCATTCATCCTATTACATCTCCTTGGGGTGCTCCTATTTTATTCATAAAGAAGAAAGATGGGAGTATCCGAATTTGCATTGACTATCGGGAGTTGAACCATGTCACCATCAAAAATAGGTATCCGCTACCTCTCATTGATGACCTGTTTGACCAATTACAAGTTGCTAAATTCTTCTCAAAGATCGATCTTCGTTCTGGATATCATCAGTTAAAGATTAAAACTGATGACATTCCAAAGACTGCTTTCAGAACTCAGTATGGGCATTACGAATTCCTAGTCATGTCTTTTGGATTGACTAATGCTCCTATTGCCTTTATGGATATGATGAACCGAGTATTCAAGTAATATTTGGATCATTTTGTGGTTGTCTTTATTAATGACATCCTCATCTACTCCAAAAGTCGTGAAGATCATGAGCAAAGATTGAGGTTGATACTCCAAAAGCTTCGTGAAAATAAGATATATGCCAAGTTGAAGAAATGCGAGTTCTGGTTTGAGGTAGTAGCATTCCTTGGTAACGTGATATCTAAACATGGAATATTATCTGACCCGACAAAGATTGAAGCAATACAAAGTTGGGAGCAACCTAAGTTAGTAACCAAAATATGTAGCTTTTTGGGCTTAGTTGGTTATTATCGGAGATTTGTGGAAGGATTTTCTCGAATCGCCACTCCATTAACATAGCTGACTCGAAAAGATACAAAATTCGGATGGAGCGAGGAATGTGAGAAGAGCTTCCAAGAACTCAAGATGAGACTCATTTCAGCACCTGTTCTGATAATACCATCAGGTTCAGAGGGATTTTTCATCTACAACGATGTTTCAGGCAGAGGTTTAGGATGTGTTCTCATGCAACATGAGAAAGTCATAGCCTATGCCTCACAAAAACTCAAAGAATATGAGAGGAATTATCCTACTCATGATCTAGAGTTGGCAGAAGTCATTTTCGTGCTCAAGATCTGGAGACAATACTTGTATAGGGAGAAAGTGGATATCTATATAGATCATAAAAGCCTCAAATATTTCTTCACCAAAAAGGAACTCAACATGCGGCAACAACATTTGCTCGAGATGTTGAAAGATTACGACCATACCATTCAATACCATCCTGGAAAAGCAAACGTGCATGGTAGCTGACTCATTGAGTAGAAAATCATATGCGGGTATAAGTACTATGTTGTTAACACAAAGACTCATTTTTTATGACTTACAAAGGATGGAGATAGAGTTAAAAACTCCAGAGACCCATGTGAAGATGACAAATATACTAGTAGAACTGAATTTAATAGATAAAGTTAAAGCTGGTCAAGCTACAGACCCAGAGCTGATGAGTATGAAGAAGAAAGTACAAGAAAGTGCTATTCCAGAAACAAGAATCGATGAAGAAGGAATATTTTGAGTCAAATCTAGACTTTTTGTTCCTAAAGACTCTGATTTAAAGTATGAAATCATGATGGAAGCACACAACACACCATTTGTAATCCATCTTGAGAGTACCAAAATGTATCGTGATCTTCGACATACATTTTGGTGGAGCAATATGAAGAGAGAAATTGCGGAGTTTATCTCAAGGTGTCTATTTTCTCAACGTGTCAAGGCGGAACATCAAGTGCCAAAAGGTCCATTGCAATCACTTGAAATTCCAGAATGGAAGTTGGAACACATCAATATAAATTTCGTTATAGGTCTTCCCAAGGTTTCTCAAGGCATAGATGCAATTTAGGTTATTGTCGATAGATTAACCAAGTCTGCTCATTTCTTGCCTATACGAGAAACTTATTCACTTGAACGTCTTGCTCGTATGTACATAAATGAGATTATGAGATTGCATGGTATACTAGTATCCATAGTTTCTGATCGAGACCCAAGATTCACTTCACAATTTTGGGTCAACTTGCAGAAAGCTTTGGGCACTAATTTACGATTCAGTTCTGTATATCATCCTTAGACGGACAAGAAATCAGAAAGGACTATTCAAACTCTTGAAGATCTATTGAGACTGCATACTAGACTTTAAATGAAGTTGGGATAAGTACTTTCCATTGATGGAATTCTCTTACAACAACAGTTATCAAGCAAGTATAGGCATGGCTCCATTCGAAGAGTAGTATGGACGAAAGTGTCGTTCTCCAATATGCTAGGACGAGGTGGGTGAAGTAATGTTGTTGGGACCAGAGTTGGTACGCATGACTACAGAAAAGATTCAAATGATCCGGCAAAGTATACAAACCTTACAAGATCGACAAAAGAGTTATGTCGATCTTCATTGAAAGGACGTGGAGTTCAATGTCGGAGATCATGTATTATTACGTGTTACTCCATGAAAAGGAGTTACGAGATTTGAAAAGAGAGGAAAGATCAACCCTCGATTCATTGGTCCATTTAAAATCCTCAACCGAGTAGGAACTGTGGCCTATAAACTCGCCTTACTGCCAAGTATGTCTCGTGTTCATAATGTTTTTTCATATATCTATGAGATAACGAAAGATTTAACGTATGAGGAGGTACCTGTCAAGATCTTGGATAAGAAGGAGCAGATTCTACGCTCAAAAGTTATAAATTAAGTTAAAGTTTTATGGAGAAACCATGATATTGAGGAAATGACTTGGGAGATAAAATCCGAAATGAAAACAAGGTATTCTCACCTCTTCGACATACCAGGTACGTACATCAATTTCGAGGACGTAATTTCATAAGGAGAGGAGGTTGTAAGACCCTAACTTTTTATGAATAAAGATTTAATTTTCTTTAAATATTAATTTGAATAATAAGGTGTTCATTTAATATAATGCTATAGTTATGGGTGATAAGTGCAAATTTTGCAAAGTAAGCAAGTTGTCATAAAATATTCGTTTGGTCGGGGAATATTCTTTTTGTCAGGAAATATTCGTACGATGGCGCAATCATTGGTGGACCCCACAACGGAATAACTGTCGGATATAGAAAGCGACAAAAATAACCTTTTCATAAAATAAAGGCAAGACTTTTAACATTAAACTATTGAAATATCCGATGATAAAAGTACAGTAATACGCGTTGTTCCACAGTGGTACGCGGTATTGCACAGTAACACACGGTATTACACAGTATCTCTGGTTATTGATGCTTATGTAAGAAGTCACTCAGTTTCATTCAATAATTGCCACAGTAATTGCTGCATAGTATCTCATATTATTGATTCAATTATTGTAACAGCATCATCCACACAATATTTTATATTAATAAATCAATAATTGAGACGACACAGTTATTCATATTATTATTATTTGCAATATTGACAATGTCGAGAAAGTTCTGTTGAGAAAAGAGGTTATGTTATTTAATTACACGCCAATAAAGAAATATCCTTATCGGAAAGCCCCCTCTTTCCTAGGAATTATCTGGTTGTCAATATTGTGAGTTATAATATTATTAATGAAGAATTGTTGAAAGATTAAAAATGTGTTGATTAAAGATAAAGTGATTTATGGTAAATATTTATTTAATTTTTGATATAAATAGAGAGGTTTGTCATGAGACATTTGTTGTAAGTTTGGTTTATTCTATGGGACCTATAGGTCATCATCTAAGAGTCACTTTCGCCAATAGTACTTGTCTTTAACAGACGTCAAACCACTTGCGTTTTCACATTACCAGGAGTTAAGCCACTTACCTCTTCACATTGCAAGGGTCAAACTAGAATTCTTCTATAAATAGAAGCTCATTTCTTCCTTCATTTTCACTAATTCACTAAAGCTATAGAGAGAGAAACTATAGAGAGAGAGAAAGAAGAGAAGAGTATTCGAGAAGCAAGCACACGCCACTAACACAAATTTCTGCTACTACACTAGTGCAATATCTAGTCTTTTATTAAGGTAAAGAATGTTATTTTCTTCTTACTCATAAGGGTTGTCATTCCATTCCTTATTAATCTGTTGTAATAACCTATCTATGCAGATTACTGCATGCTTGGTGAATAACCATTCGTATTCATTATTTATTAATCTGCGAGAATAACCTATTTACGGGGATTACAGCATGCCTGGTAAATAACCCTTCGTATTCATTCTTTATGAAGTTGTGGAAATGATATGTCTACGCGGATTACCGCATAAAGGGTGCAAATCCATTTATAGTTTCGTATATTCTTTTATACTCCATATTATGTAAGTGATATTATTTTGTTTCATATTCCTAAATCTAAACTTACCATGGTAAGTACTGCTTCTATAATTCCTGAAATAATTAGAAATTTCTTGAGGTTTGCGCTTCACCTAATATCATTTCAATGGAATATTGGTATGAAATTTCTTATTAAATTTTAATATTTTCATTTGGGATACTATTCACGACAAAATTGTTTTCTTTTTTGTCCAAATTATTTTTGATACATGTATATCATTCTTAAATTTAACTCCATAATTAGTTATCATGTTGACAATTTGGACATTCTTAAACTCTAGATAAATTGAATTATAAATCTTTAATATTTATTCTTGATCCTCACTTGATTCATTCTTTATATCATTGTCATCATTCTCATACTTAAATTTGTGATGGAAAGTCATCTTTGGCCCGTAGTGCAAAGATGGACTGTTGATTGGTATGATTATGACCAAGAATTGTGTATCGGTATAATCATGACTTTTAATGTTACAAATAAAGGTTTGTGGTGAAAGTCCTCTTTGGCCCGTAGTGTATAGATGGACATGTGTTTGACATGATCATGACCACTGATGATGCAAACAATTATCTTTGACCCGTAGTGCATAGATAATTCGTTGATTGGAAATAATTATTGATTGGTGTTACAAAAATAAAATATTGATGATGGACTTTTAAATCATAGAAGATAGTAGACATCGTGCTCTACTTGACTCTTCTAATGGATTGCTATTTCTGCTATAGTTGTTGATCTAAAACGTGTTGTCTATTGTATTCTATTAGATTTTTTCCTGTTTAGGACTAAGGATAATTTTTTCTACATTATCTTAGTCATAATATTTTTTACTGGCTAGTTGAGTTCACCCTTTTCTTTCATTGTTCTCTTCAAAAAATTTATCCAGAGTTCAAGAATGTCCAAATTGTCAACATAATAACTAATTATGGAGTAAAATTCAAAAATGATATTCATGTATCAAAAATAATTTGGAAAAAAAGAAATCAATTTTGTCGTGAATAGTACCCCGAATGAAAATATCAAAATTTAATAAGAAAGTTCAGACCAATATTCCAATGAAATGATATTAGATGAAGCGCATACCTCAAGAAATTTCTAATCATTTCAAAAATTATATAAGCAATACTTACCGTAGTAAGTTTAGATTTAGGAATATGAAATGAAATAATATCACTTACATAATATAGAGTATAAAAGAATATACAAAACTGCAAATGGATTTGCACCCGTCATGCGGTAATCCACGTAGACAGATCATTTTTATAACTTAATAAAGAATGAATATGAAGGGTTATTCACCAGACATGCGGTAATCCGCGTAGACATGTTATTCTCACAGATTAATAAAGAATGAATGCGAAGGCTTATTCACCAGGCATGCGGTAATCCACGTAAACAGGTTATTCCCACAGATTAATAAGAAATGGAATGACAACCCTTATAAGTATGAAGAAAATAGCATCCTTTACCTTAATAAAAGACTAGATACAACACTACTATATTAGCAGAACTTTGTGTTGGTGGTGTGTGCTTACTTCTCAAATACTCTTCTTCTTTCTCTCTCTCGCTCTCTCTCTATAGTTTCTTTTTCTATAGCTTTGGTGAATTGGTGAGAATGAAGAAAGAAACGAGCTTCTATTTCACTACAAGAAAAAGGGCCATCTGCGACTAATGATATCAATAATCGCCTATCGGTCGCCGATAATAGTAATAATGATCGCTATCTACGAGCTTAAAAGAAATCTAGTCGCTAGTAGAGATCAAATGACGCACGCGTCACGACGATCGATTCATTGAAGAATTTCCCCAAAAATTTGGTGCGAAACTTTAGGCGTGGCAACAATCGATATCGGTGACCGCCAAGCGGTCGCTAATATATCCACATCATTAAAACTAGCGACCGCGTGCGGTCATCGATGCGATCACGATGCTTATAACTTTGAATCGATTAGGGCATTCGTTCGAACAGTCTGCAAGGAAAAAAAGGGAGAAACTTCGACGAGGGAGAAGAGGGAGTAGGGGAGAAGAGAAGAGGAACCACCAACATTGGGGTACGACGCCTTCACCATCACCGTATCACCGCTTCGGTAACCCCTTTAATCTTCCTTTCATAATTTATTGTATATTACAATCTTCCTTTCACAATTTTTACTTTCTTCGTTCCAAAATTACGGGGTGGCGATATGAAGACTGATTTACTTTATTGTATGTTATGGGTATATTCGTTCCAAAATTATGGGTATATTATGGGTAGCTCATATTTTGTTGGAGACTAATTTTGTTGGAGAAGTTCATATTTCCTTATGAATAGGAAGAAATTCATATTTTGTTAGTAACTGACTTTGGGTAGCTGATATGAAGAAATTCTTATTTTGATAGTAATGGCGATTTTGTTGGAGAAGTTCATATATACTTCCAATTAAGCTGTTTTGAGTATACTAGTTTAATTTGCATTATTATATTGGGAATTTGTATATTTCTCTTGGTTTGTGTCTTGGGTGCCTAGAAATGACTTTATATACATGTTGTCGTGCATGTGGCTAGTCCATATTATAGGGAGACTCGCGAATTTTTTTATTAGTCGGGTAGTTGCGAACATTTATACTATTATTAACGAGCCTATTGTTGATCCACTAGAGCCTATTAAGGGCTATTGGAGTTGATAATGGGCTTGGGGCAACGAGGCCACACGAGGCCACGCCTAAGCTTAGCTAAGCCTCACGAGGGCAAGCCAAGCTTGTTGTTAGTTAGCATGGTAAGCTATTGGGGGTCATTAAGACAAAATAAAAAAGGTTGGGGAACCGTTAGTGAAACAGAGAAGGTAACTAGACACACATGGTCAATAAAGAGACTATTTATCTTTTTAACAAGGGTATTTAACACTTATGTATATAAGAATAAAGCTACAAAATGTTATAGAAGCTATAAATTGCTCAACCAAGTTATGCATGCTTACAAGTATGCTCAAGTCATATGGTTACAAGTATGCTCAAGTCATATGTTAATTAACATTTATAATGTTATGCTGTAGTAGGTACCGTGGAATCATGGACCTCTATTAGCATCAGAGTTGGATGGATGTATGACGAAAGTCAAGTGCCCATATAAATCTTATAGTTGAATTTAAATTTGGTTGCCAAGTGTTTTTGGAGTATGCGCGTATAGTCACCCGAGAATGTATGAATGGTAAGTCATGAGATATGATGTCCATGTTTAAAGTGTAAGAATGTAAATTATATGGACAGAGACATGGTAAACTATCATTTACTTATTTACGGGTTCATGAGAAATTACGAAGAATCTTTGGTGGGCACATGGGCGGCGAGAGAAGAGATGGTGGCATCACACAAGTACACAATTCAGGCGTAAGTACTCATCATCGTATGAATGAAATGGTCCATGATATTGCGAGGCCAAATTTTGATTGGGAGCAAGGTAGAGAAGCAACCTATGAATTACGATGCCAAAGACTTCTTTAAGTTGTTAGAGCGAGGGTATGAAGCCATTGTGGCATGGTTGCACCAAACACACTACATTGTCTCTGCGATGGCGACATTACTTAACATCGTGGTGATCACAACATGAGTCATGAGTGTTTTGAGTCACTCTTGAAGGCAATTAAGAGTATGTTGCTGACGGTGAGAAATTACGGTAACTATTACTTTTGTAAGAAAATGGTGAAGAAGTTGGGTCTTGGATACCAAAAGATCGATCGTGTCCCAACGATTGCATGTTGTTTTGTAAGGAAAATGAGCAGATGACAAGGTGCGCGTTTTGCGGTCGTGATCGGTTTAGGCCTAATAAAGAGGGTGTGACTACAAAAAAATCAAGTATCTACCGTTTAAGATTCTAAGGTATTTTCCAATAACACATCGACTAAAAAGATTGTACATGTCTTCAAGATCGGTGAACATATGAGTTGGCATGCGAAATCTCCGACTAAAGATGGAGAACTAAATCATCCATGAGATGGGGGGCTTGGAAAGATTTCAACTTAGCACATCCCGAATTTGCATTGGAACCTAGAAATGTGAGGCTTGGATTGTCCACCGATGGTTTCAATCCGTTTGGCCACTCAAATTTATTCAGTACTCATGTTGGCTGTGATTGTTACTCCGTCTAACTTGCCTCCTTGGATGTGTATGAAACAACCATACTTATTTCTTTTTCACTCATGATTCCTGGTCCCAAGAGTCCGGAAAGAACTTAGATGTTTACTTGAGACCTCTTATAGGCGAGTTAAAGGTATTGTGGGAGGATGGAGCATGACTTGGGATGTTGCAGCGAAAACAAATTTCAACCTTAGCAAGGCGGTTATGTGGACTATAAGTGTCTTCCCGACTTATGGTATGTTAATTTGGATGGAGTACACACGGGAAGTTGGCTTGTCAAGTATTGTATGGAGCAGCATACAAAGTCGTTTAATCTATCAAAAGGTCGAAAGCCTTGTTGGTTTGATTGTCATAAATCGGTTCTTCTAGGTAGATCACCGTTTCAAGAAATAGAGAACACTTGAGGAAAGGGAAAGTAGATAATGATATGCCCGCACCGCGATTGTCGGGAACGGAGATGCGAGATCGTGTGATGAGATTGCGGTTATCCCATTTGGTAAGGTTGATCGACAAACATAATCAATGGGTTTGGTGAATCTCATGGCTGGGTTCGGAGAAGCATCTTTTGGGAATTGCCTTATTGGTTCACAAATTTGATTAAATCATAATCTAGATGTGATGCATATTGAGAAGAATGTGTTTGACAATGTGTTTAACTTGTGATGAATGTTACGGGGAAAACAAAAGATAACGATAAAGGCACGTTTGGACATGAAAGATATTTATAAGCGTCTGGATTAGAACTTTATGAATCTCCTAATGGTAAGATTGTCAAACCGCATCAAGGTACACATTGTCAAAAAGCAAGTTGAAGATGTGTGCACATGGGTTAAGTCTCTGAAACTACCGGATGGATATCGTCGCCAAACATTGCAAGGTGTGTTACGGGTGGGAAATTGCAAGGATGAAGAGTCATGGTATCGTGTGTTCATGGAGAGACTCATACTATAGCATTTTAGGATTTGCTTGATAAACCAATATGGGATGCTTTGGCGGATCTTAGTCGTTTCTTCAAAGACTTGTGTTCAAAATCATTGAATGAGAAGGACATGTTTGTACTTGAGAAGAACATCATAGAGATCGTGTAAAGCGGAAAAATATTCCCCCTGGTTTTTTTGACTCCATGGAGCATTTGCAAATCCATCTTCCCTATGAAGCTCGTGTTGGGGGTCGATTCAATATAGATGGATGTACCCTTTCGAGAGGGTGATGGGAAACCTTAAGAGGAAGGTGAAGAATAGAGCTTATGTCGAGGGGTCGATATGCGAGGCATACTGATTTGATGAGATATCTACGTTTGTCTCGGACTATTTTTTAGGGACGAAGTCTTGATAAAGGCCAATCGAGTATCGAGACATGATGATGGGGAAATGTTGAACTAAATGGTCGACTCTCTCTGTATTTGGTCTATCGGGCCGCGCTTATGGAAAAGGGAAGCGATATTCCTCTCTCGAGCAAGAATTACATGCCGCATATACTTACATTCTTCTCGATTATGAGGAGATTGGCCAATTTGTGAGGTACATATAAACTTGATATTTTATCTTTTAAGTTGAAAATTTATTCTAATATGTTAATGTTTATAACATGGTATAGATTATGCGATGGCGAGTTAAAAGTGAAAGCTTAAGCATAAGCGATAAAGATATTCAAATCAATCGGGATAAAAACTTTGCACTTTGGCTAAAGGACAAAGTAAGTTCAATTTTAAACACGTAGTGTATATATATATAATATATATACTCCATATGTTAACTATGACTTCATTTAATAAGATGGAGTTTTTGTAGGCTTTAAGCGAGAGGATCAGCGATTAAGCTAATGTACAAGTCCTAGCTATGGGACCGAGATAAGGATCAAGTCGTATGATGGTTACAAAATAAATGGTTGTGAATTTCACACAAAGGCATATAGGCGGCGGTAAAAGAACAACGAACTCGGAGTGTGTGTCGAGGAGATTATTCTGATGAGCTTGAGTGTCGTGCCTTTTATGGGGAGTTGGAGGAAATCGTAGAGTTGTCGTGCTGAGGGCGCGTCTGACGGGGTCGTATTCACTTGTTCAAGTGTCGTTGGTTTGATTCGGAAAAAGGGATCGTGTTGCGGACATGGAATCGTCGATATTGACCTCCATAGGTCTGCGTACTCAACGAACCGTTTGTTTTACCAACTCAAAGCAAGACAAGTATACTACACTCCTAGTCCTGTTAGGAAAAGGGATAGACCGCTTTATAGATTGGCAAGTTGTAATTTATACTCCCGCGTGTAGTCGTGTAGAATTAGTTGATGGGGAGATTTACCAAGAGAAGATGCTTCATAGTCAGACTATAATAAATGTGGAGGACGACAATGAAGTAATCCAGTTAGATGGTGGAGATGAACCACATGAATTAGATCTGAGTCAATACTTGTGTCGGATGACATTGATCTTTGAGGAGGAAGAGTTATTGGTGAATCGACCACGAGAATCAAGCGGATGATGGTTATGAATCTGCAACACGTATACAAGATGATTACGAATCGGACATTGACACTTGAACTCATGAAATGTATGTTTAGCAATACATGTTTTTTATATCTTTGTCATGTTTATGTATTTAAACTATTTAAATGCAACTTTTGTTTATTGTCATTTTATATTCATATATATACATGTTTATATCCTTCGTCATGTTTATGTACTAAACTATTTTATTATTTTGTTAATTACTGGGGTGATCGAAGAGGGATGACGCTTGACATAACCTTGTACTTGTATATTCATTATTTGGATGTTTGTATATATATTACTTAAACAAGTTTTGAAATGTTATTATATTTATTCAAATCATATTGGTTTTAAAGGTTTATATACTAGTTTGGTGTATGTGTTGGTGGACGATGGATGTTTATATTGTTTTGTATGTTGTTTATCTTGGTGTGTATGTGTGTTGGGATAAAGCGGGTAGAAAGCAGTCTGAGGTTTTGGGAATTCGCAAAGCAAAGAAAAAATCATTTGTAATTTTTTTTCATATCGATCGTGATGCGGTCGCCGAAAGTTATTATGACGGCGATAGTATCGGATGACCGACGCGCGATCGATGATAATGGTCACGACACGTGGACCACGTCACTTTGGCCCGGACCATGCCGATTTCAATTTCGGCAACCGCATTTGTTGTCATTTCGGCCGCTTATAAGCGATTCTGAGATATCGCGGTCGCTAATAGTGGTCATTGATGTGCATCCCAATGACCAGATTTTATCGACGATTATCGTGATCGCGACTCGGTCATGAGATATTTATCTCATGACCGAAAAGCGATCACGATAATCGATCATTGATAAACCTTTTTTGTTGTAGTGTTTATAGAAGAATTCTAGCTTGGCCCTCAGAAATGAAGAAGAAGCGAGTGATTGACGCCGACAGTAATGTGAAAAAAGAGTGGTTTTTGACATTTGTAATATGAAAAGTGCAAGTGGTTTGACGTCCCAGAAAGCCAAATCTTATTGGCTAAAGTGATTTCTTAGATGATGACTATGGGTCCCAAGAATAATAAACCAAACTTACAACAAACGCCTCCATAACAAATCTCTATTTATATTAAAAATTGAATAAATATTTACCACAAATCACTTTATCTTCAATCAACACATTTTTAATCTTTCAAAATTCTTCATCAATAATATTATAACTCATGATATCGACAATAGGATCATTCACCAGAAAGAGGGAACTTTCAGATAAGGATTTCTCTTATTATTGGTACAAGAATTAAATAACATAACCCATTTTCTCGATGTAACTTTCAGATATTATTAATAATATAAATAATAATATGAATAACTATGTAAATCTCAATTATTGATTTAATTATATAAATATCATGCGATATGACATCTTGTGACAATAATTGAATCAATAATATGAGATACTACGCAAAGAATTATCTTGTGATAATTATTGAATTAAACCGGGTGACTTCTTACGTAAAGATCAATAATCGGAGATCATCAAATAATACCGTGTTGTTATGCAATCGTCTGGTATTATTCTTACGCAATATCACAGATTACTTTGGAATAACGCAGCATTATTATACTTTTATCACCGAGATATTTCAACGGTTTAACGGTAAAAGTCTCATTAGTTATTTTATAAAAAGGTTATTTTGCCGCTTTCTATATTCAACAGTTATTAGATGTCATGAATTCAACCAACGATTGATGTGCCATACTAATAATATTCTCCAAAAGAATATTTCCCAAACCAAATGAATATTTTTGATAAACATTTACTTTCTGCAAAATTTACACATATCATCCATAACTATAATATTATATCAAATCAACACCTTATTATTCAAAATAATATTTAAATAAAATTAAATCTTTATTCATAAAAATTCGTGGTCTTCTAATATATATATATATATATATATATATATATATATATATATATATATATATATATATATATATATATAGTTTAGGAATATTCGACAATGGATATGGTCCTCAAAAGCCTTGGCCACACACTACCATTCACTCAAAATAATTTCCACCCCCAAGTGGTCACCAGTAAAGTCATTTTTGCATCACTTGCAATTAGGTAGTTGTCTAAAATGCATGTGGGTCAAATAAACTTCATTATGAATTTGATGTGAATCCCTAATAACTGTTCTTGTTCTGGTTTGCTATACACCTCAATTCATATTGAGCTCTGGCTGTCCACATCCCATAACTTACTGCCAAACTTCACTTAAATGCATTTGTCTCAAGTTTCCTAATAGAAGAACCTATCAACTTGATGAGGTCCCCATTTATATTGTCATTAAACAATACTACTGTACATTAATTGAAATATATGAAGCATAAAGATGTGACTCACACCACGTACGTGTGTGTGTGTATATATATATATATATATATATATATATATATATATATATATATGATGTATCAAAAGCAGAATTTAGGTGATGTTTGATTGAATCTTAATGCATTTTAACAACTCACATTTTAATGTATCTTAACAGCACACATCTTTGTATTAAGAGATTCTCTGAATAGTTAAGATACAAATATGAGAACTTTTAATATAAAAATATGAATTGTTAAGATGCATTAAGAGATATGTTGTTATGATACATTAAGATTTGATCGAATCAAATACCATCTTAATTTATATACTTAGATTTTTAAAGGATATGGTAAATAATATCGAGCAAGATATATATATATATATATATATATATATATATATATATAAGCCACCAATAATGGAGGATGATTTTTTATTTTTTGAGAACACCCTCAAATAAATAAGATTTGGATTTTAAAATTTAGTACAATTTGTCTATAAAAAATGAGCATAAAAGCAACATCGTTGATAGTGTCTAATTATTGTGGGTTTTTCTCTAACAAATTTAAGTTACAATTTTCTTTGTCCTTAAAATAATGGCTTAAGATACACAAAAAAAAAAGACACGTCATTTTATGTAATATTGTGGGGCGGTCAATGATAAATACGTAAAAAAATTTTACTCTTTTTTCTTTATTTTAATCTTTATAATTTGTATGTAAAATATATTTAAATTTTTTTTATAAAACGTATGGAGTGATAATTACAAGTTATGATATAGTCGAATGAAATAATGGAACAAGTAATTGAGGCTAGGTAGCTATTTCCAATGCATGAGACGAACCTAGTTCGACCACGCCCATGAGGCCATGATGCTTCTTAGGTGAGGAAAGATCTAAAGGTCCGATATAATAGGTGTTGACAATTTATTAAGTTTATCGAGAGTTTTTGACTCCAGTGGTACTCTAAAGTTATATTTGTTTATAAAAATTATACTTGAGATAATCATTAATCTCTCAAGTGTTTTGTTTATTTTTAAATTTAAACTTGAGACTATTAGTTGAAGAATTATAAAGTTATTGTTAATATGTGATATGATAATTAATCCTTATTTTGTGGCAGTATTTGAAAATGGCATCCGAAAATGTTGAGATAAGCAATGAAGCACATGAGACCGTTGAGTCACCACAAATTAATACCCAGGATAATGTGCAACAAGAAGACAATAATCCTCAGGTAAACAACAACGATCAAATGATGAACGATGAGATGTTCAGAAGTTTTATGCAATTCATGCAACATCACGCAAATGCGGTTCCTGTCCAAAATGCAAGTGGAAACACTGATAACTCCTTGACGGCCACCGCAAGTAGCGATTCTGAGGGACCACCAGAGTTTTTTGGAGAGCCAAAACCACTTTAAGGCGGAAACGTGGATAAAATAGATCTGCAAGATATTTGATGTCTTAGGATGTTCCGAGGAGCAAAAGATTCCCTTTGCCACCTTCATGTTGCGAGCAGAGGCAGATTACGGGTGGAAATCTGTAAAGCGTACTCAACATGCCGCACTGAAGATGACTTGGGAGAAGTTCCAAAAATTGTTCAACGACAAGTACTTTCCCGAAAGTATTCGTCACATGAAAGAGGTAGAGTTCATCAAGTTGGAGCAAAACAACATAACCGTGTCGCAGTACGAAGCCAAGTTTGTCAAGTTGTCCCGGTTTGCGTCCCATTTGGTTGATAATAAGGAGAGAATGGCGCGAATGTTTCTAAGAGGTTTGAAACCCGAGATACGTCAATATCTTATCTCTCATAAACTGTGTTTGTATTCAGATGTTGTGAATAGGGCTCAGTTATTGGAGCGCGATAATGAGTCAGCACAACCAAAAGGTAACGAGCAACAACACGATAATAATCGTACCAGTGGCAACGGCTATCGGAACAATGATAACCATCGTGGGGTAAATTATCATGCCAAGAATGGTAACCACTTCGGTGGTAATCATGGCCAAGATAATAGAAGTGAAAATTTCAAGAAGAGAAGGTTCAATAATGATGGAAAGACAGCAACACCAGCACCCGTTTCAAAGGAAGAAGAACGACCACCGGTCGTATATTTCAAATGCGGATAGGAGGGACACATCCGTCCAAACTGTACGCAGCAATTCAAAGCGTGTTTCAATTGCGGAAGAGAAGGTCACATATCTCGATTTTATCGTGTAGTGAAATCAAGTCCAGCTGGGACGGTGGCACCAAAGGCGGATACAGACAAAACAAAGTAGGTGCTTTCAGGAAGAGTGTTTTTCGTGACTTCTCAAAAAGCGAGTAACCCAAACAAAGTTAGCACGGGTTAGTTAATTATAATTTTTTGCGAAGTTTATACCTTATTAGATACCAGTTCTACCCATTCTTTTATCTCTCTTGCTTGCGCTCAATGTTTAAATTTGTCCCAAGAGAAATTAGACTTTGACTTATTGGTTGAAAGTCGGTTAGGAGAAACCTTCGTTACCTCCACTGTTTATAAATCTTGCTGATTCAAATTGACACTTTCACGTTACCTGTCGATCTTATCTCTTTGAAAATACTTGTCTTTGATGTAATTTTAGGAATCGATTTGTTAACTACTCATCATGCTTTTCGTAAGGTTGTTAGTTTTCATATTCCTAACCAACCTGTTATGCGAATTCAAGCAACCAAACCACTAAAGTTAATCACTGTTATATCAAGCCATAAATAAAGAGCCCCGATCCTTTCGTTGTTGACTTCCTTGTGTGTAATGCACCGAAGCCAGACTTTCTGTAGGCAACGTCGTGAATGACGATGACAAGTTGATAGGTATCGATGTGATGTACTATCCATGTCTTGGATGAGAGTCACAGTTTTGAATGATATTTCTATTGTTAATAAATTTTCTGACGTATTCTTGAAGACTTCTTAACCTACCCCTAGAGCGTGAAATCGAATTTTGTATTGACCCCAGTACAAAACCCATTTCTAAAACCCTTAAATATTTCTTCAACCAAAACGAATGTATAATGCGCCAAAGACGTTGGCTCGAGCTGTTGAAGATTACGACTATACCATTCAATATCATTATAGAAGAGAGAACGTGGTAGCTGACGCGTTGAGTAGAAGATCGTATGCGTTACGAGTGCGATGTTGTTAACACAAAAACCCATTTCGTATAACTTACAAATAATGAAGATGGAGTTAAAGACTCTAGAGACCCATGTGAAGATAGTGAATATACGAGTAGAATCGACTTTAATCGATAAAGTTAAAGCCGCTCAAGCTACATACTCAGAGCTGATGAATGTGAAGAAGAAGGTTCAAGAGGGCATTATTCTAGAAGCAAGAATCGATGAAGAGAGGAAATCTCAACCCTCGATTTAATTGGCCCATTTAAAATTCTCGATCAAGTAGGAACTATGGCCTATAGACTCGCTTTACCACCAAGTATGTCATGTGTTCATAACTTTTTTCACATATCGATGTTACGTAAATATGTGGACGACCCGAACCACATTATTGAATTAAAACTAGACGAGATAGCAGAAGATTTAACGTATGAGGAGATACGTGTTAAAATCTTGGATAAGAAGGATCGTATTCAACACTCAAAGGTTATACCTTAAGAGTTAGAATCTGACGAAGTGTCCTCATTTGTTCGGCATACCAGGTACGTACGTAAATTTCGAGGGCAAAATTTCATAAGGAGAGGAGATTGTAAAATCCCAAATTTTACGAATAAAGATTTAATTTTCTTGAAATATTTTTTTCAAAATTATGGTGTGGATTTGAGATAATGTTATAGTTGTGAGTAATATTTAGAAATTTTGAAAAGTATACAAGTTGTTATATAATATTCTATTGATCGGGAAATATTCTTTTTGTCGGGGAATATCCGTACGATGGTACAATCACTGGTGGACCCCACAACAGAATTATTGTCGGATTGAGAAAACGACAAAAATATTTTTATGAAAATAACGACAGAAGTTTTACCGTTAAAACTATTGAGCTACCCAGTAGTAAAAGTACAGTAATACGCGTGGTTGTATGGTAGCACACGGTATTGATTATTGATGATTACGTGAGAAGTCACTCAGTTTTGTTCAATTATTGCTACGAGAATTCTTTGCGTAGTATCTCACGTTATTTGATTCAATTATTGTCGATATTTTATATATTATTAAATCAATAATTGAGATAACAAGTTATTAATATTATTATTTGCAATATTAACGATGTCTAGAAGTTCTGTCAAGGAGAGGTTTGGTTACCTAATTGCACGCCAATAGGGAGAAATCCTTATTGAAAAGCCCATTCTTTCCTAGGAACGACCTGGTCGATTAATAGTGTGAATTATAATAATGATGATGAGTTTTGTTTTTTTATTATTATAAATGTAATAAAATAGAAAATTTTTTATATAAAACAGAATACTTTTTATAAAGTTTTGTTTTATTTGATTATAAATAGAATATAATATATTTTATTATGCATAGTGTTTGCATAGTAAAATCTTTTTATATAAAACAGAATACTTTTATAAAGTTATTTGTTTTATTAGATTATAAATAGAATATAATATATTTTATTATGCATAATGTTTGCATAGTAAAATCTTTTTATATAAAATGTAATACTTTTATAAAGTTATTTGTTTTATTAGATTTTAAATAATATATATATATATATATTATATTATATTTTATTAAATAGTATCCTTTCCATTCTCCTATAAATAGGATACTTAGTTAGAATGGAAAATCACACCAGAAATTCAGAGAATTCTTCTTCTATAATCTTGAGCGTATTTCTTTAGAGTTTTAAGAAACTTTGAGCGTAGAAAACAGTATAAGTTTTCTTCAAGAATATCCTCGCCCTACCAATCGGAATACTCTTCTTTCTAAGGTAAGGGATATTATTATTATAGTAAGGGGTATTATTTCTTTCGTATTTATGAAGAGAGCTTCTATTATTCCATTCTTTATTATTATGTTGGAATAACCTGTCTATGTGAAGTACCACATACATGGTGAAATTCTTCTGTTATTCCATTATTTATTATTATGTTGGAATAACCTGTCTATGCGAAGTACCACATACATGGTGAATTCTGTTGTTATTCCATTCTTTATTATTCGTTGGAATATCACATGTCATGCGTATTACACATGATTTGGTTCCATTATTTATTATTCGTTGAATAACTGCATACATCGCAAGCACCGCATACATGGTGAATTACGTTGTTATTCCATTCTTTATTATTCGTTAGAATATCCTCGTCATGCGACATGACACGCATTTGACACGGTTCCATTATTTATTATTACGTTGGAATAACTTTTATACATCTGCAATCGCATACATGGTGAATTTCGTTGTTATTCCATTCTTTATTATTCGTTGGAATATCCATGCTCATGCGGATTACGCATTGACCTAGTTCCATTCTTTATTATTTTGTTGGGAATAACATGTCTGTGCGGTCTATCGCATGCTTGGTAAATTCTTCTGTTATTCCATTCTTTATTATTCTATTGGAATAACCTGTCTATGTGGATTACCGCATGCATGGTGAACGATCCTTCGTATTCATTCCTTATTAAATTATGGAAATGATCTGTTTACGTGGATTACCGCATGACGGGCAAAAATCTATTTGCAGTTTCATATATTCTATTATACTCAGTGGGTTAAAGTTTTGGCTTCTATAATCTATGAAATTAGTAGAATATCACGGATATTTTTGCGCTTCATCCAAAGATATCTTTTCGTGAAAATATTCTTCCGAGCATTCTTGAATTTTTACTCCACAAAGCAGTATCATGTTGACAATTTGGACATTATTAATTTCAGGATAAATTAACTTATAAATCTTTAAAATTTATTCTTGAACTTGTTTTATTGAATTATTATGTCATTGTCATCATCCTCATACTTATATTATGATGAAAGCCATCTTTGGCTTACGTGCATAGATGGACTTGGTATGATTATGACCAGGGATTATTCGGTATAATCATGACTTGTAATGTTATAAATGATATGGTAAAAGTCCTCAGTGGCCTTTCGTGCATTGATGGACAGTTTTTGATATGATTATGACCAGAGATTATTCAGTATAGTCATGACTATTGATGATTTAATGAATATCCTTGGCCTGTAGTGCAGGGATGACTCGATGATGTGGTTTATTTATTAAGCTGAGTCTCAGCGATAAAAATTGATGAAAACATTTTAAATCATAAAAGGTGGTAGATATTATGCTTTACTTGACTCTTCTAATGGATTGCTTATTCCGTTGCAATTAAAATTGATGTCTATTGTATTTTATCAGTTTAACATTGTTGAAGGCTAATGATAATTTATCCTGCATTATCTTAGTCATAATATTTCTTACTGGGCTAGTTGAGTTCACCCTTTTGCTTTCATTGTTCTCTTCAAGAAATGAGAACGTAGCCGGGACTAGTTGGGGAACAGAGTGATGGTCCGAGATGGTGTTACAATAGTCCTCACTATTCTATTAAATAGTGTGACAATAAATATAATGAGGACTCTATTTGAGAGTGGATATTGTCTAGAAGGTAATATTCCTGTTTAAACTCTCAGTTATGTTTTTGTCATAGTATATTACTGACATATCGTTGTATAATTAAGTTTGTATTTATATTTTGTACCATGTATTTGGCGACTCAAGATGGGTGATGTATACCAATTTTGGGGGCGTCACAGCCTGCCCCTGCCGCAGTGCGTCCTGATTCATCGTCGCTGGAATTAGATAATTCACCGAATTTGACCGGAGAAGTTGTTGTACGAAAGATCGAGGCGGTACAACCGGAACAAGGTAGATATGGACGTCGAAAACTCGCAGGAAAAGTTGTTGTACGACAGAAACAGAAACTTTAGTGCGGAGAGGTTAGAGTGATCGGGGACTGGACTGGAAAGGCGGTTTCGCTTGACTGTAAAACGGGATGGTATATACATTTTTTTCCAATATTACTGAGTAGTATAATTCAAATATAATTATATAAATATATACTAATATATAAGTATAAAATATAAAATTATATAGATGTACGTACATAAATTTAGTGGTGAGCTTGAATGTAAATTGTTGAATATTTTCAACTGGGAGATCATAAATGCAGTTTATTTTTGTTACTTGATTCATGACTAACTGCTAGTCCGTTGGGTTGAATTATTACTCTCTCTCTTTAAAAGATGAGAAGAAGTATAAATTTAATACATATTAAAAAAATAAAAATAGAAAAAAGAGATTAAAAATAAAGTTTCAAATTTTTTTTAGTGGTTTTTAAGATTCATAAAATTATGATCAATTTTTTGTATTGATTAACCCCACTAAATGACATAATTACTATTATATGTATTTTATCTTATTCTTTTGAGATCAAAAATATATCCACCTTTAGTTATTCTTTTAAGGACGAATGGAGTAGTATTATTTTTAAACTAGTAAAATACATTTATCATTTAATTCTATATATCATATATGGGCTATATGTAGGTGCTTTGAGAATTTCAAGAAAATTGAGGTCATTGTTTTCATATGTGTTGCAATCAACTAGTTAGGTCTGATTATTGGTGTTCTTGTCGGTAGCATGCTGCCTTGTGCATTGGGTCACGATTCTCTGGTCGATATGCATTGGGCCGCTAATATACTTTCCATTTTTTAGGGTCCTTAACACTAATATACAATAATTATAAAGTATTTACAAAAATAAAACATCCACAAAATAATTACAAAAATAATGCAACACAATAATATGTTGCTAAAGTTACGGAGCATTAACTCCCTACACGTCAGTTACCGACTTTCATATTTCCAACTAACCGGTCCTAAATTAACGCTAATAAAGAAAACAGGCAACTTTGAGATCAGAAAAAACATAGCAACGACATATCAGAGAAGATGAATTCTCCAATGGCGATGCAACTCTGAGATCAAATAATAACGGATAAGATCAACAACAACTTCAAGATCAATAGCAACTTCAAGATCAATAACAACTTCAAGATCAACATCAACTTCAAGATCAACAACAACTTCAAGATGAGTAACCAACCTCTGTAACAACTTTGATTGTTGATTGTTGATTGTTGATTGTTTCGTTACAGATTTGTATACTGGGGTATTTTAGTTTAAAGTTTATATGCATATAGTTACCCCGTGGTTACTATATACTCGTATATTGGTTACCTTTCTTAAGTTTTTCGCTCTTTAATTGGTCACAAAGTCAATATACTGACTGTTTTGATTACAAAATGCATGTAAAAATATGTTTTATATTCTGGTTACTAAGTACATATAAATTGGTTACTGTTTATTATTGATTTGGTTACTGTATAATGTTTATTTGGTTGTTGTATACTTTAAATGTATATTCTACTGATGTTTTTTATATTGATGGTTACTTATTGATGGATCTTTAAGTACATATCGATATTTTTTATATTGTTTGTTTTTGCTGTAAAATACATGGAAAAATATGTTTTATGTTATGGATACTAAGTAAATATGTGTTGGTTACTATCTAATCGGGATTTGGTTAGTATATAATGCTGACTTGGTTACTGCGTAATATTACCATGGTTACTGCATAATATTAATGTGTTTTATACTATTTTTTTATATTGATGGTTACTGATTAACTACATTGGTTACCTTCATACATCTATTAGTCTTTAATTTGTAACAAAGCCATTACTGATTGTTTTGGTTATAAAATGAATGTAAAAATATTTTTATAATCTTGGCTACTAATTACATATATCTTCGTTCTTTATCGATATGTATTTAGATAATCGTAAGGTGTTTATTTGGTTTTTGTATAATGTTATTGTGTTTTATAATTGTTTTTTTATATTGGTGGTTACTTATCGACTACATTGGTTACCTTCATACAACCGTTAACTCGATTATATATATTGGTTCTTTGTATACTATTTAATTAGTTACTGTATAATATTTATTTGGTTGCTAAATAATATTAATGTACACATGTACTGATGTTTTTTATATTCATGGTTACTTATTAGCTACATTGGTTACCTCCATACAACTGTTAGTCTTTAGTTGGTAACAAACATAATATACTGGTTTTTTTTACTGTAAAATGCAATGAAAAATGTGTTTATGTTCTGGTTACTAAATAGATATATGTTGGTTACTGTCTTTGGTTACTGTATAATGTTGTTATGATTACTGTATAATATTAGTGTATTTTATACTGGTTTATTTTATATTGATTGTTACTTATTGACTACATTGGTTAACTTCATACAACTGTTAGTCTTTAGTTGGTAACAAAATGATGCGATTGAAGAGCAGGCGTGTCAGTTTATGGAAAGATTTGATAGATTTAATCCAGTTTATGGAAAGATTTGATAGATTATGAAAAGATTTAATTTAGTGGCAATTTGGTAATTTCTGTCAAGTTTGGAGTATCAAATTTTGGCGTTTTCGGAGCCTAATTTCATTGGAAACGGGTCAACGATCAAAAGTCACCAGCTTTTCTCGTGAATTACATGGGTTTTTGGTCAAATTCCATCATTTAGGCCTTCAAAATTACATGTAAAAATGTGGTTTATGTTCTGGTTACTAAGATTATGTAGTTTGGTTACTGTCTAATATTTATTTGGTTACTTTACAATGTTTATTCAGTTGTCAGACAATGGAGATGATTCCAGTTGTGCTTTATTTCAACGGAACATAAACAAAAAGTGTGAGACCCCGAATTTTATGAAATAAAAGTATTCAATTTTTCTATTTTGGTGAATAGTTAAATTGATAAAAATTTAAAGTTAAGGGTGACATTTGAAATTTTTTTTAAAGTAAGTGATGATGAAGTTTTGTTTTATTAGTATTATTAATGTAATAAAAGCAGAAAAGCTTTTTATATAAAATGAATACTTTTATAAAGTTATTCATTTTATTAAGCTAATAGTAAAATCTTTTTTATAAAATGTAATACTTTTATAAAGTTATACTTTTATTAGACAATAATTAAAATATATTATATTTTATTATGCATAGTGTTTGCATAGTAAAATCTTTTTATATAAAACAGAATACTTTTATAAAGTAATTCTTTTTATTAGATTATAAATAGAATATATTATATTTTATTATAAATCAATCTGGACCGTCCTTTTAAAAGTAAATCAATCTGGACCGTTCATGAATTAGTAACTATGCAGTCCATTTTCCTATAAATAGAAGCTCATTCCTTCATTATTTCTTACGAATTCATTGAAACTCTAGAGAGAGAAACTATAGAGAGAGTTCTTCTTATCTAATCTTGAGCGTATTTCTTTAGAGTTTAAGAAAGCTTTGAGCATAGTGCAAGTTTTCTTCGAGTATATCATCGCCCTACCAGTCGGAGTACTCTTCTTCAAAGGTAAGGGATATTATTTGTTGTACTAGTAAGGGATATTATTTGTTGTACTAGTAAGGGATATTATTTGTTGTACTCGTAAGGGGTATTATTTCTTTCGTATTCATGAAGAGAACTTCTGTTATTCCTTTCCTTATTATTCATTTGAATAACTTTTCTACATCAAAATCCGCATACATGGTGAAATTCTTACGTTATTCCATTCTTTATCATTCTGTTGGAATATCCTGTCTGTGCATTTACGCATGACCTGGTTCCATTATTTATTATTCTGTTGGAATAACCGTCATGTATGCGATCTATCGCATGCACGGTGATTTCATTGTTATTCCATTCATTATTATTCTATTGGAATATCCCGCTTGCGTAATTTTTCCCGACTGGTTCCGTTCTTTATTATTACGCTTAATATCATATCGTATGCGTGCGTTCTGCGTGACACTGGTTCCATTATTTATTATTCTAATGGGAATAACCTATCTGTGCGATCTATCGCATGCATGGTGAATCCTTCTATTATTCCATTCTTTATTATTCTGTTAGAATAACCTGTCTGTGTGTATTACCACATGCATGGTGAATGATCCTTTGTATTCAATTCTTATTAAATTATGGAAATGATCTGGCTACGTGGATTACCACATGGCGGGCGAAAATCCATTTACAGTTTCATATATTCTATTATACACAGATGGTTAAAGCTTTGGCTTCTATATTCCTTGAAATTAGTGGAATATCCTAGATATTTGCGCTTCATCCAGTATCTTTTTCGTGGAAATATTTTTCTGAGCATTCTTGAATTTTTCTCCACAAAGCAGTATTATGTTAACAATTTGGACATTATTGAGTTCAGGATAAATTAACTTATAAATCTTTAAAATTTATTCTTGAACTTATTTTATTGAATTATTATGTTATTGTCACGATGATTTATGTTGGTTATTATGCGAAAACATGAAAGTTTCTTAGAAATCACAAAGGGTTGAAAATCAAATTTTGGTGAAAATAGAATATGAAATTCAATTTACCATATCTCCTATTATATTTCGAATTTCTGAGTGTGGTCAAGTTCTAGAGTTAGATCTATGAGTTTTCTAGCTTATCCAAGTGGAATCACTGGAAAAGGTATTGTAGATTTTCATGTGGACAGATTTTAGCAAAGGAGCCAAAAGCTGCAAAGTACCAAAAAGGCTACTGTCCAGAAATTTAAAAGGGCATTTTCGGCCACTTAGTTTGTGAGAAAAATTTTGACCTTCTGGGACATGAAAATATATGGTATAAAGTACCTCCTGTCCAAAAATGAGCTCATTCTGACTTAAAATGAGCAAGTTATGACTATTTCAATATTTAGGTTTTTCCGACGAAAAGCGCTATAACCGGAGTTTTATAACTCCGATGACCATGAAATTTAAACTGGAAGCTCACGTTAACATGTGTAAGATCCTGCCAAGATTTGGGAATTTCTGTAGTTAAATTTGAGGTAGCTAATTTCTTTAGGAATTAATTAGAAATTGATTTTTGTCATCATTCTCATGTTTATATTGTGATAAAAGTCATCTTTGTCTTACGTGCATAGATGGACTTGGTGTGATTATGACCAAAGATTATTCGGTATAGCCATGACCGTAATGTGACGGATGATGTGGTAAAAATCTTAAGTGGCCTGTAGTGCATTAATGGACAATTTTTGGTATGATTATGACCAGAGATTATTCAGTATAGTCATGACCATTGATGATTTAATGAATATCCTTGGCCCGTAGTGCAGGGATGATTCGATGATGTGGTTTATTTATTAAGTTGAGTCTCAGTGATTAAGTTGATGAAAAACTTTTTAAATCATAGAAGATAATAGATTGTATTCTCTACTTGACTCTTCTAATGGATTACTTGTTCCGCTGCAATTAAACTTGATGTCTTTTGTATTTTATCAGTTTAACATTGTTGAAGGCTAATGATAATTTATTCTGCATTATCTTAGTCATAATATTTCTTACTGGGCTAGTTGAGCTCACCCTTTCTTTCACTGTTTTCTTCAGGAAATAAAAATATAGCTGGGACGAGTCGGGAAACGGAGTGACAGTCTAGATGATAGCATTATTAGTCCTCACTATTCTGTTAAATAGTGTGACAATAAATGTAATGAGGACTCCTTTGAGTGTGGATATTGTCTAGATGACAATATTCTTATTAAAACTCTCAGCTATGTTTTGTCGTATTTTTACACGACGTTTGTATAATTAAGTTGTATTTGTATTTTGTACCATGCATCTGGCGACTCAAGCTGGGTGATGTATACCTATTTTTGGGGGTGTCACAATTTTGGGTATTGGAAAGACAACTAAATGTTACAAGTATGTAATGTTTTAGACTGTTTTGGGTATCAAATGACTTTATAGGACTAATAGTCCCACATTAAGGGACTATTAGTATTTCTGCAATCTTGATATACGCAGCATTATAGTTTCTAAAACACACTGCAAAGTCCATTGACCATTCTTAAAACTTTACCATCACGATATTTTCATCACCTAATGTCCTATGTAGAAGAGTTTTTGTTGGGTTCAGATATGGACCACGAACATGAGGCAATAATCTACTATGAAAGTACAATATGAGGCAATATGGTCGGGTAGTTGCAAACATTTATAATATTAATGAGGTAATCATATGCTTACAAGTATGCTCAAGTTATATGCTTAGTAGCTAGTATACTCAAGTCATATGGTTACAAGTATGCTCAAGTCATATGCTTACAAGTATGGGCGCAATATGTTAATCATATGTTGCTCAAGTCATATACTTACAAGTATGCTCAAGTCATATGTTACCATTTATAATGTTGTCTGTAGTAGGTACCGTGGAATCATGGACCTCTATTCAGACCGTAGTTGGATAGCACGACGAAAGTCAAGTGCCCAGATAGGTGTTACAGCTGAATTTAGAGCTGGTTGCCAAGTGTTTTTGGAGTATGCGTATAGTCACCCGGAATGTATAAATGGTCATTCGCAGATACGATGTCCATGTTTGAAGTGTAAGAATGTAAATTATATGGACAGAGACGTGGTAAACTATCATTTACTTGTTTCTGGGTTCATAAAAAATTACGAAGAATGCTGGTGGGCACATGGGCAGAGAAGAGATGGTGGCATCACAGAAGTACACAATTCGGGCAATAGTACTCATCGTATGAATGAAATGGTTCATGATATTGTAGGGCCAGATTTTGATTGGGAACAAGGTAGAGAGCAACCTATGAATTCTGATGCCAAAGACTTAGTTAAGTTGTTAGACGAGGGTAGCGAGCCATTGTGGCATGGTTGCACCAAACACACTACATTGTCTCCAGTGGCGACATTACTTAACATCAAGGCTGATCACAACATGAGCCATGAGTGATTTGAGTCACTCTTGAAGGCCATTAAGCGTATGTTGCCTGACGGTGAGAAATTACCTGGTAACTATTACTTTTGTAAGAAAATGATGAAGAAGTTGGGTCTTGGATACCAAAAGATCGATGCATGTCCCAACGATTGTGTAAGACCCCGAAATTTTTTTAAATAAAAAGGAATTTCCTTTATTTATTATTTTGAAATAGTAAGGGTTGATTTGATTAATGTGGATAGTTAAGGGTTAAATACGCAAATATTTCAAAATAAGCAAGTGGTTATAAAATATTCATTGTTGTCGGGGAATATTCGTTTGGTCGGGAATATTGGAATATTAAATGATTGTTGAGGGAATATTAAATACGTAGTAGCGACCATGTGTGGGCCCCATAACTTAAAAGCGATTGGATGAAGAAAGCGACAAATATAAGTTGGTTAAAAATAACAGCGTAGTTGTTTCTCAATTAAGACCATTGGAATACCGGTGGTTAAAATCTGATGTCTGGTGGTCGTGGTTGCGCGATGATACTGCAGATTGCACACAGATTGTTGAATTATTGATCCTTACGTAAGAAGGCACTACTCAATAATTTTCACGGTGAGTTCTTGTTCAATATTTTATTTTATTGATTCGATAATTCTTTGCGTTGATATTTTATATTATTGTTGTTCGATAATTGTCCTTTGCACAATATTTCCCATTATCAGATCAATAATTCATATTATTTGAATAATATTATTAGATAGCATTATTGGCAATGTCTAGAAAGTTCTGTCTAAGGAGAGGTTTGGTCACCTAATTGCGCGCTTCAGTAAGAAGAGATCCTTATTGGAAAGCCCCCTCTTTCGAGGAGCAGTGCTGGTCATTCATAATTGTGATTACGTAATATTATTTATGAATAATTAATTATTGATTCATATGATAAAGAAATATTTATTTTATATGAATATAAATGATGGATTTATTTATGTGGTTATTAATGAAGGAATTAATCTTTGAGATGTTTTATTTGTATTTTGTCGGATTGGAGGTATTAAAAGATCAAATCGGTGTTATTATAGCTTTATTGTGTGAGTTATAATATTTAATCCAAATAGTTGGATCGTTGTAATTTTTGGATATGTTATACATATATAAGTTGAGTATATGTCCACAAATTTTGAACCGTTAAAAAGGAGCGAATGATTTGTTATAAATTTTAAGAGGTGTTTGATTAGGAAAGTAGGGTTATAATTGATTTTGGTGGAAAATTCTAGAATTGAGTGGGCCCCACTTGTGGTTGGTGAAAAAATGTGCTGAATTTTATTTCAAATGTGGTGGGTGGCAATAGTAGAAAGTAAAGCCATCGTAAGTGGTCAAGTCAAGTCTGCCTTGGGGGCTAACATTTTCCTATAAATAGAGGGCTAAGTTAGAATTGAAAATCACACGAAACAAAGTTTTCTCTCTTTCTCTCTATATTATTGAGCGTATTTTGTGAGTATTTAGATACTTTGAGAGTTCTTTATTCAAGACAAGTTTCATTCAAACATCACTTGAGCCTTTCCTTCCGGAAGATTGATTCCTTGAGGTAAGGGATATTATTTTTTTTTCGAAATGATATTATTTCTTCAATATCATTATCTTTGAAATGTTGATCTGAAGTTTTATCAAATTTGGAACTTTTTCATGTCGGGGTTACTTATTCATGAGTTACTATTCACGAAAGTTACTATTCATGAGTTACTATTCACGAGTTCTTATTCACGAGTACTATTCATGAAGCGTGAAGATGTTTTTTTGTGGAATTTCTATCTTTTGGTGTTGAGTTACTATTCACGATACTATCGGACTATTCACGATATCTGACACTATTCACGAATACTAAGACTATTCATAGAAAAATGAAAATTTTTCTTTTCGTCCAAAACATCTATTCTAGATACTAGCTTTGATTGTATCCATGTTTTGATCATTCTTGAATTTTACACCACTATGATTATTTTTGAGGTATTTTTGGGCGTGGATAAAACCAAGTATGAATCCTTAATCCTTAATCCTTGTCATTTTGTTTCCTTTGGATTCGCTCAGTAAAAATATTTTTCATCATCCTCGGTCTTAAATGATGATATTATTGAATATCTTTGGCCTGTAGTGCAAAAGATGAATGATTTCTCGAAGAATATCTTTGGCACAGTAGTGCAAAGATGAGCAAGTGTTGAGATGAACATGATCGATTGATGAATATCTTTGGCAATATCTTTGTAGTAGTGCAAAGATGAATATTTGATTTGAGATGAATATTGATTGATGTTACAAGGATAAAATATTGATGATGGAATTGTTAAATTCATAGATTATAGTAGATTTCATTCTCTACGTAACTCTTCTATGAATTATTATTTTCATTGCGAATATTGATCCGAAACTTGTTGTCTATTGTATTCTATCGATTTTTCCTGTTGGAGACTAACGATAATTTGTTGTATATTATCTTAGTCATAATATTCTTTTCTTGGGCTAGTTGAGCTCACCCTTTTCCTTGTTGTTCCATTTTTCTTCTCGGGAGGCGAGAATGTAGCGAGTACTTAGTGGGGTATGGAATGAAGGTTCTAGAGAGAGTTGTTTAGTAGTCCTCACCATTTTTGTAAAATAATGTATCAATAATTATGATGGGGATTTATTTGCGTGTGGATATTGTCTAGAAGACAATATTATATTTAAACTCACAGTATATATTGTCGTATTTCACACGACATTTGTATTATTGAAGTTGTAGTTTGCTTCTTGTACCATGTATTTGGCGACTCAGAATGGGTGTTGAGTATACCTACTATTTTGGGGGCGCCACAGGTTGGTATCGAGCTTAGGGATATGATCTCTGGCGGAGATCGGGGAATAAAACTAGGAGGGGAGAGACGAGTAAATCCTTCGCTAGTGTGTCCTACCTAAGCTTATTTGTTGGTTGGTCATATTATAGGGGTATTATGTGATTTGTTAATTTATTTAATTAACCCTTGTTTTATGATAGTTTTTTTTTAGAATGGCTGCTGAGAACGTTAACAATGGAGTGAATGAGATCGTGGAGACACCTCTAATCGCCCAACCGGGATAATGTGATGTCGGTGAAGAAGGAATTAGAGATATCCATGTGGTGAGTGAAGAATTGATAGTTACTTTAGAGATAATCGCAGAGGTAACGGTGAGAGTGAAGAAGAAGAAGAAGAGGTACACGAAGAGAGTTTATTAGAGGTATTTTATGATCGAAATATAGAATTGCAAAATCGTATTCATGAGTTAGAAGAAGCGAAGCTAAAGAATTGCAGGCGGTCGTGGAGCAAAAGGATGCAACGATTCAAGCTTGTGTTACCCGACACGTGATGCTTGAGCGAAGCACTCTTTGGCGAGTATAAGATGATAAAAAGTGGAATCTGGTGAAAGAAGAAATAAGCGAGCAGTGAGAATGAGTGATGCATGGGTAAAAAAGTCGCACGACAGCGTTGATATTATGGAAAGAGATGTCCAATCTAAAAAGAGAAGATTTAACGATGACGGAAGGCGTCGGCGGCAACATCAAGCACCATCAACAAATTCTAGGGAAGAGAACGATCGCCGGTTAGATGCTACAGATGTGGAGAGGAGGGACATATAAGGTCAAACTGTTCAAAGCCTTCCAAGGTATGCTATAATTGTGGAAAAGAAGGACATATCGCTCGAGATTGTACGATATCGAAACCCAATCCAGCGTGAATGGTGACTCAAAAGGATGTCCAAGAAAAATCAAAGTCAGCGGTTCTTGGAAGAAGCGTTTGTCGTGATGGTCATTAAAATGCGAGGAACCCGAACGAAGTTAGCACGGGTTAGTTAATTATAAATTCTTGCGAAGTTTATACCTTACTAGAATCACTGGTTCTACCCATTCTTTTATCTCTCTTGCTTGCGCTCAACGTTTGAACTTGACTACGGAGAAATTAGACTTTGACCTATTTATGGAGACTCAGTTAGGAGAAACTTTCATTACATCCGTTGTTTAAAAATCTTGTTTGATTCAAGTTGGCACCATTACCTTACTGTTGACCTTATCTCTTTAAAGATACTTGCACTTGGGATTGATTGGTTAACTACTCATCATGCCAAAATTGATTGCTTTTGTAAGGTTGTTAGTTTTCATATTCCTAAGCAACTTTGTTATTCGAACTCAAGCAGTCAAACCATTGTAGTCAAACATTTTCATATCAAGCCATGAAGTCATTCGTTTATTACGGATGTCAAGTTTTCTTAGTCCATGTTATGGATTTGAATAAAGACACGTAAGATTTGAATAATATTCTTGTTGTTATTGATTTTTCCTGACGTATTTCCTGAAGAATTTATTGGCTTACTCCCAAAGACCGATATTAAATTTTGTATCGACTTTGAACCCGGTACAAAACTCATTTCTAAAATCTCATATCGAATGGCTCCTATTGAACTTCAGGAGTTAAAAATTCAACTATAGAATTTGGTACATGAGCCTTTATCTTGTGACTTCCTTTGTGGAATTCACCTAAGCCAACTCTCTGTAAGGGACGTCATATTCGATGCGATAGTAAAGCGAGAGGTGTCATTGTGATGTGCTATCCAAGGTTGGGATATGAGTCGCGATTGAGAACAACCTAATCGAGTAATCGAAATGCGTAGTTTTCAGAGGCTTAGTTGGTTATTATCGGAGATACGTTGAAGGATATTCTCGAATCGCTATTCCATTAACGTAGCTAACTTCGTAGAAATACAAAATTCGAATGGAGCAAGGAATGTGGGAAGAGCTTGAAGAACTCGAGGAGACTCATTTCAACACATGTTACGACCATGCCATCACGGAAAAGCGAGCGTGGTAGGCGGCGTGTTGAGTAGAAGATCGTATATACAAGTACGAGTACGATGTTGTCAAAGACTAATTTCAGTATAATATACAAATAATAGAAATGGAGATGAAAACTCTAGGTACCCACGTGATGATATACTGATACGTGATGATATCTGAGTATAATCGACTTTAATCGATAAAGTTAAAGTCGCATCAAGCTACACACCGGGATGATGAATTTGAAGAAGGAGGTGCAAGAAGTTGTTATTTTAAAAGCGAGAATCGGTGAGGTGAGGAAAGCTCAAACCTTCGATTTATTAATCCATTTGAAATTCTCGATCGAATAGGGCGTGGCCTATAGACTGCGTTTTACCACCAAGTATGACGCGTGTTCATAACGTTTTTCACGTATCGATGTTACGTAAATATGTGGACGACCCGAAACACGTTATTGAGTTAGAACCGGGACGAGATAGTAGAAGACTTAGCGTATGAGGAGGTACTGTCAAGATCTTGGATAGGAAGGAGTATGTCCTACGCCATGAAAGGTCATACCACAAGTTAAAGTTTTGTGGAGGAATCATGCTATAGAGGAAATGACACGGGAATTGGAAAGCGGAAATGAAAGCGAGGTATCCTCATCTTTTGAAAACACCGAGTGCGTCGCACGTCGATTTCGAGGACGAAATTTCATAAGGAGGGAGGTTGTAAGACCCAAAATTTTTTAAATAAAAGGAATTTCCTTTATTTATTATTTTGAAATAGTAAGGGTTGATTTGATTAATGTGGATAGTTAAGGGTTAAATACGCAAATATTTCAAAATAAGCAAGTGGTTATAAAATATTCATTGTTGTCCGGGAATATTCGTTTGGTCGTGGAATATTAAATGCTTGTCGGGGGAATATTAAATGCGACAGTAATGTGATGTATGTATGGAGCCCCATGTGAAAGCGATTGGATGAAGAAAGCGACAAATATAAGTTGGTTAAAAATAACTTGGCGTAGTTATTACCAATTAAGACCGTTGGAATACCCGGTGGTTAAAATACGATGTCTGGCGTGGTTGCTGGTCGCGATGCTGCACCGGTATTGCCGCAGTATTGTTGAATTATTGATCCTTACGTGAAGAAGGCTTTACTCAATAATTTTCACGGTGAATTCTTATTGATATTTTATTTTATTGATTCAATAATTCTTTGCGTTGATATTTTATATTATTGTTGTTCGATAATTGTCACCGCATGATATTTCCCATTATCGGATCAATAATTCATATTATTTGAATAATATTATTAGATAGCATTATTGGCAATGTCTAGAAAGTTCTATCTAAGGAGAGGTTTGGTCACCTAATTGCGGCGCCAAGATGAAGAGATCCTTATTGGAAAGCCCCTCTTTCTGAGGAGCGGCTGGTCATCATAATTGTGATTACGTAATATTATTTGTGAATAATTAATTATTGATTCATATGATAAGGAAATATTTATTTTATATGAATATAAATGATGGATTTATTTATGTGGTTATTAATGAAGGAATTAATCTTTGAGATGTTTTATTTGTATTTTTGTCGGATTGGAGGTATTAAAAGATCAAATCGAATTGTTATTATAGCTTTATTGTGTGAGTTATAATATTTAATCAAACCGTTGGATCGTTGTAATTTTTGGATATGTTATACATATATAAGTTGAGTATATGTCCACAAATTTTGAACCGTTAAAAGGAACGAATGATTTGTTATAAATTTTAAGAGGTGTTTGATTAGGAAAGTAGGGTTATAATTGATTTTGGTGGAAAATTCTAGAATTGAGTGGGCCCCACTTGTGGTTGGTGAAAAAATGTGCTGAATTTTATTTCAAATGTGGTGGGTGGCAATAGTAGCGAGTGTAAAGCCATCGTGTAAAGTCAAGGAAATCTGCTTGGTACGGGCTAACATTTTCCTATAAATAGAGGGCTAAGTTAGAATTGAAAATCACACCGAAACAAAGTTTTTCTCTTTTCTCTCTATATTATTGGCGTATTTTGTGAGTATTTAGATACTTTGAGAGTTCAACATTAGGTACAAGTTTCATTCAACATCACTTGAGCCTTTCCTCCGGAAATCTTGATTCTTTGAGGTAAGGGATATTATTTTTTTTCAGTAATGATATTATTTCTTCAATATCATTATCTTTGAAATGTTGATCTGAAGTTTTTATCAAATTTGGAACTTTTTCATGTATGGGGTTACTATTCATGAGTTACTATTCACGAGTTACTATTCATGAGTTACTATTCACGAGTTCTTATTCACGAGTACTATTCATGAAGGCGTGAAGATGTTTTTTGTGGAATTTCTATCTTTTGGTGTCGGAGTTACTATTCACGTGTATCGGACTATTCACGATATCTGACACTATTCACGAATCGACTATTCATAGAAAAATGAAAATTTTTCTTTTCGTCTAAAACATCTATTTACGGATACTAGCTTTGATTGTATCCATGTTTTGATCATTCTTGAATTTTACACCACTATGATTATTTTTGAGGTATTTTTGGACGTGGATAAAACCAAGTATGAATCCTTAATCCTTAATCCTTGTCATTTTGTTTCTTTGGATTCGCTCGTAAAAATATTTTCATCATCCTCGGTCTTAAATGATGATATTATTGAATATCTTTGGCACCGTAGTGCAAAGATGAATGATTTCTGAAGAATATCTTTGGCACGTAGTGCGAAGTGTAAGATGATGCAGTGTTGAGATGATGACGAGTGTTAGATGGATTGATGAATATCTTTGGCTGTAGTGCAAAGATGAATATTTGATTTGAGATGAATATTGATTGATGTTACAAGGATAAAATATTGATGATGGATTTGTTAAATTCATAGATTATAGTAGATTTCATTCTCTACGTAACTCTTACATGAATTATTATTTCAAGCTGCGAATATTGATCCGAAACTTGTTGTCTATTGTATTCTATCGATTTTTCCTGTTGGAGACTAACGATAATTTGTTGTATATTATCTTAGTCATAATATTCTTTTTGGGCTAGTTGAGCTCACCCTTTTCCTTGTTGTTCCATTTTTCTTCTCGGGAGGCGAGAATGTAGCGAGTACTAGTCGAGGGGTATGGAATGAAGGTTCTAGAGAGAGTTGTTTAGTAGTCCTCACCATTTTTGTAAAATAATGTATCAATAATTATGATGGGGATTTATTTGCGTGTGGATATTGTCAGAAGACAATATTATATTTAAACTCACAATATATATTATCGTATTTCACACGACATTTGTATTATTGAAGTTGTAGTTTGCTTCTTGTACCATGTATTTGGCATTTCGAGAATGGGTGTTGAGTATACCTATTTTGGGGGCGTCACGGTTAATATCGAGCTTAGGGATATGATCTCTGGCGGAGATCGGGGAATAAAACTAGGAGGAGAGGCGAGTAAATCCTTCGCGCTAGTGTGTCCTACCTAAGCTTATTTGTTGGTTGGTGGTCATATTATAGGGTATTATGTGATTTGTTAATTTATTTAATTAACCCTTGTTTTATGATAGTTTTTTTTAGAATGGGTCGCTAAGAAGCGTTAACAATGGAGTGAATGAGATCGTGGAAACACCTCTAATCGCCAACCGAGGATAATGTGATGTCGGTGAAGAAGAATTAGAGATATCCATGTGGTGAGTGAAGAATTGATAGTTGCACCCGAGATAATCGTGAGAGGTAACGGTGAGTGAGGAAGAAGAAGAGGAAGAAGAGGTACCGAAGAGAGTTTATTAGAGGTATTTTATGATCGAAATATAGAATTGCAAAATCGTATTCATGAGTTAGAAGAAGCAAAGCTAAAGAATTGCAGGCGATCGTGGAGCAAAAGGATGCAACGATTCAAGCTTGTGTTACCCGATCGTGATGCTTGAGCGAAGCACTCTTTGGCGAGTATAAGATGATAAAATTTGGAATCGAACGGTGAAAGAAGAAATAAGCGAGCAGTGAGAATGAGTGATGCATGGGTAAAAATTGCGACAGCGTTGATATTATGGAAAGAGATGTCCAATCTAAAGAGAAGATTTAACGATGACGGGAAGGCGTCGGCAAAGAACATCGGCACCATCAACAAATTCTAGGGAAGAGAACGATCGCCGGTTAGATGCTACTGAGATGTGGAGAGGAGGGACATATAAGGTCAACTGTTCAAAGCATTCCAAGGTATGCTATAATTGTGGAAAAGAAGGACATATCGCTTCGAGATTATGCGATATCGAAACCCAATCCAGCGTGAATGGTGACTCAAAAGGATGTCCAAGAAAAATCAAAGTCAACGGTTCTTGGAAGAGCGTTTGTCGTGACCGGTCAAAAATGCGAGGAACCCGAACGAAGTTAGCACGGGTTAGTTAATTATAAATTCTTGCGAAGTTTATACCTTACTAGATCTGGGGTTCTACCCATTTTTTATATCTCTTGCTTGCGCTCAGCGTTTGAACTTGACTACGGAGAAATTAGACTTTGACCTATTTATGGAGACTCGTTAGGAGAAACTTTCATTACATCCGTTGTTTAAAAATCTTGTTTGATTCAAGTTGGCACCATTACCTTACACATTGACCTTATCTCTTTAAAGATACTTGCTTGACTTGGGGATTGATTGGTTAACTACTCATCATGCCAAAATTGATTGCTTTTGTAAGGTTGTTAGTTTTCATATTCCTAAGCAAACTGTTATTCGAATTCAAGCAATCAAACCATTGTAGTCAAACATTTTCATATCAAGCCATGAAGTCATTCGTTTATTACGGATGTCAAGTTTTCTTAGTCCATGTTATGGATTTGAATAAAGACACGTCAGATTTGAATAATATTCTTGTTGTTATTGATTTTTCCTGACGTATTTCCTGAAGAATTTATTGGCTTACTCCCAAAGACTGATATTAAATTTTGTATCGACTTTGAACCCGGTACAAAACTCATTTCTAAAATCTCATATCGAATGGCTCTATTGAACTTCGAGGAGTTAAAATTCAACTATAAATTTGGTACATGAGCCTTTATCTTGTGACTTCCTTTGTGGAATTCACCTAAGCGAGACTCTCTCGTAAGGGACGTCGTATTAAATGCGATAGTAAAGCCGATAGGTGTCATTGTGATGTCTTTATCCAAGGTTGGGATATGAGTCGCGATTGAGAACAACCTAAGTCGATAATCGAAATGCGTAGTTTTCAGGCTTAGTTGGTTATTATCGGAGATATCGTTGAAGGATATTCTCGAATCGCTATTCCATTAACGTAGCTAACTCGTAGAAATACAAAATTGAATGGAGCAAGGAATGTGGGAAGAGCTTGAAGAACTCGAGAGGAGACTCATTTCAACACATGTTACGACCATGCCATCTGGAAAAAGCGAGCGTGGTAGGCGGCGTGTTGAGTAGAAGATCGTATACAAGAAATGACGAGTACGATGTTGTCAAAGACTAATTTTCGTATAATATACAAATAATAGAAATGGAGATGAAAACTCTAGGTACCCACGTGATGATATCTGATGCGTGATGATATCTGAGTATAATCGACTTTTTAATCGATAAAGTTAAAAATTCATTTCAAGCTACGAGGAAGTGATGAATTTGAAGAAGGAGGTCAAGAAGTTGTTATTTTAAAAGCGAGAATCGGTGAGGTGAGGAAAGCTCAAACCTTCGATTTATTAATCCATTTGAAATTCTCGATCGAATAGGGCGTGGCCTATAGACTCGTTTTACCACCAAGTATAATGGCGTGTTCATAACGTTTTTCACGATCGATGTTACGTAAATATGTGGACGACCGAAACACGTTATTGAGTTAGAACCGGACGAGATAGTAGAAGACTTAACGATATGAGGAGGTACTGTCAAGATCTTGGATAGGAAGGAGTATGTCCTACGCCATGAAAGGTCATACCACAAGTTAAAGTTTTGTGGAGGAATCATGCTATAGAGGAAATGACACAGGAATTGGAAAGCGGAAATGAAAGCGAGGTATCCTCATCTTTTGAAACACCGAACGTACGTCAATTTCGAGGACGAAATTTCATAAGGAGGGAGGTTGTAAGACCAAATTTTTTAAATAAAAAGGAATTTCCTTTATTTATTATTTTGAAATAGTAAGGGTTGATTTGATTAATGTGGATAGTTAAGGGTTAAATCACGCAAATATTTCAAAATAAGCAAGTGGTTATAAAATATTCATTGTTGTAGGGAATATTCGTTTGGTCGTGGAATATTAAATCTTTGTCGGGAATATTAAATGCGATTGGTAGCATGACCATGTATGTGGGCCCCATAACGGAAAGCGATTGGATGAAGAAAAGCGACAAATATAAGTTGGTTAAAAATAACTTGGCGTAGTTATTCATCAATTAAGAGGCATTGGAATACCCGTTGGTTAAAATACGATGTCTGGCGTGGTTGCCGCGATAGACACGCAGTATTACACAGTATTGTTGAATTATTGATCCTTACGTGAAGAAGGTCTTTACTCAATAATTTTCACGTGAATTCTTGTTCAATATTTTATTTTATTGATTGATAATTCTTTGCGTTGATATTTTATATTATTGTTGTTCGATAATTGTCAACGCATGATATTTCCCATTATCGGATCAATAATTCATATTATTTGAATAATATTATTAGATAGCATTATTGGCAATGTCTAGAAAGTTACATCTAAGGAGAGGTTTGGTCACCTAATTGCGCGCCAAGAAGAAGAGATCCTTATTGAAAGCCCCCTCTTTCTGAGGAGCTACTGGTTGTCATAATTGTGATTACGTAATATTATTTGTGAATAATTAATTATTGATTCATATGATAAGGAAATATTTATTTTATATGAATATAAATGATGGATTTATTTATGTGGTTATTAATGAAGGAATTAATCTTTGAGATGTTTTATTTGTATTTTGTCGGATTGGAGGTATTAAAAGATCAAATCGGTGTTATTATAGCTTTATTGTGTGAGTTATAATATTTAATCCGAATAGTTGGATCGTTGTAATTTTTGGATATGTTATACATATATAAGTTGAGTATATGTCCACAAATTTTGAACAGTTAAAAGGAACGAATGATTTGTTATAAATTTTAAGAGGTGTTTGATTAGGAAAGTAGGGTTATAATTGATTTTGGTGGAAAATTCTAGAATTGAGTGGGCCCCACTTGTGGTTGGTGAAAAATGTGCTGAATTTTATTTCAAATGTGGTGGGTGGCAATAGTAGCGAGTAAAGCCATCGGGTAGCAGTCAAGTCTGCTTTTACGGGCTAACATTTTCCTATAAATAGAGGGCTAAGTTAGAATTGAAAATCACACGAAACAAAGTTTTCTCTTTCTCTCTCTATATTATTGAGCGTATTTTGTGAGTATTTAGATACTTTGAGAGTTCTTTATTCGAAGACAAGTTTCATTCAAAGATCACTTGAGCCTTTCCTTCCCAAATCTTGATTCTTTGAGGTAAGGGATATTATTTTTTTTCGTAATGATATTATTTCTTCAATATCATTATCTTTGAAATGTTGATCTGAAGTTTTTATCAAATTTGAAACTTTTTCATGTCGGGGTTATTATTCACGAGTTACTATTCACGAGTTACTATTCATGAGTTACTATTCACGAGTTACTATTCACGAGTACTATTCATGAAGCGTGAAGATGTTTTTTGTGGAATTTCTATCTTTTGGTGTGAGAGTTACTATTCACGATATCAGACTTTATTCACGATATCTGATTAATTATTCACGAATACGACACTATTCATAGAAAAATGAAAATTTTTCTTTTCGTCTAAAACATTTATTACGGATACTAGCTTTGATTGTATCCATGTTTTGATCATTCTTGAATTTTACACCACTATGATTATTTTTGAGGTATTTTTGGACGTGGATAAAACCAAGTATGAATCCTTAATCCTTAATCCTTGTCATTTTGTTTCATTTGGATTAGATTCAGTAAAATATTTTCATCATCCTCGGTCTTAAATGATGATATTATTGAATATCTTTGGCTGTAGTGCAAGATGAATGATTCTGAAGAATATCTTTGGCTTTGTAGTGCAAAGATGAGCAGTGTTGAGATGAATATAGATTGATGAATATCTTTGGCTTTGTAGTGCAAAGATGAATATTTGATTTGAGATGAATATTGATTGATGTTACAAGGATAAAATATTGATGATGGGTGTTAAATTCATAGATTATAGTAGATTTCATTCTCTACGTAACTCTTCATGAATTATTATTTCCGCTGCGAATATTGATCTGAAACTTGTTGTCTATTGTATTCTATCGATTTTTTCCTGTTGGAGACTAACGATAATTTGTTGTATATTATCTTAGTCATAATATTCTTCTTTGGGCTAGTTGAGCTCACCCTTTTCCTTGTTGTTCCATTTTTCTTCTCGGAGGCGAGAATGTAGCGAAGTACTATCTTAGTGGGGTATGGAATGAAGGTTCTACAGAGAGAGTTGTTTAGTAGTCCTCACCATTTTGTAAAATAATGTATCAATAATTATGATGGGGATTTATTTGCGTGTGGATATTGTCTAGAAGACAATATTATATTTAAACTTCAAGATATATTGTCGTATTTCACACGACATTTGTATTATTGAAGTTGTAGTTTGCTTCTTGTACCATGTATTTGGCGACTCAGAATGGGTGTTGAGTATACCTATTTTGGGGGCGTCACAGATTGCATGTTGTTTTATAAGGAAAATGAACATATGACAAGGTGCACGTTTTGCAGTTATGATCGGTTTAGGCCTAATAAAGAGGGTGTGACTACAAAAAATCAAGTATACCGTTTAAGTTTCTAAGGTATTTTCCAATAACACATCGGCTAAAAAGATTGTACATGTCTTCAAGAACAGCTGAACATATGAGTTGGCATGCGAAATCTCCATCTAAAGATGGAGAACTAAATCATCCCGCAGATGACAAGGTGCTTAGAAAGATTTCAACTTAGCACATCCTGGGTTTGCATTGGAACCTAAAAATGTGAGGCTTGGATTGTCCACCGATGGTTTCAATCCGTTTGGCCACTCAGTTGTTTCGTACTCATGTTGTCTTGTGATTGTCACTCTGTACAACTTGCCTCCTTGGATGTGTATGAAACAGCCATACTTGATTCTTTCACTCATGGTTCCTGGTCCTAAGAGTCCTGGAAAGAACTTAGATGTTTACTTGAGACCTCTTATAGACGAGTTGAAGGTATTGTGGGAGGATGGAGTACAGACTTGGGATGTTGCAATGAAAACAAATTTCAACCTTAGGGCAGCGGTTATGTGGACTATAAGTGACTTCCCAGCTTATGGTATGTTAGCTGGATGCATTACACACGGGAAGTTGGCTTGTCCGTATTGTATGGAGAATACAAAGTCTTTCAATCTATCAAAAGGTCGAAAGCTTTGCTGGTTTGACTGTCATCGTCGGTTCTTGCTGGTAGATCACCCGTTTTGAAGAAATAGAGAACACTTCAGGAAAAAGAAAGTAGACAATGATATGTAGACAATGATATGCCGCACCGCAATTGTCGGGAACGGAGATGCGAGATCGTGTGATGAGATTGCTAGTTATCCCATTTGGTAAGACTGATGCCACAAACATAATAAATGGGTTTGGTGAATCTCATAACTGGGTTCAGAGAAGCATCTTTTGGGAACTGCCTTATTGGTCTATAAATTTGATTCGTCATAATCAAGATGTGATGCATATTGAGAAGAATGTGTTTGACAATGTGTTTAACACCGTGATGAATGTTACGGGGAAGACAAAAGATAATGATAAGACATGTTTGGACATAAAAGATATTTGTAAGCGTCCTGGATTAGAACTTTATGAATCTCCTAATGGTAAGATTGTCAAACCGCATGTAAGGTACACATTGTCCAAAAAGCAAGTTTGTAAGACCCCAACTTATTATAAATGAAATTAAATTTTCTCTATTTATTATTATGAAATAGTAAGGGTTGATTTGATTAATGTGGTTAGTTATGGATAAAATGCGCAAATATTTCAAATAAGCATGTGGTTATAAAATATTCATTGTTGTCGGGGAATATTCGTTTGGTCATGGAATATTCTTCTCGTAGGGGAATATTAAATGCTGATGGTAGCGACCTTGTGTGGGACTCATAACGGAAAGCGATTGGATGAAGAAAACGACAAGTATAAGTTGTTTACAAATAACGACGTAGTTGTTACCGTTAATGTTGTTGAAATACTCGGTGGTTAAAACACAGTAGCACACGGTATTGCACCAATTATTGATTCTTACGTAAGAAGGCACTACTCAATTATTGTTACAGTAATTACAGTTCAATATTTTATTTTATTGATTCAATAATTACTACGTTGATATTTTATATTATTGTTGTTTTAATAATTGTCACTATATAGTATTTTCCATTATCATACAATAATTCATATTATTTGAATAATATTATTAGATAGCATTATTGGCAATGTCTAGAAATTTACATCAAGGAGAGGTTTGGTCACCTAATGCGCAAAGAAGGAGAAATCCTTATTGGAAAGCCCCTTCTTTCTCTGTGAGCTACACGGTTGCCGATTATTGTGATTACGTAATATTATTTGTGAATAAATTAATTATTGATTTATATGATAAGAAAATATTCATTTTATGTGGATATAGATGGAGAAAATTTTAAAGTGACAATTGTTGAAAAATTGATATTTTATCTTTTCTGATAAAATAATTCATTTAGATATATTATTATATTATAATAATATAATAATGGTGATATTTTTACAATGAATGTGTGATATATGAATAAATGAGGAGGAAGAGTATTTTTGTTACAAAAAATGTTTAAAACATGTTAAACATGTTCGTGGGCCCTATTTCTTGACTGAAATTTGATTATAGCCGTAAAAATAAATGCGTATGTGGGTTTCGGTCAATTTCTGTTTTGAATTTGGAAAAACTTAAAACTACAAAGTTGTAGAGAATTGAATTTCCTATGGAATGGACATAAGATTCGATTTTTTATGATAAAAGGGCTATTTATTATGAATTAGTGAAGTTCTGGATTAATTGATTATTATTTTTTTTGGAGTTTTAAGTGATTTTTACATGAAATATGTTTTTGTGACTTTTGGTGAGGTGTGTGCCTGATTTTGGACCAAGTTTGTGTGCTTAGGAAATTTAATAAAATATATTAATATTTTATTAAATTTTCTGCTTTGGTGTTCTAAGCATTTTCCTATAAATAGGGTGCTTAGGTTAGAATTAAAAATCACAATTTAAACTCGAAATCTTCTCTCTATATTATCGCGTATTCTTGTAAGTATTTTGATACTTTGAGTGTTGTTATACGGTGCAAGTTCCTTTCAGCGTTATATCTGATATTCCAGCCAGAAGTACTATTCTTTCAAGGTAAGAGATGTTATTTTTATAAATGATATTATTTCTTTCAATATCATTATGCCGGAATATTGGTAAGATTTTTCTTGTGAAATTCTTGTCTTTTAGTGTCGGGGTTACTATTCACGTATACGACACTATTCATGAATACGACACTATTCACAAAAAAATTCAATTTTCGTTTTTATCCAAGATATCTATTATGGATACTAGCTTTGATTGTATCCATGTTTTGATCATTCTTGAATTTTACTCCATTATGATTATTTATGAAGTATTTTTGAACTCGGAATGTTTAAAGTACGAATCCTTAATATTTGTTCTTTTGTTTCACTGGATTCGTTGTCTTTAAAATATTTTTCATCATCCTCAGTCCTAAATGATTATGTTACTGAATATATTTGGCCTGTTGTGCAAAGATGAATGATTTTCTGATGAATATCTTTGGCCCTTAGTGCAAAGATGAACAGGTGTTGAGATGAACATGAACAACTGATGAATATTTTTGGCATGTAGTGCAAAGATGAATATTTGATTCAAGATGTTTATTGATTGATGTTACAGGGATAAAATATTGATGATAGACTTTTAAATTCATAGATAATAGTAGATTTCATTCTCTACGTAACTCTTTTATGAATTATTATTTTCGCTACGAATATTGATCTGAAACTTGTTGTCTATTATATTCTCTCATATTTTTTCCTGTTGAAGACTAGCGATAATTTGATCTATATTATCTTAGTCATAATATTCTTTACTGGGCTAGTTGAGCTCACCCTTTTTCTTTTTATTTCATTTTTCTTCTCAGGAGGCGAGAATGTAGCGAGTACTAGTCGGGGTAAGGAATGAAGGTTCTAGGAAGTTGTTTTTGAAGTCCTCACTATTTTGTAAAATAGTGTATCAATAATTATAATGAGGACTTATTTAAGTGTTGATATTGTCTAGAAGACAATATTTGTTTTTAAACTCACAGTTTATGTGTTGTCGTATTTTGCACGACAATTGTATTAATAAAGTTGTAGTTATTTTTGTACCATGTATTTGGTGACTCAGAATGGGTGTTGTATACCTATTTTGGGGGCGTCACAAAGTTGAAGATGTGTGCACATGGGTTAAGTCTCTGAAATTACCAGATGGATATGCGTCAAACATTGCAAGGTGTGTTACGGGTGGGAAATTGCAAGGGATGAAGAGTCATGACTGTCATGTATTCATGGAGAGACTCATGCCTAAAGCATTTCGGGATCTGCTTGATAAACCAATATGGGATTCTTTGACGGGTCTTAGTCGTTTCTTCAAAGACTTATGTTAAAAATCATTAAATGAGAAGGACATGTCTATACTTGAAAAGAACATCATAGAGATCACGTGTAAACTGGAAAAAATATTCCCACCTGGTTTTTTTGACTCCATGGAGCATTTGCAAATCCATATTCCCTATGAAGCTCGTGTTGGGGGTCCAGTTCAATATAGATGGATGTACCCTTTCGAGAGGGTGATTGGAAACCTTAAGAGGAAGGTGAAGAATAGAGCTTATGTCGAGGGGTCGATATGTGAGGCATACAGTTTCGATGAGATATCTACTTTTGTCTCAGACTATTTTCCGGACGAAGTCTTGACAAAGGCCAATCGAGTATCGAGACATGATGATGGGGGAAATGTTGAACTAAATGGTCGGATCTCTGTATTTGGTTCATCTATCGGCCGCTTATGGAAAGGGAAGCGATATATTCTCTCGAGCAAGAATTACATGTTGCATATACTTACATTCTTCTCAATTATGAGGAGATTGACGAATTTGTGAGGTACACATATAAACTTGATAATTTATCTTTAACTTGAAAATTTATTCCAATATGTTAATGTTTATAACATGGTATAGATTATCAGACGATGATGAGTTAAAAGTGAAGCATCCGGCAAGATAACCGATAAAGATATTCAAATCAATTGTGATAAAAAATTTGCACTTTGGCTAAAGGACAAAGTAAGTTCAATTTCTTAAGCACGTAGTATATATATATATACTCCATATTAACTATGACTTCATTTAATAAAATGGAGTTTTTGTAGGCTTTGACTGAGGGATCAACGATTCAGGCTAATGTACAAGTCCTAGCTATAGGACCAAACAAGGACCAAGTCAGCCGCAATGGTTACAAAATAAATGGTTGTGAATTTCATACAAAGGCATATGAGCGCGGTAAAAGAACAACGAACTCTGGAGTGTGTGTCCAAGGAGATTGTTACAATGAGCTTGGTCGTGCCTTTTATGGGGAGTTGGAGGAAATCGTAGAGTTGTCGTACAAGGGCACGTACGGGGGTTATATTCACTTGTTCAAGTGTCGTTGGTTTGATTCAGAAAAAGGGATACGTCATGACAGACATGGAATCGTCAATATTGACCTCCATAGATCCGCGTACTCCAACAAATCGTTTGTTTTACCAACTCAAATAGTACAAGTATACTACACTCCTAGTCCTGTTAGGAAAAGGGATAGACTGCCTATAAATTGGCAAGTTGTAATTCATACTCCCGCGCGTAGTCGTGTAGAGGTAGTTGATGGGGAGATTTACCAAGAGCAGATGCTTCATAGTCAAACTATAATAAATGTGGAGGACGACAATGAAGTAATCCAGTTAGATGGTGGAGATGAACCACATGAATTAGATCCTGAGTCAATACTTGTGTCAGATGACATTGATACTGAGGAGGAAGAGTTATTGACTGAATCTGACACTGAATCTGAAGCAGATGATGGTTATGAATCTACAACACGTATACAAGATGATTCTGAATCAGACATTGACACTTTAACAAATGAAATGTATGTTTAGCATTACATGTTTTTTATATCATTGTCATGTTTATGTACTAAACTAGTTAAATGCAATTTTTGTTTATTGGCATTTTATTTCATATATATACATGTTTATATCACTGTCATGTTTATGTACTAAACTATTTAAATGCAACTTTTGTTTATTGTCATTTTATATTCATATATATATACGTGTTTATATATATCCTTTATGTTTATTGTCATTTTATATATATTCATATATACATGTAATCAAATATAACTCATAATAACATCTTGAAATTTGTAATATCTGAGATGGATTCAAGCAAAGATGAGAAAAAAGCGGCTTGGGTAGGGGCCTAATCATGTGCCCAAGGCCCTACTAATCCGGATGATCGGATTCTTATTCAGTGATTCTCCTCCTAATAAAGACGACGTCGTCCGCATAATTTATATATAAGTATTTTATAGTGAATTGCTTAGATGTAAATTGATTTAATATATCTACTTATCGTTGATGTAAATTGTTGTATATTATAGTGATTTTTCAGATAATAAGATCGTCAACCGCATATCACAAATTGTGTTTACGTAATTGGCCTACACACTGTGATTACGTGGCGAAGACACCTATCGCCTACAAGGATGTTGTTTGAAATTTGAATTTCAAGTATGTTTTTTTTAATTATAACAGATAATTTAATATTCTAAGGATAATTGTTTAGTAATGTTATTATTATTGTTTTATTTGCAGAAAAGGTATAGATGGGAGGACGCGCATGCTTCAGTGATTCAGACATTATTCTGGCATAAGTGCGTCATTCGCACCAAGGATAATTTGAACAAAAAATGACAAAAAGCCCTTCACAATGCCGAGATCGACCATCCAGGCCAGGGAGAGGATTACATGCACGAGCATAGCCCCTGGTGGTGCACCCAGTCCATATGGGCTGAGATGTGTGCCCAATGGAGAGATGAGAGTTGGGTGCCCAATGGAGAGCTGAGAGCTGGGTGAAAAGACGAAAGACTGTCGCCACCAACAGATCCTCGGGTGTACCCAATGGCGAGAAGGCTAAAGGAACATACAAAGGGTGATAAAGATTTCACGATTGCGAGATATCAACGCTGTGGTACGATTTACAAGTTTTAATATGTTTACAATCATGAATTGTAGAAAATATATCACATTTTTACTTAGTAATATTGTGTTATTTTTTGTATAGGAGTCTCAGTCTCAAGGTCACCTATCCATTGGTCGGATGTGTACGTGCCACCGTGATGGTTGCGCTTGATGCTATCCAGATAGCGGTAATAAGTTTTAATTAACAACTTGATCTTGTTTATCAATGCTTACAGAATTTATTTTTAACTATTTAATTGTTAGCATGATGACAGGATACTTATAAGCTTTTATTGAATGAGCGCTATCCTGAAAGCACTCCACGTCCACCTATTGATCAAGAGTTTTGGGAGAGGGCGTCTGTTGTGAAGAAGAACTACATTAAAGGTCAAGGACAATGATGATGCCCATCTTTTAGTGGCTCAGGCAGCTCTGCTACCCAGTCTTCACAATCATCGAGTCATCCAGTTGTTCATACTCCGACTGACTGTGTGAGAGATATATGTCGAGATCGAGATCTTCTGAAGATACTGAGCGAGCATCTGGGGGCTCTGAGTCCTGAGGAGTTAGCTGAAGCAGTGGCAGCAGCAGCAGCATCACAGCATGGGGATGGCGACGAGGTATAAAATCAATTTTTTGTATATATTGTCATAATATACCAATATTAACATAGTTAGTATATATTTGTAACTTGTTTTATTATTTTGTTAATTACAGGGTGATCAAGGAGAAGCTAATCAAGACGCTGATGCTTGACGATTGATAGAGCTGTGTTTTGTAGTTCTTTGAGAATTTTGCACTTTTATATTCATTCATGTTACTTAAACATTAGATTTGTTTATATTTATTCAATTCATATTGGTTTAAAGGTTTATATAGTTTATATACTAGTTTGGTGTATGTGTCGGTGGATGATTGATGTTTACATTGTTGTGCAAGATGTTTATATTATTGTGTATGTGTGTTGGGATAAAGCAGGTACAAAACAGGTACAGGTTTTTTGGGAATTCTGCTAAACAGCAAAAATATGTTTTTTTTTATTTTTTCAAATCAGCGGCCGTATGCGGTCGCTGATATTCATTAGTGACTGCTAAATATCTGAGGATATCAGAGACCGCATGCGATCGCTGCTTGCCATCGCTGACACGTGGACCACGTCAGCCTTTGGCCCTGAGCTATGCTGACTCAGATTAGCAACCAAAATGACGATTTCGGTCGCTAATAGCGATCGCCGACATATCGGTCGCTAATAGTGGTCGCTGGTGTGCACATTGGCGACCAAATTTTATGCGACGACTATCAATGATTGCAGTCGATCGCTGATAGGTATCTACGACCGACAGCGGTCGCTGATACGCGGTCGCTGATAGACCCTTTTCTTGTAGTGATACAAGCTTGTAACTCTCTGGTTACTAATAACATTAACCATAATGCAACATAATAAAACAGTAACCACATAATTATATGATAGTAACCAGAACAGGTTTTAATGGTAACCAAAATAGAAACATCATGTAATAAAACCCAGTTTAGGCAATCCATGTATACTAAACAATTACATATCAACCAGAATAAAAAATAAAAAAAAAACCAAAATTCCACATTGAGAGCACAATAATAGTAGCCAAACCATAAGATAACAGTAACCAAAACATAATAAAGAAGTAACCAAATAGTTATATGAAAGTAACCAGAACAGGTTTTAATGGTAACCAAAACAGAAATAACATGTATATCTAACCCAGTTTAGGCAACCCATGTATACTCTCACATGGACATTTAACACTTGATATATGTCCTGATACAAGCATGTAATTATTTGGTTACTACCAAAAAATAAAATGGTTACCCTTATATGCATGTTTGGTTACCAACTGCACCTTTCAAATAATGTATCAGACACAACTTAGAAGTAACAAATACGAACCAATAAATAATGTAAAATCATTGGTAATATAATCAAATATGTAATCCCATTTATATAAGTTCTAATAAACATTACAGACTCACTAACCATAACAAATAGTTATGGATATCCAACAAAAAACAAAGTATGAAACACAATTCAGAAGGACTGTAACGCCCCGAAATTCGGTCTATCTTCACACCCGGATTCCGTACGTCACGATCCCATCTTCTTCCAAATATACATCATTATATACTAAAATATAACAATATACATTCTAAATTCCCAGGTTCTAAAACCTTATAACTACTTTCATTACAAATAATGATAATTACATTATCCTTTACATCTTACACGAGTGACTTTCATCTGCCACTATGGATACATAACAGTTCATTAAACTAATCTAAAGTTCATTTAACTTATTTTATATTACAAGTCTTCGCTCGATCTTCTCGCTCATCCACATTCTGAATGGCACTTCATCTAGATACCGTCAGCTTGATCTTTACGGAATCCTTAAGTTCTTCTAACATCATTCGCTGAAAATGTTTTTCATTTAATGCAAGTGTGAGCATTCAATTGCCCAGCAAGTCATAACAGTTGAACAAACATCTTCAAGAATTCAAACATTCTTTTAAGACTTCAATAACCGAACAAAGGTTATGAAGCAGCTTGAATAATAGGAATAATCTCGATTCCTATCATTTTAAAACAATATTCACTTTCATTTAAAAATACTTTCATTCTTCTACCTTTTTCATACACATTCTGTTTGGCTAGAATCATTAGCACAGACTTAACAATAATGGATCATGTATAAACAGAGCATTCTCTTATTGAATAGTTAAATCACAGAACAATTCATCTCATAAAAACACCGAAGTGTTCACATTGTGGCACAAGGCCTCATACGTTCTACCACCTTGCACAAATATCGCACATTAACACATAGACGGAACTTCTCAAGTTCAACATCTAAGAAGTTAAGAAACTAGCATTCATTTAAAATATGAATGAAGTTAGGACACTTGCCTTACGCACAGCTATAACTTATGTTGAATGGCTCATTCCAGTTCCTATGTAGCACATAAGAAAAACAACACATACACTAATTAGTCATGCATCTTTGACTTATGCATTAGTTTGCTTAACTTTACTTCTTAGGGTTCACGTTCTTGCAACCAAATTTTACGCGGTCACTTTCATTATCGTTCTACAGCTTCATGACATACGGAGATGTCTTACTTTTACGTTCATTATCTTTGATGTTTTACATTCTTATCTTCTTCTTATAACTTTTCTAGGACTCAGCATACATCGCTTCTCTGCTAGTAGTCCATATGGTACTCTGACTCGTTTTCCACAAATAACCAACAAACAAGTTCCCGTCTCGTCTACACTACCATCATAGTGAGTTAGATCGGTTGCCAGTTTCGTATATACCTTCGCTCTCTGAAGGAATTGTTTAGCCCAGCTCCCATATGTCAACCATCAAAGGTTATGATTGTACTACAACCTAACTTATCTTAACTTATCTGAACTATTAAACTATAATATTCATTAAGTCCAATTCTTATTTCTTATGGCTTTTTGGCAACTAAATGTCATACCTCAGGATTCATTCTTATACGACTCACCTTCGGCTTTCATTACTCTTATAACCGTTCATTACGGCTTTCTCGATAATTCATGTCTTACTTACTACCTTTGTCAACGTCTAGGTTATACAACCAGGGTATACTTAGAACGTTCGTCCAATACAAATACGATTCACGAGGATCATTTATGTATTCAACGTTCACGTTGCTCGTCTTTTAATCTCTCATTCAACCTTTACTCAAGGTTTTAATCGCTTTCGATCGTTATCCATCCCATGAACCCCATGTTCATTATTCTTTCTTAATGTCGAAGTCATACTGTTCGTTGTATGCTACGACCGATCGTTTATCGCAACAGCATTGCGTTTGCAGTGTCTATATGCTTTACACTTATCTCTCATTATCATGACATAACATCAAAATGTTATTCATTACCCTCGTCACTCAACGTCTAAGGAATCACAACCATAGCAATCCTCCACGTTCGTTTATCGTAACAACGGTCCCCGGATATCGGTTCCGTAATTCGCATTTACATTCTTTATCTTTTACTCTCATTTAATATTTTCATTCAACCTTCATTAAAGGTTTAAAACACTTGATTAAGCGTTATATTAGTTGAACATTATGTTCTTTATCTTCCCGTATGTTTTCCCCTAAGAGTTGAGTAGTTAAAAGCTCTTCTCTGGCTTTTTCCTACTATCGGGCCATGGCTACTTTTCTTCTTCTTTATCTCTCGCGCCGTGGCGTGAGTTTGCAGACTAGACTCTGCCTCTGAGTGCAGCATTGCAGCATTTCACCTTATAAGACATGGTCGGTATTGCACCGCTGGCGCCAAGCCCTAACCCTAGAAAATTTCTCTAAATGTTAAATCTAATTTGAGACGCTTACTTTCCGCTTCCATAACTTATTCGTTATAACTCGGAATGAGGTCATTCCAAAGCCATTTTGTTCCTTATCTTACATACTTTAATACCCCCAGACAGAACTTTGTTCTGAATCCGTTAACGTGCTATTCGATTGGCTTGATCTTCACCCTTCATTCATTTTACGTTTTTAACGCTCTTCGTTCGTCTGTCCGTAATTCGGTCATCTGAACTACGAATTCGTTCGTTCTTAAGTCCACGACTCACGTTTTCTATGTTCTCTTACATTCTTATAAAACCCTACATGTTCGGGTTCATTTACTAACTTTCTAATTATCGTTTGTCTTTTACGAAATTTTTGCCATAACTTCGTTATAGCTAAGTTTTAATCCGTTCTTCATGAACGTTTCTACCGTTCCTAACTAAGAAATATGCATCTAACTTATACGCGATGGTTTTAAACTTGTCCATCAACAACAATTATCCTATGATGGTTTTAAATTTGTTCATCAACAACGTTCTTCGCGTTCTTCGCATGTTCTTCGTGTTCTTCGTTCGTTCTTCGTTTTAATCAATATTTTGGATGACGATTTCACTTTTTATTGTAATTTGATGTTATAGAATACCATTCCTTACTTATTTCACCTACTTATTTATATAATCCACTCGGATCATTCTAATTCATTACGAATCTTATACTTCCTTAAGAAATTTATAAACTAAACTTTTAATTCTTATTTCTTCATTTTCTTACGATTTCAACCATTTGAAATCATCCCTAACATCATTTACTTCTTATTCTTATTAATCTATGTTTTGAACATAAACTTAAGAAAAGTGAACTTAGAAGTTAGGTTTTAATACCTTTCCTCTTTATTTTTCTTCCGCTAGACAAAACCGGCGATTTGCTAGCTTTTCTGTTTCACGAACACTTTCGATCCGATCAATCATGCTCATGCTCTTCCTTCTCCCTCTCCATCTGAACCCCCCCCCCCCTCTCTCTCTAGTTGTAGGATTTTCAAAATCCCATTTAAATGAAAGTTAGCTTCCTATTTATAGAAAATCCAAAGCTAGGGCAAAATAGTCATTTCACCCCCTAACCCCCTTACTATTCACACCTCCATACTATTCATGACTTAAGTGTTAAGTTAACTTAGCCCTTAAGTCTACTTAGCCTTTAAGTTTTGTGGTTCTGTCTTACGGGTTTTCGTTCGACAGTTTTAAAAACTACGATTCTCAGAATCCAAATATTTTTGGATATTTCGTCTTTCCTTTACCGATTAACTTTTACGTATTCTTCGGATTTCTGAAAAGCTGAAAAACACTTTTTGGTGTTAAGCGTTTTCCTTCACATTTTCCCCTAACGTAGCTAAACGAATGAAAAGTACGTAATAGTACTTTTTGTCGTTTTTATTTTGTCCGATTTTTGTACGTTTTTCGAGAAAAACTTTTATCGGCTTACTTAACTTTTAATGATATATTATCGTCAAATCTTTCGACGGAATGTCATTTCGACATACCGAACTCTCAGAAAGGTTTAGGTTATTCAACCCTAACCCTTAGGTTTCGTCGGGTGAATAGTGTCTATTTCGTCTTTTTCCCCAGAAATATTTTTGTTCCTGAAAAATTTTCATTTTCGTCTTGAAAATTTTTAATCCCTTAGTCTAGCTCGTAGCCAGAATCCTCCCGACTTATAATCATCCTAGGTTTTACAATGATTAATAAACACATAGCACATAATATTATTAATAAAAATTTATTTTATTAATAACTAATTCTTTAAACTTAAATTCTGGACGATCCGAATTTCTGGGTCGTTACAAGGACAGTACAACGACAACTGAACTAATCAAAATCTGGTACAAATCTTCCTGAAAATTCTCTGAAGTTGTGAAAAAGCCAATTGCGGAGGCGCATCTCGTCTGGAGGGAAATCTATAGTTCCTTTGGGAGGATTAACGTCAATTTTTTGTCCAAATTGAGAGACTGCGGTGTTGCGATGACGGCGAAAGAGGACGACAACGAGTGGCTTCGAGAGGAGAGAGATAAGTAGTAAGGGCGGAGAGAGAGAGAGACCGAACGAGAAGAGAATGTTTCAGGAAGATGGAAATTAATTTGCCATGTCAGCCCATTAATATTAATCCCTTAATTTAGGACTTTTAATTGTATTAGTATTGTAAATAAAAATGATGAAGTGTAGTATTTTTGTAATTATTTTATGGATGTATGATTTTTGTAATTATTTTCAAAAATGTTTTAATATATGTAATTAATACTTTTTTTTTAATCTGGGTCAAAATCAAACTGAAGGACCTTAACTCCGCTCCCTCACCAATGCAACCTACACGTCGCTACTTCGGACTTCTGGTAACCGCCTTCAAATTTTGACCCCCCTCAAATTTTGTTGTGGTTCCACCACTGGACCAACTTACCATGAAATTAACTTCATAATAACCGGATCCTCATTGAATTATTCCAAATGTCGGTTTTTTTAAAAAATGGGTCTGGTCTAATTATCGGTTTAGTCGATTGAATCAATACGTTCGGTCTGATTCTAATAACTATTTTTCTAACAACTAATAATTGTTTCTCACATGTCCTACTTCCGATTTGTTGATAACATTATGGTATTCTTTGGGCATTAAATTTCAAAAAAAAAAAAGAAGAAGGTGAAATTCCGTATAATAACTTATGTACAACTCTTTATATTTTTGCAAGAAAATATATTTTAAAAAGTTAATTGTTAACGCACGTGAATTCATTTAAGTTTTATAAATAAAAATATATATATAGTTAATAGTACGTTTTCCATCGTTTATAATATTAAATTTTAATAATTTATGAATATTACAATTAGACTTCCAAAATTCAAAATAAATGAAAATAATATTTTGTAAAAATATCATATGAATATCTTTCAACAAAATTTTAAGGAAATTGATATTTACAAAATATTTTTTGATATTTCTACAACAACAATGTCGTTATAGATGTATAACGACGGTGAAAATCGTCGTTATAAAATTATCGCTATAACGACAATTTTATTATAAAAATATTATTTTTTGTTGTGAATTTATCAGTTTCTGATTTTAATTGTAAATAATCAAATTGGGTAATTTACAACCCTTTATAAAAGGCATTTATTAGTAGTGTACCTATTTTAAGTTGTTTATTGCTGATTGGTAGAGAGAATCTTTCTAGTATGGAATGTACACCTTCAAAGTAGTTCTAGGTCCACATGAAGACTGTATTTGTATTACTCCGTATTAAATACTTTCAGTCCTACTTATGTACTTCTAGAGATAATTTTTTTTATACAACATTTTAAATTTAAATATTGTAATTTATGTTATAAAACTTTAGCAAAGTGTATAAAGATACTCTTATAATTGTTGCATAAATTTAGAGAGAATAAGCAAGAGAAAAGAGAAAAATTCTTCAGGGAATTCTTATTCATTTTCATTCAGCACTTCTCTCCTTTTATAGCCAATGTAAGGAGGAGTCACGGAAGGAGGAGAGGAGTCACGGGAGGAAGAGAAAGAAGAAAAAGCAGCAAACTAGCATCAGTTCCCTCCTTAGGAGGGAATCCATGTTTATAATACTTCCCCTGATTCCCTACTATAGAAGATTATGTCTGATTAAAAACTTTGTTAAGAAAACCCAGTGGAAAAAACTTAACGAAGGGAAAAAGAGTACATATCTTTTACATAAATATCTTTTAATTGACTGCCTCGTTAAAACCTTGTCAAGAAAAACCCATTTGGATAAAAACCGTGACTAAGGAAAAAGAGTACAGTCTTCCCCTCAGAAGGAATTCATTACTCCTTGATGAAATGTTGCCATAAGTCTTTCAGTCGACACAATCCGATCCTTTTTTCGAAAATTTTCAAACGTTGCATTGGGTAGCGAATTTGTGAATAAGTCGGCTAGATTATCACATGATCGAATTTCATGCACATCTATATCACCCTTCTTTTGTAGCTCATGTGTGAAGAAGAATTTAGGTGAAATGTGCTTTGTTCTATCTCCCTTGATGTACCCTCCTCTAAGTTGAGCAATGCATGTAGCGTTATCCTCATACAGAATTGTAGAAATGTCTTTGATTGATGGTAATCCACATGACTTTTGAATATGCTGAATAATTGATCTCAACCAAACACACTCTCTGCTTTCTTCATGTATAGCGGGAATCTCTGAGTGATTTGAAGATGTAGCTGTCATGGTTTGCTTTGTGAATTTTCAGGATATATCCGTGTTATAATATGTAAATACATAACCTGTTTGTGATCGTCCATTGTGTGGATCTGATAAATATCCTGCATCGGCATATCCAACCAATCGTGACGTTGAATCTCTTGGATAAAATAACCCAAGATCTATACTTCCACGAAGGTATCTCAAAATATGTTTGATCTCATTCCAATGTCTCTTAGTCGGAGAAGAACTGTATCTTGCTAACAAGTTGACAGCAAAATCAGGTCGTGTACAGTTTGCAAGATACATAAGAGCACCTATTGCACTTAGATATGGAACTTCAGGTCCAAGAACTTCTTCCATTGCACTTAGGCATGGAACTTCAGGTCCAAGAACTTCTTCCCCGCTTTCTAGAGGTCGAAATGGATCTTTATCAACTTCTAAAGATCGAACAACCATCGGGGTAGTCAAAGGATGAGCTTTATCCATATGAAAACAACTGAGAATCTTTTCAGCATATGTGTATTAATGAACAAAAAATTCCAGATGCTAAATGCTCTACTTGTATTCCCAAACTGAATTTTGTCTTTTCAAGATCTTTCATTTTAAATTCATCTTTTAAATAAATAGCAGTTCTTGTGAGTTCTTCAGGAGTACAAATTCAAATCATCCACATATATCAACAATAATGGAAAATCCACTTTGTGATTTCTTAATAAAAACACATGGACATACATGATCATTTATATATCCATCTTTTATTAAATAATCACTAAGTTGATTATACCACATACGACCAGACTGTTTTAACCCATATAATGAGTGTTGTAACTTAATTGAATATATGTAACTGGGCCTTTGTGATTCAGCCATTTTCAATCCTTCAGGGATTCTCATGTAAATCTCACTATTAAGTGAGTCATATAGGTATGTTGTTACAACATCCATCAGACGTGTTTCCAAACCTTCCATAGTTGTCATACCTATCAGAAAGCGAAAAGTGATTCCATCCATTACATACTAGAGAGTTTGTGTCTTGATAATCAATATCAGATTTTTTGTGAAAACCCTTAAGCTACAAGTCGGGGTTTATATATCACAATTTTATTTTTCTCGTTTCGCTTTCGTACAAATACCCATTTGTTTCCAACCGGGATTACACCCAGCGGCGTTTGAACTACTGGTCCAAATACTTCTCTTTTCAATAGAGATTTTATTTCCAACTAGGATTACACCCAGCGGTGTTTGAACTACTGGTCCAAATACTTCTCTTTTCAATAGAGATTGTAGCTCAGTTTGAATAGCATCTTTCCATTTTTGGCCAATCTTTTCTTTTCTGACATTCTTCTACGTTTTGTGGTTCAGGATCCGTGTCAGGAATCAAAGTAATATCTGATGCTATAGAGAAAGCAAATATATCGTCAATCATGACTTTGCTTCGATCTCATATTTTCTCATCATGTACATAATTTATTGAGATCTCTTGGTGTTCATCTCTTATCCCTTTACTGAGATTTTGAACCTCTTCTGGGGCTATTCCCACTCTTGGAATAAGTGATACTTCTGGAGCGTTTTGTACCTCTTCTGGGGCTATTCCCACTCTTGGAATAAGTGCTACTTCTGGAGCGGGTATTCCTTCTGGGATTTCTTTATTTGCTTTTGATTTTCGTAGTACTTTGTCTTTTGCACCAACTGGTCTTCCACGCTTCTGGTGTGGTTTAGATTCTTCTATTACCTTATTTATCAATTCTTCAGGAATTGATATTTCAATAGGTATTTCTATCTCTGCTGGAGTATTCACTACAGGTGTATATGACTTTATCATTTTTCTAGCATCATTAAATGCATCTGGCATTTGATTTGCAATATTTTATAAACAAATAATTCTTTGAACTTTAATTTCACATTGTCCTGTACGAGGATCAAGTGAATTTAATTCTAATGCATTCCATGATATGTTAGAGGGGTTTTTATTTAAAACTGTCCCTTCCCCTAATGGTGGAAATACAGATTCATCAAAATGACAATCTACATAACGTGCAGTAAAAACATCTCCAGTTAAAGGCTCAATGGAGATTCCAATCATCATTAAAAGTCATTGATGAAAATTTAGCTGCGTTATCAAGTCGAATTGACTTGATTGGATTATCCGAGAACTGAGCCCGTAACTTGATTATTTGAGCAAGAGGTTTTGAGAAGGCAAAATTTCGAGAAGAGAGAAAACAAATATGAGACCATTTAGTTGAAGCATCTATTAAAACCATGAAATATGGAAATAGGCCATACTATGGGTGAATAGTTCCACAAATGTCTCCTTGAATTCTCTCTAGAAATTTTGGGGCTTCTTTATAAACTTTTATTGGTGATGGTCGAATAATTAATTTTTCTCGAGAACACGCAGCACAAGGAAATTGACTACTAGGAAAAACCTTCTTATTTTTTGAGAGGATGACCAATAGAATTTTCAATAATATGACACATCATAGAAGTACCTGGATGACCGAGTCTTTTATTCCAAAGCATAAAGGATTTGGGATCTAGGATTTTTGGAATCATAACAGTATGAGACTCAATTGCTCTAATTTTCATAGTATATAATCCAGAAGAAATTGAATGAAGTTTTTCTAGGATATTCTATTTTTCAGAAATAGTAGAAGTGATGAGAAAATATTCATTAAAGATGGTCCGACACATAAAAACATAAATAAGAAATGTTACATTTCATATATAATTTTATTCATGAGAAACACATACCACATATAGAATGAAAAAAAAAATATTATACATGCAGGGTGTTTAAATAAAATAATAATTAAACGATATCCCAAAAGATACTTCCAGAAGGTTCAGTAATATCAACAACCTTTTGCTCATTGTTGGTCATTGGTGGAACATCAACAATATTCAATTGATGATTAACAAAGTTTGTTTCTACCTCCATTACTTTGTTCTTTTGAGACTCCTGGAATAAATCAACCAGATGCCTCTGCTGCATTTACTGTGCACGCCGATTAATGCCCATTCATCCCACACCTAAAACAAACATCTAGTTTGTTCTTTATCTGTGTTGCATTTTCTTTATTTTTACCCGACTCAGACACTTGCCACTTCTAGTGGCCTGAATTCTCGCAGTTTTAGAATTTGTTTTTATGATGGCCTTGTTGCCTAATTTTTAATAGCACTTTACCACGCAAGTATACGCGTTCAATTATAATATTCAGCAAGCAAGGATATTGTTCCCACGAGGAAATAGACTAATATTTATCAATTACTAATTCTAATGCAATTAATCCTATTTTAAACTACGAAATTTTGTTTTTGATTTCAAATTTAAACTTAACAAAACTAATGATTAAAAATCAAAATTTCACAAGAATAACTGCAGATTTAATAGGTTAAGATTACAACTTCCCTTGGTATTTCATTTAAATCAATTCACTTCCCATTTAAAGCAATTAATTAATATGAATCATTATCCAAGAATGATTTATAAAATTCACACACTTTTTCCAAAACACGTGAACAAATCCTCCTAACTTCGATCCTTAAGACACAAAATTACAAGGAACACCCTTCTCAATTAATTCACTATATTCCTATGTGAATCAAGTTAATTAGGTTTACGCATAAATTCTTTCAAAGGATACAAAAGACACATAGGTATATTTCTATCCTACATGCTAATCATATTAACCCTATTCAGATTATATGAACAGATGTTATCATATCCAGATCTTAATCTATACTCCATCTTCCAATTTTATATAGATTATCACAATAATTGTTGGCCAAACAATTAATCAATAAGCAAAAGATATAATAAACAATTCAATAAAAACCAACTTTCATTCAATGGGAAGGTTCAATTTAAACTACATACCAAGTTCCGTTGCAATCTTAAAGAAAATTTAGTTCATGCTAATAATAAAGAAAAACATCATCCAAATTAATAATCCAAACATCCCAGATAATTATAAAAGATAAAACTAGAGAAGAGAAGAAGAAACTCGAATTTTCTCCAATACTCTCTTTGATCTTTCACTTTGCAATTTTCCTTCGTGTTTTTCTTCGTTGTTCTCTCTGCAAAATCCCTTGAAAAATTGAGTCCTCCGTCCTTTCTAAAGTCTCCTCCTCTTTGTATTAGTCTCCCCTCTCATTCAGATTCCTTTTTGGCTTCAACAACCCACTTAGAAGTAGAAAATCTCTTTTTTTGCATATACGAAGCGCTTAAAGCGCCAACATAAGTCATTTCAAGCGCCTAAAGGCGCCGACCAGACCACGTAATTACAAAAATGCCACTCAAACTCTAATTTTAATGATTTTTGACCTTTTTCTTCTCTGAAATGACCAATTTGTCCCTCCAGCTCCAACCTATAAGAAATAAACACAAAAAAGATAAAAAAAATACTAAAAAACAATTAAAGATGGCAATAATTAAGTTTAATAATATCGGATTCATAGGTATAAAACCTACTCATCAAATACCCCCAAACTTAACCAATTGTTTGTCCCCAAGCAATAAAACACAATGCAATAACTAAATATGCAATACAGTTATCTACGTGCCTAAAATTTCAGCAGTCAAACAAAACAAAATCTATTCATCAAGCCTCAGAGAAATTAGATTAAACATGCTAGTACATCATATCAAGACAGATTAATAATTTCTAGTCAATCATCAAATCTTACCTCGTTATTATCGATATATAGTGTGTGTCTTTGAACAACAATGCTAACTAATATAATGCTAAATATAAAACATAATAGATCTCTTTAAAGGCGTCATATAGTGTCAACTCACAAAATTCACTTAACAAGCTTAGATCCAACTAAAGTCAAACATCCACCAAATTCAAGAGTCCAATCAGGGATACTTATGCTTTACTTATCATTACTTGGGGCTTTTTGCTTTTTTCTCGCTTTTATTGTTTATCTCTTTTTTTTAACCATGGTATGCAGGCAATGTCTCATTCCATTAGGCTAATGAGTCTATACCCATTAGCGAGCTTTCAACCAACGACTCCTGCACCATATAAGACCTTAGGGCGCTTAGGTGTTAAGACACCCTTCTTCCAAAGCATTTCGCTTTCAAGTAACAAAGGCCCCAAACAAAACTAGCCACGCTATTTTTTTTTCTTGAAGCTTATATATCCCAAATTTTTCCCCCGAACTTAAGTTTTTGTCTAAATTCATCATCTCCACTTTATTCATGTCTTTCATTCATTCAAACTAGTATTATCCTCAAGAAGTCCATTATGTGTCAATTTAGACTCAATCACCAACATAGTTGTTTTTTCTCATGCTATCCTTATTATATCGGGTTTCAAACAGTAAAGATTCAAATCATGACAAGAAATCACATCACAGTCTTTTAAACAAGACTATACTTGTCTACTCAATTCCAATCTCATCACTGGCCAAAACAGACTTAAACTATCTAACAGCTGGAAACATGCAAATATTTGAATTTTTTTTTTTTTTTTTTTAAGAAATTAGAATGAAAATTACATGAAAAACTACTAAATGAATACTACATGAATGCAAAAACTACTAAATGAATACTACATGAATGCAACAACTACTAAATGAATACTATATGAATGCAACTGGAACTGGAAGAATGCACCCCCAAACTTCACATATGCAATGTCCTCATTATATATAACAAACAAAACATAAGAAATTAGGCACTGAGGACTTCCCTGAAAGATAGACGCCTTATTCCTTGTCAGTATCCTCGTCTTAATCTTCATCAACCTCATCTTCAGGGGGTAGATCAGCTGGGGGGTACGCAGACAATGGGGGAAATTGGTAGGAGCGGCAATTTGGATTCACGCGATCAAACATCTCTAGGAATGTCGCACTACTGATTCGATACATCTCTCATTTGTTGTTTGAGCTAGGCTATCCCGATTTCTTTCAACCCTGGCCAAAACCCTATTGAACTCTAGTAGCCACCATGTCAATCCTTCTAGTTTGATTTCTTAATTCTCGTGAATATCTTCAAAAAAAAAAATTTGGTGGTGGCCCGTAACTTCCAAACCGCAGGAGGATTGTCGTGTAATTGTTGATTAGGCTCTATTTGCAGACTCTGGAGGCACAATAATGAACCCTAACCCTCTCGGGTGTGGTATACCCCACCCCATACCTTGTACTTCTTAATAAGCGAGTGGTCAATCACAGCTAAAGGAGGTTGTCTAGCTTCTTCAACATCCCATTTGACTCCAGCTTGTTGACATAGTCCGGTAATCAAAGATGGGTGAGGCAGTCCACCTGAGGTCCCTCCTCGAATTGCTTTGTCAATTGAATCATGTATAACATGACCCACATCTATAGTTTTTCCTTGTGCAATGCAGAAAAGCAACGCTGCCCGTTGATTTATAACATCACTCATATGCCTACACAGCATCAACTTGGCACAAATAAAGGCATGCCATGCTTTCCCATAACTGCTTAGTGTGGATGCAGGGAACAAAACAGCTTCTTGTTGATCTGTTAATTTCCATGTTGTTCCAGGTACACACAAAGCTTGAATGATCTCACTATAGTCTAGCTTGTGCTCTAAATATTGCATGTAACCATTATTGGGTATTATGTTCAAGCCGTAGTAAGCATTTATTGTCCTAAAACTGACCTCCATCGATTTTTTCATGAACCCAAATTATGTTACCAACAACATCTTTTGCATTGGCATAGAATTCCTTAACAATTTTAATGACCGATGAATCCGGTTGGGATGTAAAGTTACCCCATCTTCTACTTCCAATCATTTGTAGTAACTTCCACTGATTTTCTGCGAACCCAAATTATGTTACCAACAACATCTTTTGCATTGGCATAGAATTCCTTAACAATTTTAATGACCGATGAATCCGGTTGGGATGTAAAGTTACCCTATCTTCTACTTCCAATCATTTGTAGTAACTCCCCATCTTCTGCCTCTGGCAATAATCCACGCTCAGGAATTAGCGTTTTACTAGAAAACACATTGTAATATCTTTCGGACGCACTAGCACTTACAAATCTCTTTTTGTCATACTTAGTCGAAGTGCCCGAAGTCTCGCCTCTTTGCCTTTTAGTAGCCATGAGTCTTGTGTGTGAATTGCTTGCCCAATAGACGATGTTCAGAGGCTTAGTATGGGCCAATCCTCTTTGTGACAATATATCGAACACTGTGTGTGCACAAATTTTGAACACTATTGGTAGCACTCCCCAAACTTAATTTTCACCAAATTTGTCAATAACTAAGCACACTAGTCGTCCAATGCAATACAAGCAACAATGAGAAGTACCCAAATCCACTTGAGCCAACACAATGAAATAACCAACTTCAACTTACTACCTTAGCTACTATCCAAGCAAAACCAAATAATTTGCAATAAAATCTTGTGCACTTACTTGGTTATAGCCAGATATGATGTTCCAATCAAAGTTGTAGGATCAATTTTTTTTGAGGGTTGAGCACTTACTTCAGATAGATGTGGCTTGAATGTGAGTTGGTGCCCGAATTGGTGATGAAGGATGACCATATGGAGATTAAGTGCCTTAGTTTGGGTAGGAGATTGAGTGTTTGATTAGGCTTATACAAGAAAACGTTGATTATAGTAGCTAAATTAGAGGAGGGTTGTGATTTGAGTGAGTTTGAGTTGGAGTGGGAGAGCAAGAGAGTGTTTGATTTGGGTTTGGAAGAGTATTGCCGATTAGGGCTTATATTTTTTTAAAGTTATTCAGCATGAGCGCGCCAGCGCTGAGTATGCTTTGGGACGGACCGCCAGCGCTTGGTAGCAGATATGTGAGTTCGCATGGAGCGCCCAGCGCTTGGTATTATTGCCTTGATTTGACCGCCTAGCGCTGGGGTGTCAGATGGCTATCGACTTGGGCGCCTAGCACTTGGTTTGGTTTAGGTATGGGCGCCAGCGCTGGTGCTCGTCTGGCTATCGTAAGTGGGCGCTTAGGCACTTGGCTTGTGCTCGCTTAGCCGCTTAAAGCGCTTGGGCATGTCTTGGGCCTTTGGTTTCTTGTTTGCTTTTTTGTGCTCCCAACCCGCATACCACAACTTAAATTAAGACTTATTCTAAAAACCATAACCTAGATAAACTACATTCTAAAATAAAAGAAAACTAACCAACATTAAAGATTCGCCTAAATAAAATAAATAAATAAATAAATAACATACACCACTTAGCAATTCAATAACACTAAAATGAGGGAAATGATTAGAAATATGAGAATTTGACAAATGGATATTCTTCTATTGAGCTCTAAGTTAGTTGCTTCCTGTGGCTTCGCTCCAGTAACCCCCGCCATTTCACCAAATGAAATGGCAATTTCTTCATTCATGGGGGAGCGAGACTTCCCGACGGGTAGTCGAGTGGCCATTAGTCAAACCCGCTTAAATAAGAATTCATGTTTCCTACCCGAAATCAATTAAATATCGTGTTAGAGAACATAAGGGGTGTAACAAATCCTAAATTATAAAAGTTTAACCACTAAATAAACTAACAAAGAAAGCAAATTAAACAAAATAAAAGTAAAAATAGAAAATAACAATAAAAATTCACCGGGTTGCCTCCCCGTTAGTGCTTGGTTTATAGTCTTCAAATTGACTTTTCTTCTCTGTTCTAATCAAGAAGGTTGGTCGATGTCCTTTCACGATCAACACAACCCCATAGTAGTGTTTCAATCTCGACCGTTGACTTTGAAATTACGCTTAGCATCCGGGTCTTCCACCTCCACAAATTCGTGAGGATAAACTTTTGTAATGATAAATGGCCCCGACCAACGGGATTTCAACTTTCCGAAACAATTTAAGCCTTGAATTGTATAATAGCAACCTTTGCCTCGCTTCAAACTTTCTTTCCAGAATTTTCTCATCATGCCACCTCTTAACCTTTTCTTTATATAACTTCGCTCGTATGATTGGAGTCCTAATTCATCCATTTGGTTCAATTGTAAGAGGCGCTTCTCTCCCGCAAAGATGCATATCAAAGTTTAACTTCCGAATCGCCCAATAAGCACCGCGTGTTCTAGTTCAACTCGGAAGATGGCATGCCTTCCCATATACTAACTCTGCGGAGACATCCCTATCGAGTTTTGTAAGTCGCATACGATATGCCCATAAAGCATCATCCAACTTACTAGCCCATCTTTCCGACTAGGGTTCACTATCTTCTCGAGGATTCGCTTCACTTCTCTGTTAGATACCTCGCCTTGACCACTTGTTTGTGGATGGTAAGCGTGTAGCTATCTTATGAGTGACTCAGTCTTAATGAGAATAGCTGAGAACTGCTTATTACAGAAGTGCGTGCCTTCATCACTAATGATTGCACGAGGAGTGCCAAATCTAGAGAAAATAGTCTTCCGAATGAACGTAACCACAACTTTAGCATCATTGGTGGGCGGTGCTATAGCTTCTACCCACTTCAAAATGTAGTCCACCGCTAGAAGTATATAGGAGTTGCTAAAAGATGATGGAAATGGTCCCATGAAGTCGATGCCCCAAACATCAAACAATTCGACTTCTAAGATCATGTTTAGTGGCATTTCTTGTCGCTTTGATATATTACCCACTCTTTGGCATCTGTCACATTTCAATGAAAACACACGGGCATCCTTAAAGAGTGTTGGCCAGAAGAATCCACATTGAAGCACCTTAGCTGCCGTTATTTCTCCCGCAAAATGTCCACCATAGTTAGATGCATGACATTGGTAGAGAATATTTTCCATTTCAACTTAGGAACACACCTTCTTATTACTTGATCTCCACATTGTTTAAATAAAATGGCTCATCCCATAAATCTTTGTTTCACATCACGGAGAAATTTCTTCTTCATTGACTTGTTAAATCTGGCGAAACACCTTACTCACAATGAAATTTACATAATCTGATACCATGGAGTATCTATCCTTACCGCAAACAGTTGCTCATCCGGGAAAAATTCATTGATCATTGTTGTGTCATCTTTTTTAAGTTCTGCATTCTCTAATCGTGATAAATGATCAGCAACCTGATTGTCTGTTCCTTTTCGATCCCGGATCTCCAAGTCGAACTCTTGTAGCAATATTACCCATCTAATTAATCTCGGCTTCGCATCCTTCTTTGCTATTAAGTACTTAATTGCCGAATGATCTATAAACACGATCACTTTTGTCCCAATCAAATATGATCGAAATTTATCAAATGCATAAACAACTGCTAATAGCTCCTTCTCGGTAGTGGTATAATTCAATTGGGCATCCGTTAATGTCTTACTAGCATAGTATATAGCATGAAAAATTTTATCCTTTCGTTGGCCAAGAACTGCGCCAATCGCAAATTCGCTAGCATCACACATTAATTGAATGGGATACTCCAATCTGGCGCTTATGATTACAAAAGCGGTAATAAGTTTCTTCTTCAACACATCGAAAGCTTCTAGGCATGCTTGATCGAAGTTGAATGGGACATCCTTCTCCAAAAGATTGCAAAGTGGTTTCGTGATTTTGGAGAAGTCTTTTATAAATCGCCTATAGAAACCAACGGCGTGTCCCAAAAACTTGAATACCCTTTTTTATCGAAATAGGTGGTGGTGGGCTCTCGATGGTTTTGATCTTAGCTCTATCAACTTCAATTCCTTTTGATGACACTCGATGACCCAAGATTATTCCCTCTTGCACCATAAAATGACATTTCTCCCCGTTTAAAACCAAATTCGCTTCCATACACCGCTTTAAGCACGAGAGTGAGATTTTCCAAACAATAATCAAATGAATCCCCAAAAGCGAAAAATCATCCATAAATACCTCGAGATTTTGTTCGACCATATCGAGAGAAAATAGCCATCATACACCGTTGAAATGTCGCCACAAGATTACATAATCCAAAAGACATTCTGCGAAAAGCAAAGGTACCATATGGGCATGTGAATGTCGCCTTCTCCCCGATCCTCAAAGTGCAATGGCAATCTGGTTATAACCTGAGTATCCATCCAAAAGACAATAATACTCATGTCCTGCAAGCCTGTCCAACATCTGATCTATAAATGGTAGAGGAAAATGGTCCTTACGAGTGGCATTGTTCAACTTTCTATAATCCATACACACCCGCCAACCCGTAACTGTTCGAGTCGGGATCAATTCATTACGCTCATTTGCAACTACTGTCATTCCCCCTTTCTTTGGCACACAATGAACTGGACTTACCCATGAGCTATCTGAGATAGGGTAGATAATTCCCGCATCCAACCATTTAATGATTTCCTTTTTTACAACTTCCTTCATGATGGGATTGAGTCTTTGTTGTTGTTCAATGATCGGTTTCGCTTCATCTTCCAATAGAATCTTATGCATGCAAATTGATGGGCTTATTCCCTTGATATCCGCAAGAGTCCACCCAAGAGCAGTCTTGAATTGCCGAAGTACCCTTAGTAGCTTTTCTTCTTAAACCTTATCAAGTGATGCAGAAATAATAACTGGAAAGGTAGAAGAAGAAACAAGGTAGGCATACCGTAGATGGTTAGGCAATGGCTTAAGTTCCAAGGTGGGCGGTTCTTCTAAAGATGATTTTACCTTTTCATCCGGCTTTCCCCAAAAATCCATAGGTTCAAATTTTTGCAAACTTCGTGTGAACTTCGGTGCTGAATCTAACATTTGAACACATTCTAGCACAGTTGAATCATCAAATAAATTTTCACTAACCAATGCACTTTCAAGAGGGTCTTCATTCACAAATTCACTAAATACCTCTGTAGTTGCTTCTTCAATCAGATCAACTCTAAAGCACTCTTCCTCTCCCTTCGGGAATTTCATAGCCTTGAAAACATTAAACGTTACTTCTTCATCTTGGACTCTCATCGTTAACTCTCCCTTTTGTACATCAATTAATGTCCTTCCAGTGGCTAAAAATGGTCTTCCAAGGATAATGGGTATGTCTTTATCCTCTTCATAGTCCAACACAATGAAGTAAATTTGGAAATATGAATTTGTCCACCTTCACTAATATGTCTTCCACAATGCCCCTAGGGTATGTCAACGATCTATCTCATGAAGTCAGTAAAGAGATATTTGTTAGCTTTGTGTTGGTAATCCTAATCGAGTGTAGATCGAAAAGCGACATCAAGTTAATACTGCACTCCAAATCACACAAACATCTGTTAAAGAAGCTGGGGCCCAATCATACACGGTATGGTGAAGCTACCCGGATCCTTCAACTTCGGTGGTAACTTTCTTTGCGTAATTGCGCTTACATTCTTCTCGTCAACGCTTACGCTTCAAAATCCCTAGCTTCCTCTTTCTTGCTAAAATATCTTTCATGAATTTTGCATAGCTAGGCATTTGTTCTAAAGCATCCGCGAATGGAATGTTGATTTGCGACTTTTGAACACTTCTAAAAATTTTGAAAATTGTCTATCTAATTTTCGCTTTTGAAATCTTTGAGGAAACAACATGTGGTATGACCTGTTGTTTGCTTATCTTCTTGTTGTTTTTCACAACATTTTCCCAGATTTACTTTCTCAATTTCCACTCTCTTTTTCACCATCCCAGTGTAAATTATTTTCTTTTGTCCGCCTAAATCAGAGTCAACTCCTTCCCACTTCGAGTGTAATCGCCTTACAATGTTCATTTCCATCATTCCTTGGATTTTCTCCAGATCACTAGGTAAAGAAACCGGAGTTCTAGTATTCAAAGCACTAGCTATCCGCCCAATTTGGTTCTCAAGATTCTTTATTGCGTTTGATTGGTTTTTCATTGTGGCTTCAAACCGAAAGTTGCCAATCTTGCCAACAATTCTTCCATTTGTGATAGCTTATCAGGTTGATGAGGTTGTGGGTGTTGTTGAGATTGTTGATGTGGCTGAAATCCAGGTGGATATGATTGCCTTGGAGCTTGGGCTTGAACATGTGACTGATTATTACTCCAAGAAAAATTTGAGTTGTTTCTCACTCCTGGATTGTGACTGTTTGGATAATTGCCCTGCTGCCTGTTATAACTGGAAACAAACTGGACTGACTCAGGATTTATTGCACATCGATCACTTGAGTGGCTACCCGCACATATTTCACAAATAGTTTCCATTTTCAGAACTGGTTGTACCCCAAGTGCATCTATCTTCTTTGTAAGAGCAGAAATCTGAGCTGTCACTTGAGCTGATAATGCTGTCATCGCATCCACTTCATAAACCCCTACTGTCCTTGGCTGAGTCGTTCTTGCTGTTGGCCACTGATAATTATTAGCTGCCATGGTTTCAAGCAATTGATACCCCTCATCACAATTCTTGGCCATAATAGCTCCTCCCATTGCCGCAAAGATCTATACTCGATCTTCTTGTCTTTGAATAAACCGTTATAAAAAGTTTGCACCTGAAGCCATTTAGGAATCCCATGGTGTGGACATTTTCTCAATGAGTCTTTAAATCTCTCCCATGCTTCATATAGTGATTCGAATCGTCTTTGAACGAAGAGAAGAAGATATCGCTCCATAACTTTGCTATTTTGCGGTAGGAAAAACATTGCAAGAAATTTCGGCTAGGTCGTTCCATGTAGTAATCGAGCCCGGTGGTAGTGAATGGAGCCAACTCTTAGCCTTATCTCGAGAGTAAATGGAAACAAATTTTAGCCTTATTGCATCCTCGACACATTATTATACTTGAAAGTATCGCAGATTTCTATAAAGTCGACTATGTGATCGTTCGGATCATCATTTGGTAACCCTCAAACCGATATGAATTTTGAATCATCCGTATTGTCCCGGTTTTATCTCAAAACTTGTAGAGATAATAATGACAGCCTCGTAATACTCGATGAATTTCAAGAACTCTGCCAGCGTAGCATAATCTCAATGATGCTTTTTGCTCTTCTTCACCATAGTATCTTTCTTATCAAGTGCCTCTTGGTTTCTTTAACCCACTTATTTAAATCAATAAACCTTTTGTCGATGTCGTCCTCGTAAGAAGGCAATAAATATAGCTTCTTCGATCGCGTTTGCATACACTAGTCAAGAACACCGAATAGAAACAGAAAAAAAGAAAAGTTTAAATTAAGATTAACGCCTAAAAATCAATAATGACAAAATAATAAACTAATTTCCAAGAATGAACGCCAAAAACTTGTTGCCTAATTTTTAATAGCACTTTACCACGCAAGTATATGCTGTTCAATTATAATATTCAAAGAAGCAAGGATATCGTTCCCCACGAGGAAATAGACTAATATTTATCAATTACTAATTCTAATGCAATTAATCCTATTTTAAACTACTTAAATTTTGTTTTGATTTCAAATTTAAACTTAACAAAACTAATGATTAAAAATCAAAATTTCACAAGAATAACTCGCAGATTTAATAGGTTAAGATTACAACTTCCTTGGTATTTCATTTAAATCAATTCACTTCCCATTTAAAGCAATTAATTAATATGAATCATTATCCAAGAATGATTTATAAAATTCACACACTTTTTCCAAAACACGTGAACAAATCCTCCTAACTCCGATCCTTAAGACACAAAATTACAAGGAACACCCTTCTCAATTAATTCACTATATTCCTATGTGAATCAAGTTAATTAGGGTTTACGCATAAATTCTTTCAAAGGATACAAAAGACACATAGGTATATTTCTATCCTACATGCTAATCATATTAACCCTATTCAGATTATATGAACAGATGTTATCATATCCAGATCTTAATCTATACTCCATCTTCCAATTTTATATAGATTATCACAATAATTGTTGGCCAAACAATTAATCAATAAGCAAAAGATATAATAAACAATTCAATAAAAACCAACTTTCATTCAATGGGAAGGTTCAATTTAAACTACATACCAAGTTCCGTTGCAATCTTAAAGAAAATTTAGTTCATGCTAATAATAAAGAAAAACATCATCCAAATTAATAATCCAAACATCCCAGATAATTACAAAAGATAAAACTAGAGAAGAGAAGAAGAAACTCTGAATTTTCTCCAATACTCTCTCTTTGATCTTCAGCCCTTGCAATTTTCCTTCGTGTTTTTCTTCGTTGTTCTCTCTGCAAAATCCCTTGAAAAATTGAGTCCTCCGTCCTTTCTAAAGTCTCCTCCTCTTTGTATTAGTCTCCCTCCTCCTTGATTCCTTTCGCTTCAACAACCCACTTTGAAGTAGAAAATCCTCTTTTTTGTCGCATGCACTTTAAAGCGCTTTAGGCGCTCAACCAAGTTATCATTCAAGCGCTAGGCGCGCTTGATTGAGACCGTAATAATTACAAAAATGCCACCACTCACTCTAATTTTAATGATTTTGACCTTTTTCTTCTCAAAATGACCAATTTGTCCCTCCAGCTCCAACCTACAAGAAATAAACACAAAATAGATAAAAAAATACTAAAAAACAATTAAAGATAGCAATAATTAAGTTTAATAATATCGGATTCATAGGTATAAAACCTACTCATCAGGCCTCATTTATTCTTTCGTCCCCAAGGCTTCTTATTATATGACCATCTATTGTCACGTTTATTCTACTGGAATGACGTGCTGTTAATATCCGGTAATGGGGTAGCACCCGTTAGCCGTACTTGATGGTTTTTCAACAATAATTCATTATTCTTTTCTGCAACAAGGAGGATAGATAACAAGTCACTGAATTTTGTGAACTTACTCTGTCTATATTGTTGTGACAGAATTATGTTGGTGGGATGAAAAGTTGAGAGTGTTTTCTCTAACATTTGGGTTTCAGAGACTGGATCTCCGCACAAAGCCAAAGTAGAGGTTATTCTATAAACATTAGAACTATATTCCGTAATTGATTTGTAATCTTGTAGCCTTAAATTAAGCCACTCAAATTTGGCATTAGGGAGAACAACCAATTTTTGGTGATCAAATCTTTCCTTCAGTTGTGTCCATAAAGAAAAAGGATCTTTGACTGTTAAATACTCAGTCTTTAATCCTTCATCAATATGGTGACAAAGAAAAATTATGGCTTTTGCATTTTGTGCCGAAGTTGCTGTATTTCCTGATTCAATGGTCTTTGTGACGCCCCCAAAATAGGTATACATCACCTATTCTGAGTTACCAAATACATGGTACAGAATACAAATACAATCTTAAATATACAACATGAGCTGTGAGTTTTAATACAAATATTGTCTTCTAGACAGTATTTAAACTCAAAATAAGTCATCAATACATTTATTATCACACTATTTTATAGAATAGTGAGGACTACTAATGTTATCATCTGGACCGTCACCCCGTTCCCCGACTAGTCCCTGCTACGTTCTCATTTCCTGAAGAGAATAATGAAAGCAAAAAAGTGAGCTCAACTAGCCCAGTAAGAAATATTATGGCTAAGATAATGCAGAATAAATTATCGTTAGCCTTCAACAGTGTTAAACTGATACAATAAAACAAACATCAAGTTTAACTGTAGCGGAACAAGCAATCCATTAGAAGAGTCAAGTAGAGAATAAAATCTACTATCTTCTATAATTTAAAAGGTTTTTCATCACTTTTATCGCTGAGACTCAGCTTATTAAATAAACCACGTCATCCCTGCACTACGGCCAAGGATATTCATTAGTATCACGACCACCAATTATCCATGCACTACGGGCCAAAGATATTCGTGTTTTCATCAATGGTCATGATCATGCCAACAACTGTCCATCAATGCACTACGGGCCAATGAGGACTTTTACCACATCATTTGTAACATTACGGTCATGACTATACCGAATAATCCCTGGTCATAATCATACCAAGTCCATCTATGCACTACTGAGCCATGTAGATGACTTTCAACATAATATAAACATGAGGATGATGACAATGACATAATAATTCAATAAAACAAGTTCAAGAATTAAATTTTAAAGATTTATAAGTTAATTTATCCTAAACTCAAAAATGTCCAAATTGTCAACATGATACTGTTTTATGGAGTAAAATTCAAGAATACTCAGAAGAATATTTCCATGAAAAGATCTTTGGATGAAGCCTTAAATATCCGAGGATATTCTACTAATTTCATGGAGTATAGAAGCCAAAACTTTAACCAACCGAGTATAATAGAATATATGAACACCGCAAATGGATTTTAAATGCCGCCATGCGGTAATCCACGAGGCGACTCATTTCCATAATTTAATAAGGAATGAATACAAAGGATCATTTACCATGCATGTGGTAATCCACATAAACAAAGTTATTCCAGCGTAATAATAAAGAATAGAATAATGAGAAGAATTCACCGTGCATGCGATGAAGCCTTGCAGACGAGGTTATTCCCAACAAAATAATAAAGAATGGAACGAATGTCATGCTAAATCCGCAGACAAACAGGATATTCCAACAGAATAATAAAGAATGGAATAACAACAGAATTCACGGGCATGCGATAGACCTCACATGCAGGTTATTCCAACAGAATAATAAATAATGGAAGCAGTCATGCGTAATACGCATGCACGAGGATATTCCAAATGAATAATAAAGAATGAAATAACGAAGAAGAAATTCACCATGTATGCGGTACTTGCATGACGGAGTTATTCAACATAATAATAAATAGTGGAACCAGGTCATGCGTAATACACACAGACAGGATATTCCAACAGAATAATAAAGAATGGAATAACAGAAGAATTTCACCATGTATGCGGTACTTCGCATAGACAGGTTATTCTAACATAATAATAAGGAATGGAATAACAATAGCTCTCTTCATGAAAACGAAAGAAATAATACCCTTACCTTATAATAAAGTTGGATACTGGAATAGAGAGGTAGCAAACTTCTCTTCTTCTTTCTCTCTATAATAATTGTTCTATAGCTTTAGTGAATTGGTGAGAAATGAAGGAAGAATGAGCTTCTATTTATAGGAAAATATAGTTTTGATAATTGCACGTTTTGGGGCTCGAAATATTATAGTATAATACATTCTTCTTTTCCTTCATTTTTAATTTAGTCCTGCAAGTATTATCAAACTTGCACCACCTCCCCTAATAGTAAATCATGTGAATCAATAATAAATCATGTGACTCAATAGTTCTAAACATGTGAAAAAATTAATTATAGTATAGTACCTTCAACTATACCTCCATTTTTAACTTAGTCATGCAAGTATTATCAATCTTGCACCAACTCCCCTAATAGTAAATGAATAAGAATCAATAGTACACACATGTGAACAAATAGTTATAATCATGTGAATTAATAGCAATTTATTGCTCATTTACCCGATTAATTACCCGGTTGGTCAATATAACTTCCAGACATCAATTACTATCCAAATAAATGTCGATTTCCACTAACACTAATAATCCCAACACAATGGAAATATTTTTCTCAACAATGTTATTTTTGAAATTTCAAAGTTTGACTTTTTCCGAAAAAGTCAACTGTTGACTTTTTTAACCAAAATGTCAACCCCGACAAATTTTGTGTTTATAGTCTATTTCTACTAATTTCATCGTTTCGGACTCAAATATCACGTCCGCATCTCCAAATTCAACTCTGAACTCAAATTTGATTTTTAATAACATTCATCATTAATATTATAACTCACAATATTTAACAACCAGGTCGTTCCCGGGAAGGGGGCTTTCGATAAGGATTTTACCTATTATTGGTAGCAATTAGGTGACCAAACCTCCTTGATGAACTTACAGACATTGTCGATATTGCGAATAATAATATGAATAACTTTGTCGTCTCAATTATTGATTTAAATTGTAAAAACTCAAATTTTACGAATAAAGATTTATTTTTCTCAAAAATATTTTTTTGAATATTATGGTGTGGATTTGAGATAATGTTATAATTGTGGGTAGTATTTATAAATTTTGCAAAGTATGCAAGTTGTTATATAATATTCGATTGGTGGGGAATATTCGTTTTAACGGGGAATATTAAATGCAATGACACAATCATTTAGTGGACCCCACAACGAAATTATTATCGAATTGAGAAAATGACAAAATTATTTTTATAAAATAATGGTGGAAGTTTTACCATTAACCGTTGAAACACCGGTGTTAAAAGTACGATGAATACGCGTGGTTGCATAGTAGCTCACGGTATTGATTATTGATGCTTTATGAGAAGTCACTCAGTTTTGTTCAATTATTACTACAGTAATTGTTGCATAGTATCTCACGTTATTTGAGTCAATTATTGTCAATATTTTATATATTATTAAATCAATAATTGAGATAATAAAGTTATTAATATTATTATTTGCAATATTAACGATGTCTAGAAGTTCTTCCAAGGAGAGGTTTAGTCACCTAATTGCGCGCCAATAGGGAGAAATTCTTATTGGAAAGTCCCCTCTTTCCTGGGAATGACCTGGTCGATTAATATTGTGAATTATAATAATGATAAATGTTGTTAAATATATTGAGGTGTCTTTTTATGAAGTCACGGAAGTTTATATATATATATATATAAATTTTGTTTTATTAGTATTATTAATGTAATAAAACATAAAAGCTATTTATATAAAATAGAATACTTTTATAAAGTTATTTGTTTTATTTGACAATAATTAGAATATAATATATTTTATTACGCATGCGTAGTGTTTGCGTAGTAAAATCTTTTTATATAAAGCAGAATACTTTTATAAAGTTAATTGTTTTATTAGATTTTACATAAAATATATAAATATATATATATATATATATATTATATTTTATTGCATAGTATCCTTTCTATTTTCCTGTAAATAGGATGCTTAGTTGGAATTGAAATCACACCAGAAATTCGGAGAATTCTCTTCTATAATCTTGGCGTATTTCTTTAGAGTTTAAGAAAGCTTTGAGCGTAGTGCAAGTTTTCTTCAAGTATATCTCCCACCTACCCGCCGTGAGAGTACTCTTCTTTATAAGGTAAGGGATATTATTTGTTGTACTTTCGTAAGGGGTATTATTTCTTTCGTATTCATGAAAAGAACTTACATTATTCCATTTTTTTATTATTACATTGGAATACTTTTGTATATCAAAGTGCCGCATACATGGTGAAATTCTTACATTATTCCATTCTTTATTATTATATTGGAATAACATGTATACATCAATACCTGCATACATGGTGAAATTCTTCATTATTCCATTCTTTATTATTATTGGAATTGGAATATCTTATACATGCGTGAATATTTTGACCGATGCGTATTGATGCATGACATTTATTTCATTATTTATTATTTTGTTGGAATAATATTTTTATGCGGTCTATCGCATCGCGTGATTTTGGTTCCATTGTTATTATTATTTATTATTTATTATTCGCCGAATATCCATTATCGTGCGTTGCGCGATCACGTTGCGTTGCATGACTATTCCATTATTTATTATTTTGGAATAATCACATATGCATGCATTTACGCATAACATGCATGGTGTTCCATTCTTTATTATTACATTGGAATAACATGCTATGTGGATTACCACATGCATGGTGAATGATCCTTTGTATTCATTCCTTATTAAATTGTGGAAATGATCTGTTTACGTGGATTATGATGAAAATCATAATAAAATCATTAGACTGATGGAAATCGTGAGTAAATTTGTATTAGTAAGTGTTATTATGAGTTATGTTGGTTATTATGTGAAAACATGAAAGTTTCTTAGAAATCACAAAGGGTTGAAAATCAGATTTTGGTGAAAATGGAACATGAAATTCAATTGACCATATCTCCTATTATATTTTGAATTTTTTTAGTGTGGTCAAGTTCTAGATTTAGATCTATAAGTTTTCTAACTTATCCAAGTGGAATCACCGGAAAAGGTGTTGTAGATTTTCGTATGGACTGATTTTAGCAAAGGAGTCAAAAACTGTAAAGTACAAAAAAGCTACTGTCTAGAAATTTAAAAGGGCATTTTCGGCCACTTAATTTGTGAGAAAAATTCCGGCCTTTTGGGACATGGAAATATAGGATATAAAGTACCTCATGTCCAAAAACGAGCTCATTCCGACTTAAAATGAGCAAGTTATGACTATTTCAATATTTAGATTTTTTTAAAAAAACGCTATAACCAGAGTTCTATAACTCCGATGACCATGAAATTTAAACTGGAAGCTCACGTTAACATGTGTAAGATCCTGCCAATATTTGGGAATTTCTAGAGTTAAACTTGGGGTAGCGAATTTCTTAAGGAATTAATTAGAAATTAATTTTTGAAAAATACTTAAGGGAGTTGAAAAATTATAAAAAAATACTTGTTGTGTATGAAATATATGTATATATGTTTGGAAAAAGGATAGAAAAATAATAAGTTGATTTGGTAATTTTTCATGTAAATGGTTTAGTTAAAAACATATGAGTTAAATATGTTATGTGAAGTTGAAGAATTGGTAAATAGGATTTTAGGGCTTGAAAATCCTATATAAGGTATATCTGATTTTGATGAATGATTTGATCATTGGTGATGAAATCTTATGAGTATGGCATTTTGAATGATTAAATGCAGTATTTGGTGAGGTGTAAATAATTAAATTAAATTGTTTATAAGTTTAAGAAGTGATTAAAATATTGTTATAATATTAACAATATTAGATTATGAGTTATTTAAGTGATGGATAATATTTGGATAAATTTAAAGTCTTTAATATTTATCCTTATTTTCGTTTGATTAATGCTTATATTATTGTCATCATCCTCATGCTTATATTGTGATGAAAGTCATCTTTGGCTTACGTGCAGAGATGGACTTGGTATGATTATGACCAGAGATTATTCGGTATAATCATGACCTGTAATGTTATAAATGATGTGGTAAAAGTCCTCAGTGGCCTGTAGTGCATTGATGGACAGTTTTTGGTATGATTATGACCAGGGATTATTCGGTATAGTCATGACCATTGATGATTTAATGAATATCCTTAGCCCGTAGTGCAGGGATAACTCGATGATGTGGTTTATTTATTACGCTGAGTCTCAGTGATAAAAATTGATGAGAATATTTTAAATCATAGAAGATAGTAGATATCATGCTTTACTTGACTCTTCTAATGGATTGCTTATTCCGCTGCAGTTAAACTTGATATCTATTGTATTTTTATCAGTTTAACATTATTGAAGGCTAAGTATAATTTATTATGCGTTATCTAAGACATAACATTTCTTCTTTGGGCTAGTTGAGCTCACCCTTTCTTTTCTTTGTTGTTCTCTTGAGGAAATGAGAATATATTTGGGACTAGTCGGGGAATGGAGTGATGGTCCGGATGATAGCATTAGTAGTCCTTACTATGGCATGACATGCGATATATAATTGTATTGAGGACCTAAGATGTGTGTGTGTCGTATTTTATCGTCACTTAATAATTGATTTTGGTGAACAACATTAGGGTGATGAGAACCCAGGACCACAGAAAGCGTCAAAAGTGCACCACAAGAAATGAAGAGAACATAAATCTTCTCGTGTCCCTTTGGAGACTTGAAATATTTGTTCTTTGTACTTTATATGACATGTATTAATTTGAGTATGAATATTGTCGTATTATATACGTTACAATATTTGTATTAAAACTCACAATATATATGTATCGTAGTATTTTTTATTTTTTATTGTTGTATAATTAAGTTGTATTTAAATTTTGTACCATGTATCTGGCGACTAAAGATGGGTGATGTATACCTATTTTGGGGGCCACGGTTGGTATCAAAACTTAGGGATATGATCCTGGGTGAGATGTGAGACAAGAACTAGGAGGGAGGACGGGAATTCTTTCGCTAGTATGACCTACCTAAGTTTATTTAGTATTTAATTGGTTGGTCGAGTATAGGGATAATATGTGATATGTTAATTAACCCTTGTTTTGTGTGGTGATTTGAAAATGGCATCCCAAAATGTTGAGATAAGCAATGAAGCACATGAGACCAGTTGAGACACCTTTAATCACTAACTTGAGTTAATGTGATGTCGAGACGAAGAAGAAATTAGAGATATCTAAGTGGTGAGTGAAGAACTAATAGTTGCACACTTGAGCTAGCTGAATTCTGAGGTAGCGGTGAGAGTGAGAAGAAGAGGAACACGAGGAGAATTGGTTAGAAGAATTTTATGATTAAAATTTAGAATTACAAAATTGTATTCATGAGTTAGAAGAAGCGAAATTTGAAGAAGCGGTGGCGGTCGTGGAGCAAAGAGATGTAACAATTCAAAAATTGTGTTACCCGATGTGCGATGCTTGCAGAAGCACTCTTTGGCGAGTATAAGATATTAAAGTGGAATCGAGAATGTTATGATCAAAGTTACGATGAAAGAAGAAGAAACAATTTGAGCGAATGAGAATAGATGATGCATGGGTAAAAAGTCGCAGACGACAGCGTAGATATTGTAGAAAAAGGCGTCCGATCAATAAGGCCAAAATAGATGAAATGGATTTTTCTTTTTGGACAACAATTGGGAGAATCAACATCAAATTCAGAATTACCACATGCAAGAAGCGGTCGACCCCAATTCGATATGGATGGGAGAGTAATGATTGAATCATGGATCGGGAATGTGATGAAGCAATTAAGGGTGGAATGTACTCTACATCAAAGTTAAGTCCAATTGGGATGTCCCAGAACAAGTCAAAATTGGTAGTTTAAGAGAGCATTTTTTGTGACGAGGAACACGAACAAAGTTATCACGGGTAAGTTAATAATAAACTCTTGCGAAGTTTATACTTTATTTAATCTGGGTTCTACCCATTCTTTATTTCACCTAGTTGTGTTCAATGTTTGAACTTGGCTCTTGAGAAATTAGACTTTGATTTATCTGTTGAAACTCCGTTTGGAGAAACCTTCGTTACATCCACTATTTATAAATCTTATTTAATTCAAATTGACACTTTCACGTTACCTATCAATCTTATCTCTTTAAAAATACTTGTATTTGATGTGATTTTAGGAATCGATTGGTTAACTATTCATCAAGCCAAAATTGATTATTTTCGTAAGGTTGTTAGCTTTCATATTCCTAACCAACCTGTTATGCAAATTCAAGTAACCAAACCACTAAAGTCAATCATTCATATATCAAGCCATAAGTAAAAAGCCCGAGCCTTTCATTTGGTGACTTCCAAGTCTTGGAATACACCGAAGCCGGACTTTCAGTAAAGCGGACCCAAGTGAATGGCGATGGCAAGTTGATAGTATCAATGTGACGTCTTATCCAAGTCTTGGATGAGAGTCGCGATTTTTAAATGATATTTTTATTGTTAATAAATTTTCTGGACGTATTCTTGAAGACTTCTTAGCCTACCCCTAGAGCGTGAAATCGAATTTTGTATTGACCCCAGTATAAAACCCATTTCTAAAATCCTCAAGTATTTCTTCACCCAAACGAACATATAATGCGCCTAAAGAGCGATGGCTCGAGTTGTTGAAGGTTACGACCATTCAATACCATCGTGGAAAAGCGAGCGTGGTAGGCGGCGTGTTGAGTAGAAGATCGTATGCGTTTACGAGTACGAATATACAAACCTACGTGAAGATAACAAATATATGATTAGAACCGACTTTAGTCGATAATGTTAAAGTTGCTAAAGCTACTGGAATTGAATGATGAATCGAAGAAGAAGAAGGTTCAAGAGGCGTTATTTTAAAAGCAAGAGTTCTTTGAAGAGAGGAAATCTCAACCCTCGATTTAATTGGCCCATTTGAAATCCTCGATCGAGTAGGAAGCGTGGGCCTATAGACTCGTTTTACCGCCAAGTATGTCGGCGTGTTCATAATGTTTTTAACGTATCGATGTTACGTAAATATGTGGACGACCCGAACCACATTATTAAATTAGAACTAGACGATATAGCAGAAGATTTAACGTATGAGGAGATACGTGTTAAAATCTTGGATAAAAAGGATCGTATTCAACACTCAAAGGTTATACCTCAAGAGTTAGAATTTGAAATGAAGTCAAGGTATCCTCACCTCTTCGGCATACCAGGTACGTACGTAAATTTTTAGGGAGAAATTTCATAAGGAGGGGAGATTGTAAAATCCCAAATTTTACGAATAAAGATTTAATTTTTTTAAAATATTTTTTTGAATATTATGGTGTAGATTTGAGATAATGTTATAGTTGTGGGTAGTATTTATAAATTTTGAAAAGTATGTAAGTTGTTATATAATATTCGATTGGTGGGGAATATTCTTTTTTCGGGGGAATATCCATACTGCAACGACACAATCATTGGTGGACCCCACAAGCGGAATTATTATCGGATTGAGAAAGCGATAAAAATATTTTTATGAAAATAACGGTGAAGTTTTACCATTAAGCTGTTGAAACACCCGGTGTTAAAAATACGAGAATGAGCGTGGTTGCATAGTAGCAACACGATATTGATTATTGATGCTTACGTGAGAAGTCACTCGGTTTTGTTCAATTATTACTACTGATAATTGTTGCATAGTATCTCACGTTATTTGATTCAATTATTGTCGATATTTTATATATTATTAAATCAATAATTGAGATAACAAAGTTATTAATATTATTATTTACAATATTAACGATGTCTAGAAGTTACGCCGAGGAGAGGTTTTGGTCACCTAATTACGCTGGCGTCGATAGGGAGAAATCCTTATTGGAAAGCCCCCTCTTCACAGGAACGAACACATTGTCGATTAATATTATGAATTATAATAATGATGATAAATATTGTTAAATATATTGATGTGTCTTTTTATGAAGTCATATATATATATATAGTTATATATATATATATTAATTTTGTTTTATTAGTATTATTAATGTAATAAAAGCGAGAAAAGCTTTTTTTATATAAAGCAGAATATTTTTATAAAGTTATTTATTTTAAATAATAATTAGAATATAATATATTTTATTATGCATAGTGTTTGCATAGTAAAATCTTTTTATATAAAACATAATACTTTTATAAAGTTATTTGTTTTATTAGATAATTATTAATATATATATTATATTTTATATATATTTTAGATAGTTTAAATAGTAAAATCTTTTTATATAAAAGCAGAATATTTTTATAAAGTTAATTGTTTTATTAGATTTTAAATAAAAATATATATATATATATATATATATATATATATATATATATTGTATTTTATTGCATAGTATCCTTTCTATTTTCCTATAAATAGGATGCTTAGTTAGAATTGAAATCACACCAGAAATTCAGAGAATTCTCTTCTATAATCTTGAGCGTATTTCTTTAGAGTTTAAGAAAGCTTTGAGCGTAGTGTAAGTTTTCTTCAAGTATATCCCCGCCCTACCAGTCAGAGTACTCTTCTTTATAAGGTAAGGGATATTATTTGTTGTACTCGTAAGGGGTATTATTTCTTTCGTATTCATGAAGAGAACTTACATTATTCCATTTCTTTATTATTCTATTGGAATAACTTTTGTATATCACAATCTACCGCATACATGGTGAAATTCTTACATTATTCCATTCCTTATTATTATGTTGGAATAAAGTGTATATCTTGATAACGCATACATGGTGAAATTCTTCTATTATTCCATTCTTATTATTTTTGGAATATCTTACATTATTCATGCATGTGTGGAATTACGCATGACATTCGTGGTTCATTATTTATTATTTTGTTGGAATAACTTTATGCATGTGCGGATCTATCGCATGCATGGTGAATTCTGTTGTTATTATTATTTATTATTACGTCGAAAAAATATCTTATTATTTATTATTATTATCTTTGGATTCCGTTTATTATGCGTACATGCATGACTGGTTCCATTATCTATTATTTTATTGGGAATATCACATGCATGCGATCTATCGCATGCATGCATGATTCTTGGTTATTCCATTCTTTATTATTCATTAGAATAACTTGTCATGTGGATTATTACACATGCGTGGTGAATGATCCTTTTGTATTCATTCCTTATTAAATTGTGGAAATGATCATTTACGTGGATTATGATGAAAATCATAATAAAAGCATTGGATGATGAAAATCATGGAGTATATTAGTATTAGTAAGTGTTATTATGAGTTATGTTGGTTATTATTTGAAAACATGAAAGTTTCTTAGAAATCGCAAAGGGTTGAAAATCAGATTTTGGTGAAAATGGAACATGAAATTTAATTGACCATATCTCCTATTATATTTTGAATTTTTTAGTGTGGTCAAGTTCTAGAGTTAGATCTATGAGTTTTCTAACTTATCCAAGTGGAATCTTTGGAAAAGGTGTTGTAGATTTTCGTATATGGTTGATTTTAGCAAAGGAGTCAAAAGCGCAAAGTACAAAAAGCTCTTGTCCAAAAATTTAAAAGGGCATTTTTTGCCACTTAATTTGTGAGAAAATTTTGACCTTTTGGGACATGGAAATATAGGGTATAAAGTACCTCTGTCCAAAAATGAGCTCATTCAGACTTAAAATGAGCAAGTTATGACTATTTCAATATTTAGATTTTTCGACAAAAACGCTATAATAGGAGTTCTATAACTCCGATGACCATGAAATTTAAAGCTGAAGCTCACGTTAACATGTGTAAGATCCTGCCAAGATTTGGGAATTTTCTGGAGTTAAACTTGAGGTAGCTAATTTCTTTAGGAATTAATTAGAAATTGATTTTTGAAAAATACTTAAGGGAGTTGAAAAATTATAAAAAAAATACTTGTTGTGTATGAAATATATGTATATATGTTTGGACAAATGATAGAAAAATAATAAGTTGATTTGGTAATTTTTCATGAAAATGGTTTAATTATAAACATATGAGTTAAATATGTTATGTGAAGTTGAAGAATTGGTAAATAGGATTTTAGGGCTTGAAAATCCTATATAAGGTATATCTTGATTTTTATGAGTGATTTGATCATTGGTGATGAAATCTTATGAGTATGGCATTTTGAATGATTAAATGCATTATTTGGTAAGGTGTAAACAATTAAATTAAATTTTTTATAAGTTTAAGAAGTGATTAAAATATTGTTATAATGTTAACAATATTAGATTATGAGTTATTTAAGTGATGGATAATATTTGGATAAATTTAAAGTCTTTAATATTTATCCTTGTTTTCGTTTGATTAATGCTTATATTATTGTCATCATCCTCATGCTTATATTGTGATGAAAGTCATCTTTAGCTTACGTGCAGAGATGGACTTGGTATGATTATGACCAGGGATTATTCGGTATAATCATGACCTGTAATGTTATAAATGATGTGGTAAAAGTTCTCAGTGGCCTGTAGTGCATTTGATGGGCCGGTTTTGGTATGATTATGACCGAGGATTATTCGGTATAGTCATGACCATTGATGATTTAATGAATATCCTTGGCGTAGTGCGAGGATGACTTCGATGATGTGGTTTATTTATTGTTTGAGTCTCGGTGATAAAAATTGATGAAAACATTTTAAATCATAGAAGATAGTAGATATCATGCTTTACTTGACTCTTCTAATGGATTGCTTATTCAGCTGCAGTTAAACTTGATGTCTATTGTATTTTATCGGTTTAATTATTGTTGAAGGCTAAGTATAATTTATTACGCATTATCTTAGTCATAATATTTCTTCTTGGGCTAGTTGAGCTCACCCTTTCTTTTCTTTGTTCTCTTGAAATGAGAATATAAATTTGGGACTAGTCGGGGAATGGAGTGACGGTCAGATGATAGCATTAGTAGTCCTTACTATGGCATGACATGCAATATATAATTGTATTGAGGGACTAAGAGATGTGTGTAGTATATTTTATCGTCACTTAATAATTAATTTTGGTGAACAACATTAGGGTGATGAGAACCCAAGCCACGAAAGCGTCAAAAGTGCACCACAGTAAAATGAAGAGAACGAAATCTTCTCGTGTCCCTTTGGAGACTTGAAATATTTGTTGTTGTACTTTATATGGCATATATTAATTTGAGTATGAATATTGTCGTATTATATACGTTCATAATATTTGTATTAAAACTCACAGATATATATATAAATCGTATTTTTTCTATTATTTGTATAATTAAGTTGTATTTGAATTTTTTGTACCATGTATCTGGCGACTCGAGATGGGTGATGTATACCTATTTTGGGGCGTTTCATTTCCTAAAATTCATTGGTCTCATAGTCTTTTTCTAACTCATTTGCACTATTAAGGTGCGATACGCATCAAGCTGCTCAAGCCAAATAGTTGTCTCAGGAGATTTTCAAAATAGAAAAATCTATTTTGCCAAGTTTGCCATCTATTTAGGGTTAAAACATAATTATTATTTATTAAAATAATAAATAATTGCATGTATGATATATATAAAAAATAAACTAAATCACGACTTCAAGTGGTGATAAAGTACAAGTATAAATAATATAAATATTCTTATATTTAGGTTATTAGCATATTATCTTAGTAAAAAAAATGTAATCGTTAATGTATATATATAATTATAATATATATATATATATATATATATATATACAAAGCGCAAATGGATCTTCACAGGCATGCGGTAGTTCGCATATGTATGCATTATTCCAATGAATAATAAAGAATGGAATAATGAAGAATTTCACACGTGCATGCAGATGGTCGCATATACTGAGTTATTCAACAATTTAATAAGAAATGAATACAAAGGATATTCACCAAGTATGCGGTATTCCGCATATACAGGTTATTCCCAACAAAATAATAAAGAATGGAACCAGGTCATGTGTAATCCGCACAAACAGGATATTCCAAAAGAATAATAAAGAATGGAACCAGGTCATGCATAATCCGCACAGACAGGATATTCCAACAGAAAAATAAAGAATGGAATAACAATAGAATTCACCAGGCATGCGATAGACTGCACAGACAAGTGTTAAAAAAAGGTTCCCACCAAGTCTTGTAAGATCAACAAGGATAGATGGTACCATTATAAATAACAGAATTTAATGGCAATTATAAGAATAAAATTATATTATTGGTGGCATAGCCAAACCGATAATATAATAATAAATTGCAAGAATTAAATTTTACCGTCTCAGTTGGTTAGAGCTTCGTGCTGATAACATGTTATAAAACTTTAGCGAAGTGTATAAAGATACTCTTATAATTGCTGTGACGCCCCCAAAATTAGGTATACGTCACCCATCTTGGGTCGCCACTTACATGGTACATAAATTCAAATACAAACTTAATTATACATCCGTGTAACATATACGACAATACATAAAGCGAGAGTTCTAATAGGAATATTGTCATTTAGACAATATCCATACTCAAGGAGTCCTCATTACATTTATTGTCACACTATTTAATGAATAGTGAGGACTACTAATGCTATCTTGGGACCATCACTCTTTTTCCCGACTCGTCCCGCCTATATTCTCATTTCTTGAAAGAAAGAAGAGAAAGAAAGGGTGAGCTCAACTAGCTTTAGTAAGAAATATTATAACTAAGATAATGCGAATAAATTATCAATAGTCTTCAACAATGTTAAAGCGATAAAATACAATAGACAAACCGGTTAAGCTATGATGAATATGTAATCCATTAAAAGAGTCAAGTAGAAAATAAAGTCTACTATCTTTTAGGTTTTAAAAGGTTTTCATCAATTTTATCACTAAGACTCAGGTTTAATGAATAAACCACAATATCTAATCATCCACGTATCTACCACGGTCAAGGATTTTCATCAAATTATCAATGGTCATGACTATACCGAATCACCCCCGGTTATAATCATACCAAAAACTATCCATCATCGCATTACAAAAGCCATCGAGGACTTTTGTCACATCATTTATATCAAGCCATGATTATACAAGAATGATCCCTGGTCATAATCATACTAAGTTCATCTATGCACGTAAGCCAAAGATAACATAATATAATATGAGGATGATGACAATGACATAATAATTCAATAAAACAAGTTCACGAATTAATTTATTCAGGAACTAATAACATCCAAATTATCAACATGATACTGCTTTGTAGAGTAAAATTCAAGAATGCTCAAAAAATATTTTCATTAAAAATCTGGATGAAGCGCAAATATCAAGGATATTCCACTAAATTCATGGAGTATAGAAGTCGAAATTTTAAAGCAATTGCGTATAATAGCGAATGAAATAACAAAAGAAATCACCGTGCATGCGGTATTAGATGCAGAAAAGTTATTCCAAGCGAGAATAATAAATACTGAGAATAATAAAAAGCGAAACCGGTCGGTGTAAAACACACGCAGACGAGGATATTCCAATAGAATAATAAAGGAGAATAATAATAAAGCGGAACCCGGTAAGGCGTAAAAGCATGAACAGGATGTTCCAACGGAATAATAAAATAATAGAAGAATGTCACCAAGTATAGGGATTCAAGATATACGAGTTATTCCAACCAGAATAAATAAGAATGGAATAATATAAGGATTTCACCAAGTATAGGGTATTCCGCATATATAAAGGTCATCTATAGGGTATGCCACTTTTACAAAGTTATTCAATGAATAATAAAGAATGGAATAATGAAGTTCTCTTCATGAATAAAAAAAAAATAACACCCCTTACGAGTACAACAAATAATATTCCTACCTTAGAAGAAAGTGAATATTGAAAAAGTGAAGTAGCAAAATACTTTTCTTCTTTCTCCCTATAGTTTCTCTCTCAGAGTTTGGTGAATTCGTAAGAAATAATGAAGGAATGAGCTTTCTATTTATAGAAAAAGCGAGGGTGGCTCTTGGTCTTAACGAAGGGTCAAAATGACTCTTGGTAATATTGAAGAGACAACTACTATTTGCGAAGGGTAATTAACCCTTGGAACAATCAAAAGGCGATTAACTCTTGGTAATATTGATGGGACAACTCTTGTGGCGCCCCAAAATTAGGTATCGTCACCCATCTTGGGTCGCCACTTACATGGTACATAAATTCAAATACAACTTACTAATATAAGCGTAGGTATACAATCGACATAAAGCGTGAGTTTGAATACAAATATTGTCTACTAGATATTATACAAACTCAAAAGGAGTCCTCATTACAACTATTATCACACTATTTCACGAATAGTGAGGACTACTAATGCTATCCTCGGACCATTACTTCGTTCCTCGACTTCGTCCCGGCTATGTTCTCATTTCACGAAGAAACGTTGAAAGAAAGGGTGAGCTCAACTAGCCCAAGAAGAAATATTATGACTAAGATAATGCGAATAAATTATCATTAGCCTTCAATGATGTTAAAGCGATAAAATACAATGGACAACCGGTTTAAGCTGCGGTGAATAAGCAATCCATTAAAAGAGTCAAGTAGAGAATAAAGTCTACTATCTTTTAGGTTTTAAAAGGTTTTCATCAATTTTTATCGCTGAGACTCAGCTTAATAATAAACCACCACATCTAATCATCCCTGTACCACGGTCAAGGATTTTCATCAAATTATCAATGGTCATGACTATACCGAATCACCCCTGGTCATAATCATACCAAAAACTATCCATCATCGCATGCACAGAGCCTTTGAGGACTTTTGTCACATCATTTATATCAAGTCATGATTATACAGAATGATCCCTGGTCATAATCATACTAAGTTCATCTATGCACGTAAGCCAAAGATAACATAATATAACATGAGGATGATGACAATGACATAGTAATTCAATAAAACAAGTTCAAGAATTATTTAATCCATGAATTATTAACGTCCAAATTGTCAACATGATCTTTGTTCAGTGAGAGTAAAATTCAATAATGATCGGAAGAATATTTCCATGAAAGATCTTTGGATGAAACGCAAAATATCGAGGATATTCTACTAATTTCATGGAGTATATAAGTCAAAGTTTTAACCAATTTGGGTATAATAAAGAATGGAATAACAAAAGAAATCACCATGCATGCAGTACTTCGCGCATGGACGGGTTATTCCAACAGAATAATAATAACGGAACCAGGTCAGGTGAAATTCACACCGACAGGATGTTCCAACAGAATAATAAAGATGGAACCAGATCCGATGTAAAAACACATGATAGGATATTCCAACGAGAATGATAAAGAGCGGAACCGGTCAGGTGTAAAAACACATGCAGCAGGATGTTCCAGCGAGAATAATAAAAAGCGGAACCGGTCGGTGTAAAACACATGACAGGTGATGTTCCAATGAGAATAATAGAAGAGTGTCACCAAGTATAGGGTAAACCACGTATCTGAGTTATTCCAATGAGAATAATAAGCAATGGAATAACATAAGGATTTCACCAAGTATAGGGTATCTGGCGTATCATACAAAGTTATGTATAGGGTATGCCACTTTTACGGAGTTATTCAATGGAATGATAATGAATGGAATAATGAAGTTCTCTTCAAGAAGAAAGAATAACACCCTTACCGTAAAAGAACTTAATATAGAAGTAGTGAAGTAGCGTAATACTCTTCTTCTTTCTATAATTTTCTCTCTATAGCTCTCTCTCTATAATTTCTCTCTCTAGAGTTTCAATGAATTCGTAAGAAAATAATGAAGGAATGAGCTTCTATTTATAGGAAAATGGAATGCATAGTAACTAATCCATGAGCGGTCCAGATTGATTTACTTTAATCGTGATTACATATTTAAAGAAAATCTTTTAAATAAAATATAATATATTCTATTTATATAAAACCATTTTACTATGCAAACACTATGCAATACTATGCAAAACACTATGCAAAAGCACTATGCAACACTATGCATAATAAAATATAATATATTCTATTTATAGAATAACTTTAATAAAGTATTCTATTTTATATAAAAGATGTTTCGTTTTATTACGTTAATAATACTGAATAAAACAAAAGCGTCATTATCATTATAATAATTCATATTATTAATCGTGATAATGGAATCAAACCGAGTGACTTCTCACATAAGCATCGATAATCAATACTGGTATATTTCTTATGCAACCACACGTATTCTTTGTACTTTTACTACAAGAGTAGTTCAACGGTAACACAGTAAAACTTCCGTAGTTATTTTAATAAAATATTTTTGTCGTTTTCTCAATCCGATAATAATTACATTGTAGGGTCCACCAATGATTGAGTAGTTGTACGAATATTCCCGCTAAACCGAATATTCCCAGACCAATCGAATATAATATAACCACTTGCATACTTTTGCAAAATTTATAAATACTACCCACAACTATAATATTATCTTAAATTCACACCATAATATTAAAAATTATTTCAACAAAATTTAAATCTTTATTGATAAAATCTGGGGTCTCACAATCTCCCCTCCTTATGGAATTTAAGCCCTCGAAATTAGAGTGCGATACGATATGATAAAGAGGTGAGGATACCTTGAATACCTTTTATCGTCGAAAACATTAAATTCATTTTTGCAATCCTACCAAAGATATTCATTAACAATTCATCTTTGCACTACTGTGCCAAAGATATAAAATGTAAAACCAATAATATCTGAGACTCGATTTTAATAGTATCACAACCATGAATTATCCATGCACTTCTTGGCTAAGGATATTCGTGTTTTCAATTCTGATCATGATTATACCGAATAATCCGTGGTCATAATCATACCAAGTCTATCAATGCACTACTACCAAAGATGACTTTTACCACATCCATGAATTAATATTTCATTCTTTGAGACTCATTTCAATAATTAATCCATATCATCGAATCATCCTCGCACTACTACTGTGCCAAGGATATTCATTAGTATCACGACCACGAATTATCCATGCACTACTACCAAAGATAATCGTGTATTCATTAGTATCGCGACCACAAATTATCCATGCACTACTACCAAAGATAATTGTGTATTCATTAAGTATCACGACCACAAATTATCCATGCACTACGGCAAAGATAATTGTGTATTCATTAAGATATCACGACCACAAATTATCCATGCACTACTACCAAAGATAATTGTGTATTCATTAATATCACGACCACAAATTATCCATGCACTACTACCAAAGATAATTGTGTATTCATTAATATCACGACCACAAATTATCCATACTACTTACCAAAGATAATTGTGTATTCATTAGTATCACGACCACAAATTATCCATGCACTACTACCAAAGATAATTGTGTATTCATTAGTATCACGACCACAAATTATCCATGCACTACTACCAAAGATAATTGTGTATTCATTAAGATCACGACACACAAATTATCTATGCACTACTACCAAAGATAATTGTGTATTCATTAATATCACGACCACAAATTATCCATGCACTACTACCAAAGATAATTGTGTATTCATTTACAGTTATGATTATATAAGAACAATCCACGGTCATAATCATACCAAGTCCATCTACTGAGCCACGAGATGACTTTCAACATAATATAAGCATGAGGATAATGATATAAAGAATCAATCAAATGAGATAAAGGATAAATATTAAACATTTATAATATAATTTATCCGAGATTCAAGAATATCCTCATGTTTTCAATCACTTAATAATCTCATAATCTAATATCATTAATATTATAACAATATTTTAATCACTTCTTAAATTTATAAACAATTTATCTTAATTGTTTACGCTTTTTACCATATAATGCATTTAATCATTCAAAAATGTCATACTCATAAAATATCATCACCAATTATCAAATCCCTCATCAAAAAATATGCATATACTCTATATAGGATTCTCTAGCCATAAAATCCTATTATCAACTTTTATTACTTCACATAACATATTTAACTCATATGTTCAGTAACTAAACTATTTTCATGAAAAATACCAAATCAGCCCCAAAATATTTTTTTCTGGGATTTAGCATAATATAGTCCCATAATGAAAATATATTTTCTCGGAATTTTTAAAATTCATTTACTATTTTTTAAAAATCAATTTCCACTTAATTCCTTAAGAAATTAGCTACCTCAAGTTTAACTCCAAAATTCCCAAATCTTGGCAGGACCTTACCAATGTTAACGTGAGCTTCAGTTTAAATTTCATGGTCATCGAGTTATAGAACTCGGTTATAGCATTTTTAAATCGGAAAAACCTAAATATTGAAATAGTCATAACTTGCTCATTTTAAGTCGAATGAGCTCATTTTTGGACAGGAGGTACTTTATACCATATACTTTCATGTCCCAAAAGGCCAGACTTTTTCTCATAATTTAAGTGGCCGAAACAGCCTCTCTAAAATCATGGTAGAAGCTTTTTTGGTTTTGCAGCTTTGCACTCCTTTGCTAAAATCAGTCCACACAAAAATCTACAACACCTTTTCTAGTAATTCCACTTGGATTAGTTAGGTAACTCATAGATCTAACTCTAGGACTTGACCACATTCAAAAATTCAAAATATAACAGGAGATATGGTCAATTGAATTTCATGTTACGTTTTCACTAAAATCGATTTTCAACTCTTTGTGATTTCTAAGAAACTTTCATGTTTTCACATACTAACCAACATAACTCATCATAAAACTTACTAATACTTCATATACCCATGATTTTTATTAGTTCTATACTTTTATTATGACTTTCATCATAATCCACGTAAGCAGATCCTTTTAGTTGAAGAAATATTTGAGGGTTTAAGAAATGGGTTTTATCTTTGGGGTCAATACAAAATTCGATTTCACGCTCTAGGGTAGGCTAGGAAGTCTTCAAGAATACGCCAAGAAATTTATTAATGATAGAAATATCATTCAAAAGCTCATTACTCTCGTCCAAGACTTGGATAAGACGTCACATTAATACCAAGTTGTGACTTACATCCCTTAACACAGATAAGACTCACAATGATACCTATTAACTTGCCATCTTGATCACGACGTCGCCTCTGAAAAAAGTCCGCTTTGCATTCCCACAAGGAAGTCAACAACGAAAGGATCGGGGCTCTTTACTTATAGCTTGATATAACGGTGATTAACTTTAGGATTTGGTTACTTTGAATTCAGATATAATGAGTTGGTTAGGAATATGAAAGCTAACAACCTTACAAAAAGAATAACGAGTAGTTAATCAATTATTTTCAAAAATTACCTCAAAGGCAAGTATTTTCAAGAGATAAGATCGACGAAGTAGCGTGAAAGTGTTTATTTGAAACAACAAGATTAATAAATTGGAGGTAACGAAGGTTTCTCCCAACGAAGTTTCAATAGATAAATCGAGTCTAATTTTTCTTGAGTCAAATTTAAGCGTTGAACAAGCAAGAGAGATAAAAGAATGGGTAGAACAGGTATCTAATAAGGTATAGACTTTGCAAGAGCTTACGATTAACTTACCCGTGATAATTTTATTCGGGTTCCTCGTCACGAGAAAAAAAATGCTCTCTCTTAAACTACCGGCTCTGGTTTATGCGGGATGACCTTTGGTGCCTCCATCCTAGTTGAATTGCGTCTTGATGGCGACAAAATCGAGCTAAGTGGCCTTCTCTTCCACAATTATAACATGCTTTGGATGGCGTGGCGTGATTCGGATCGATGTGTCCCTCTCTCTCGCATTTGAAGCATATGATAGGTGGTCCTTCTCCTTCCTTAACAACAGTCTTTGGTCTTTGACGTCTTTCCATCATTGTTGAATCTCCTTTTCTTGAAATGTCCATTCTTATTATTTTGGCCCTGATTACCACCGAAGTGGTTACCATATCTCGCCTATTGATTCCCTCCACGTTTGTTGTCACCGCTTCGATGACTACTTTGCCGGTATTATAATTTTGCCGGCTGCTCTCTTTTAGTTGCGTTGACTCGTTATCGCGCTCCACTAACTGAGCCCTATTTACAACATCTGAATAAAAACACAGTTTATGAGAAATAAGATGTTGACGTATCTCTGGCTTCAAACCTCTTAAAAACATTCGCGCCATTCTCTCTTCATTATCCACCAAGTGGGACGCAAATCGTGATAACTCCGCAAATTTTGCCTCGTATTGCGACACGGTCATATTGTTTTGTTCCAACTTGATAAACTCCACCTCCTTCGTATGGCGAATACTTTGGGAAAGTATTTGTCGTTGAACGACTCTGGAACTTCTCCCAAGATATCTTCTTCAAGACAAAGAGGTTGAGTACGTTTTACCGATTCCCACCAGTAATCTGCCTCTCCGCGCAACATAAAGGCGGCAAAAGGAACCTTTTGCTCCTCGGAGCATCCCAAGACATCAAATATCTTGGTAATCTGCTTAATCCATGCTTCCGCCAGAAGTGGTTTTGGCTCTCCCTTAAACTCCGGTGGTCCCAACTCCTTGAATTGTTTAGCGGTGACCGCCCGAGAGTTTTCCGTGTTTCCACCTACGTTTTGAACAGGAGTCGCTTTCGCCTGATGTTGCATGAATTCTAAAAACCTTTTAAACGTACCGTCATTCATCAATTGATCAGTGTTGTTGTTTACAGGAGGATTATCGCCATCCTGTTGCACATTGTCCTGATTATTGATCCGTGGAGAATCAGCGGTCTCTGTGCTCCAATGCTTATCTCAACATTTTGGATGCCATTTTCAAATCGCCACAAAACCAGGGTTAATTAACCTGTCACATATTATCCCTATACACTGACCGATCAATTAAATACCAAATAAACTTAGGTAGGTCATACTAGCGAAGGAATTTCCCGTCTCTCCCCTCCTAGTTCTATTCTCACCTCTTAGCAGGATCATATCCCTAAGCTCGATACCTGTTGTGGCCCCCCAAAATTAGGTATACGTCACCCATCTTGGGTCGCCACTTACATGGTACATAAATTCAAATACAACTTACTAATATAAGCGTAGGTATACAATACGACATAAGCGTGAGTTTGAATACAAATATTGTCTACTAGATATTATACAAACTCAAAAGGAGTCTTCATTACAACTATTATCACACTATTTCACGAATAGTGAGGACTACTAATGCTATCCTCTCGGACCATTACTTCGTTCCCCGACTCGTCCAAATTTATGTTCTCATTTCAAGAAGAGAAAAAGTGAAAGAAAGAGTGAGCTCAACTAGCTCAAAGAAGAAATATTATGACTAAGATAATGCGAATAAATTATCATTAGCCTTCAATGATGTTAAAGCGATAAAATACAATGGACAACCCGGTTTAAGCTGCATGTGAATAAGCAATCCATTAAAAGAGTCAAGTAGAGAATAAAGTCTACTATCTTTTAGGTTTTAAAAGGTTTTCATCAATTTTTATCATTTTGGACTCAAATTTTAATAATAAACCACCACATCTAATCATCCCTGTACCACGGTCAAGGATTTTCATCAAATTATCAATGGTCATGACTATATCGAATCACCCCTGGTCATAATCATACCAAAAACTATCCATCATTTGCATTACTGTGCCACCGAGGACTTTTGTCACATCATTTATATCAAGTCGTGATTATACCGAATGATCCTCGGTCATAATCATACTAAGTTCATCTATGCACGTAAGCAAAGATAATATAATATAACATGAGGATGATGACAATGACATAGTAATTCAATAAAACAAGTTCAAGAATTATTTAATCCATGAATTATTAACGTCCAAATTGTCAACATGATACTGTTTCGTAGAGTAAAATTCAATAATGATCGGAAGAATATTTCCATGAAAGAGATCTTTGGATGAAACGCAAATATCAAGGATATTCTACTAATTTCATGGAGTATAGAAGTCAAAGTTTTAACCAATTTGGGTATAATAAAGAATGGAATAACAAAAGAAATCACCGTGCATGGTACTGCAGACAGGCGGAGTTATTCCAATAGAATAATAATAACGGAACCGTGTCGGGTGAAATTCACACACCGATAGGATGTTCTAACAATAATAATAAAGATGGAACCGGATCCGATGTAAAACACACGAGATAGGATATTCCAAGCGAGAATGATAAAAGGCGGAACCAGTCGGTGTAAAACACATGAGATGAGGATGTTCCAATGAATAATAAAAAGCGGAACTGTGTCGGTGTAAAACACATGTGATGGATGTTCCAAATGAATAATAGAAGAATGTCACCAAGTATAGGGTAAATAGCGTATCTGAGTTATTCCAATGAGAATAATAAGCAATGGAATAACATAAGGATTTCACCAAGTATAGGGTATGCCTCGTGATATCAAAGTTATGTATAGGGTATGCCACTTTTACAAAAGTTATTCAAACAGAATGATAATGAATGGAATAATGAAGTTTCTTCAAGAAGAAAGAATAACACCCTACTAGTAAAAGAACCGAATATAGAAGTAGTGAAGTAGCAGAATACTCTTCTTCTTTCTATAATTTTCTCTATAGCTTCTCTCTATAATTTTCTCTCTAGAGTTTCAATGAATTTGTAAGAAAATAATGAAGGAATGAGCTTCTATTTATAGGAAAAATGGAATGCATAAGAATTAATCCAATCCAAAGCGGTCCAGATTGATTTACTTTAATCGATGGTCCATATTTAAAGAAAAATCTTTTAAATAAAATATAATATATTCTATTTATATAAAACATTTTACTATGCAAACACTATGCAATACTATGTAAAACACTACAAAAAAACACTATGCAACATTATGCATAATAAAATATAATATATTCTATTTATAGAATAACTTTAATAAAGTATTCTATTTTATATAAAAGATGTTTACATTTTATTACGTTAATAATCTGAATAAAACAAAATGTCATTATCATTATAATAATTCATATTATTAATCGACAATAATTGAATCAAACCGAGTGACTTCTCACATAAGATCGATAATCAATACCGCAATACTTTCTTATGCAACCACGTACGACATCGTACTTTTACTACCGAGTAGTTCAACAAGAACCACGGTAAAACTTTCGTAGTTATTTCAATAAAATATTTTTGTTGTTTTCTCAATCAAACAATAATTACATTTGTGGGGTCCACCAATGATTGAGTAGTTATCACGAATATATTCCTAAACCAGAATATTCCCCACCAATCGAATATAATATAACCACTGCATACTTTTGCAAAATTTATAAATACTACCCACAACTATAATATTATCTTAAATTCACACCATAATATTAAAAATTATTTCAACAAAATTTAAATCTTTATTGATAAAATCTGGGGTCTCACAACTACTATTCATGAAGGGGTAATTACTATATTGAAGGTAATTATTATTGAAGAAGGTAATTACTATCGACGAAGGTAAATACTTACTAATGATTTAAGGTAATTACTATTCATAAAGGTAATTACTATTCACAAAGGTAATTACTATTCACAAAGGTAATTACTATCGACGAAGGTAAATACTATCGTGAAGGTAATTACTTATTCACAAAGGTAATTACTATTCACAAAGGTAATTACTATTAACGAAGGGACTCTTAGATGATGACACATATGGGCCCCCATAAAATAATCAAACTTACCACAAACGCCTCATAATGCAGACTCTTTATATACATCAAGGATTGAGTAAATATTACCACAAATCATTTTATTTTTAATCAACACATATTTAATCTTTCAACAATTATTAATCATTTATAACTTGTCGTCTCAATTAATAATTTAATACTATAACATATTATCTGAGATGATCTTTGTGACAATAATTGAATCAATAATATAAGAGATATGATGCGTAATTATCAGTAGCAATAATTGAGCATAGGTGAGTGACTTCTCACGTAAGCATCAATAATCAATATCGTGTGCTACTATACAATTACGGCAGACATCGTACTTTTACTACTAAGGGTAGTTCAACAGGTTTTTAGCAGTAACACCTCTGCCGTTATTTTTATAGAAAATAATTTTGTCATTTTCTAACTACGACAATACTTCCGTTGTGGGGTCCACTAATGATTGAGTAGTCGCATGAATATTCCCAAACAAAAAGAATATTCCGACCAAACGAATATTTTATAACAACTTGCTTACTTTTGCAAAATTTATAAATATTACCCACAACTATAACATTATATCAAATTTATTCCATAATATTCAAAATAATATTTGTAAAAATTCATCTTTATTTATAAAAGTTGGGGTCTTACAACCTCCCTTCTTATGAAATTTAGCCCTCGAAATTGTGGTGCTTTTGATATGATAAAGAGGTGAGGATACCTTGAATACCTTTATCGTTAAAATATTAAATTCATCTTCGCTAATCCTACCAAAGATATTCATTAACAATTCATCTTTGCACTACAGCCAAAGATATATACATTTGTAAAACCAATAATGCGAGACAGCGACTTAATAGTATCACGACCACGAATTATCCATGCCTTCTTGGCCAAGGATATTCGTGTTTTCAATCTGATCATGATTATATAGAATAATCTCGGTCATAATCATACCAAGTCTATCAATGCACTACTGACCAAAGATGACTTTTACCACATCCATGAATTAATATTTCATTCTTTGAGACTCATTTCAATAATTAATCCTTATCATCGAATCATCCCCGCACTACTGGGGCCGAGGATATTCATTAAGTATCACGACCACGAATTATCCATGCACTACTACCAAAGATAATCGTATTCATTAGTATCACGACCACAAATTATCCATGCACTACTACCAAAGATAATCGTGTATTCATTAGTATCACGACCACAAATTATCCATGACTACTACTAAAGATAATCGTGTATTCATTAGTATCACGACCACAAATTAACCATGACTACTACCAAAGATAATCGTGTTTTCAATTACGGTTATGATTATCTTAGAACAATCCTCGGTCATAATCATACCAAGTCCATCTATTCACGTAAGCCACGGATGACTTTCAACACAATATAAGCGTGAGGATAATGATATAAAGAATCAATCAAATGAGATAAAGGATAAATATTAAACATTTATAATATAATTTATCCAGGATTCAAGAATATCCCCATGTTATCAATCACTTAATAATCTCATAATCTAATATCATTAACATTATAACAATATTTTAATCACTTTTTAAATTTATAAACAATTTATCTCAATTGTTTACGCTTTTACCATATAATGCATTTAATCATTCAAAATGTCATACTCATAAGATATCATCACCAATTATCAAATCCCTCATCAAAAAAAAAAAATATGCATATACTACTATATAGGATTCTCTAGCCATAAAATCCTATTTTCAACTTTTTACTTCACATAACATATTTAACTCATATGTTCAGAATTAAACTATTTTCATGAAAAATACCAAATCAGTCCCAAAAATATTTCTTTTTCTGGGATTTAGCATAATATAGTCCCATAATGAAAATATATTTTTCTCGAATTTTTAAAATTCATTTACTATTTTTCAAAAATCAATTTCTAATTAATTCCTTAAGAAATTAGCTACCTCAAGTTTAACTCCAAAATTCCCAAATCTTGGCAGGACCTTACACATGTTAATGTGAGCCTCAGTTTAAATTTCATGGTTATCGGAGTTATAGAACTCCGGTTATAGCATTTTTCGTCAAAAAACCTAAATATTGAAATGGTCATAACTTGTTCATTTTAAGTCGAATGAGCTCATTTTTGGAAAGGAGGTACTTTATAACATATATTTTCATGTCCCAAAAGGCCAGAATTTTTCACATAAATTTAGTGGCCAAAACATTATAAAGTTTTTCAAGTTAGCGTTTTTGTAATTTTGCGACTTTGGACTCTTTTGCTAAATTAAATCCACACGAAAATCTACATCACACATTTTCGTTGATCCACTTGGATAAGCTACAAAACTCATAGATCTAACTCTAGGACTTGACCACACTCAAAAATTCAAAATATAATAGGAGATATGGTCAATTGAATTTCATGTTACGTTTTTACCAAAATCGATTTTTCAACCCTTTGTGATTTCTAAGAAACTTTCATGTTTTCACATAATAACCACATAACTCATCATAACACTTACTAATACTTTATATACCCATGATTTTCATTAGTCCAATGCTTTTATTATGACTTTCATCATAATCCTCGTAAATGATCCTTTTAGTTGAAGAAATATTTGAGGGTTTAAGAAATGGGTTTTTGTCTTTGGGGTCGATACAAAATTCGATTTCACGCTCTAGGTAGGCTAGAAATCTTCAAGAATCGTCAAGAAATTTATTAATGATAAAATATCATTCAAATCGCTACTACTCTTATCCAAGACTTGGATAATACGTTACATTGATACCAACTGTGACTTCTATCCTTTAACTCTAGATAAGACCTCACAATGATACCTATCAACTTGTCATCGTCATTCACGACGTCGCCTCTGTAAAGTGCGGCTTTGATTGCATTCCACACAAGGAAGTCAACAATGAAAGGATCGGGGCTCTTTACTTATGGCTTGATATAACAGTGATTAACTTTAGGGTTTGGTTACTTTGAATTCGTATAACAGGTTGGTTAGGAATATGAAAGCTAACAACCTTACAAAAAGAATAATGAGTAGTTAATCAATCGTTTTCAAAAATTACCTCAAAGGCAAGTATTTTCAAAGAGATAAGATCGTGAAAGTGTTTATTTGAAACAACAAGATTAATAAACAGTGGAGGTAACGAAGGTTTCTCCCAACGAAGTTTCAATAGATAAATCAAAGTCTAATTTTTTCGGAGTCAAATTTAAACATTGAATACAACTAGGTAGAATAAAAGAGTGGGTAGAACTTGTATTGAATAAAGTATAGACTTCATAATAATTTATAATTAATTTTACCCGTAATAACTTTGTTTGGTTTTCTCAATAAACGCTCTCGCTTAAATTCCGAAGGTTTGACTTTTACTATAGGTACATTCTACCCTTAAGTGCTTCTTCACATTTCGATCCATGATTTGAATCATTATTCTCTCGATCCATATCGAATTTGGGTTGACCGCTATGCATGTGGTAATTCAATTCGATGTTGGGTTCTCAATTCTTGTCCAAAAGCAAAGTCCATTTCATCTATTTGGCTTTATTGGATCGGACGCCTTTTTTCTACACTATCAACGCCGCGTTGTGCGACTTTTACCCATGCATCGTCTATTCTCCTTCGTTCGATTGTTTTTCTTTCAAATTTGATCTTTGATTTTTAAATTCTCGATTCCAACTTTAATATCTTACACCTGCCAAAGCGTGATTTTGTTCGAGCATCACATATCGAGTAACCCAATTTTGAATTGTTGTATCCCTTTGTTCCACTAATCGTTTGTCGTTCTTCAACCTGTTCTTCTAGCTCACGAACATGATTTTGTAATTCTAAGTTTTGATCATAAACTTCTTCTAACCAATTCTCCTCAAGTTCTCTTCTTCTTCTTCTTCTTCCTCACTCTCAAATTTGCTACCTCCGCAACTAGCTAAAATAAAAAGAATTAGTTATTCATTCACTACGTGGATATCTCTAATTTGTTCCTCGTCCCATAACCTTTGCATTAACACGATTAGTGATTAAAGGTGTCACAACGGTCACATTCACTCCATTGTGAATATTTTCATTTGCCATTTCCAAACACGCCACAACTGAGGGTTAATTAATATATCAAATATTATCCCTATACTCGACCGACCAATTAAATAACAAATAAACTTAGGGTAGGTCATACTAGCGAAGGAATTTCCGTCTCTCACCTCCTAGTTCTTATCTCGCATTTTAGCCGGGGATCATATCCCTAAGCTCGATACCAACCCATGACACCCCAAAAATTAGGTATATCGTCACCCATCTTGGGTCGCCACTTACATGGTACATAAATTCAAATACAAACTTAATTATACATCCGTAGGTGTAACATACGACAATACATAAAGCGAGAGTTCTAATAGGAATATTGTCATTTAGACAATATCCATACTCAAGGAGTCCTCATTACATTTATTGTCACACTATTTAATGTAGAATAGTGAGGACTACTAATGCTATCTTCGGGACCATCACTCTTTTCCCCGACTCGTCTCAGCTATATTCTCATTTCCTAAAGAGAACAGAGAAAGAAAGGGTGAGCTCAACTAGCCCAGTAAGAAATATTATAACTAAGATAATGCGTAATAAATTATCAATAGTCTTCAACAATGTTAAACCGATAAAATACAATAGACAATGGGGTTTAATCTGTAATGAATATCGCAATCTATTAAAAGAGTCAAGTAGAAAATAAAGTCTACTATCTTTTAGGTTTTAAAAGGTTTTCATCAATTTTTATCACTAAGACTCGGTTTAATGAATAAACCACAATATCTAATCATCCTCGTACTGCGGTCAAGGATTTTCATCAAATTATCAATGGTCGACTATATACTTAGAATCACCCACGGTCATAATCATACCAAAAACTATCCATCACCGCATTACAGCCAATCGAGGACTTTTGTCACATCATTTATTTCAAGCCATGATTATACCGAATGATCCTCGGTCATAATCATACTAAGTTCATCTATGCACGTAAGCCTAAAAGATAACATAATATAACATGAGGATGATGACAATGACATAATAATTCAATAAAATAAGTTCACGAATTAATTTATTCAGAACTAATAACGCCCAAATTGTCAACATGATATCGCTTTGTAGAGTAAAATTCAAGAATGCTCGGAAAAATATTTTCATTAAAATATTTGGATGAAGCGCAAATATCAAGGATATTTCACTAAATTCATGGAGTATAAGTCAAAATTTTAACCAATTTGAGTATAATAGCGAATGAAATAACAAAAGAAATCACCATGCATGCAGTGCTTCAGATATAAAGTTATTCCAATGAATAATAAATACGTAATAATAAAAGCGGGAACCAGTCCGATGTAAAACACACATGATGAGGATATTTCAATAGAATAATAAAGACGTAATAATAAAAGAGAACCGTCCGTGTAAAGATAAAGCACGCAGACGAGGATGTTCCAACGGAATAATAAAATAATAGAAGAATGTCACCAAGTATAGGGATTCAGCATATACAAAGTTATTCCAATGTAATAAATAAGAATGGAATAATATAAGGATTTCACTAAGTATAGGGTATTCGCATATACATTTTATGTATAGGGTATGCCACTTTTACAAAGTTATTCCAATGTAATAATAAAGAATGGAATAACATAAGTTCTCTTCATGAATAAAAAAAAATAACACCCCTTACGAGTACAACAAATAATATTCCCTACCTTAGAAGAACTGAATATTGGCAAAGTGAAGTAGCAAAATACTTTTCTTCTTTCTCTCTATAGTTTCTCTCTCACAGTTTCAAAGTGAATTCGTAAGAAATAATGAAGGAATGAGCTTTTTATTTATAGAAAAAGCGAGGGGTGGCTCTTGGTCTTAACGAAGGTCAAAATGACTCTTGGTAATATCAAGAGACAACTACTATTCATGAAGGGGTAATTAACCCTTGGAACATCGAAGAGGCGATTAACTCTTGGTAATATTGAAGGGACAACTACTATTTGCGAAGGGGTAATTACTTATTGACGAAGGTAATTACTATTGAAGAAGGTAATTACTATTGACGAAGGTAAATACTATCGACGAAGGTAATTACTATTCACAAAGGTAATTACTATTCACAAAGGTAATTACTATTGACGAAGATAAATACTATTGATTTGAAGGTAATTACTATTCACAAAGGTAATTACTATTGATTTAATGGACTCTTAGATGATGACATATGGGCCCCCCATAAAATAATCAAACTTACCACAAACGTCTCATAATGTAGACTCTTTATATTCATCGAGGATTGAATAAATATTACCACAAATCATTTTATTTTTAATCAACACATATTTAATCTTTCAACAATTATTAATCATTTATAACTTGTCGTCTCAATTAATAATTTAATACTATAACATATTATCTGAGATGATCTTGTGACAATAATTGAATCAATAATATAAGAGATATGATCAAGAATTATTGTAGCAATAATTGAGTATAGTGAGTGACTTCTCACGTAAGCATCAATAATCAATATCGTGTCTTACTATACAATTACTGGCGATATTCTTTGTTTTTTTTACTACGGGTAGTTCAACAATTTTTCAGAACACCTCTCTGCCAGTTATTTTTATAGAAAAATAATTTTGTCGTTTTCTAACTACGACAATACTTTTCGTTAATAGGGGTCCACTAATGATTGAGCTGGTCGCATTCTGAATATTCCCCGACAAAAAGAATATTCCCCACCAAACGAATATTTTATAACAACTTGCTTACTTTGCAAAATTTATAAATATTACCTACAACTATAACATTATATCAAATTTATTCCATAATATTCAAAAATAATATTTATAAAAAATTCATCTTTATTTATAAAAGTCGGGTTTTACAATTCTTTGATAAATTTTAGAGAAGAATAAGAGAAAAGAGAGAAATTCTTCAGGGAATTCTTATTCATTTTCATTCAGTACTTCTCTCCTTTTATAAGCAATGTAAGGAGGAGTCACGGGAGGAGGAGAGGATTCACGGGAGGAAGAGAAAGAAGAAAAAGCTGCAAACTAGCATCAGTTCCCTCCTTAGGAGGGAATCCATGTTTATAATAATTTAGACATTTTTTATTAGACAAAAATCTTTATAATTCATTGAATGGTTCTTTGGCATTATAAATGGTCGATTAGATTATTGATGTTAAGACTGTTAATGAACCGAGTTGAGTATTGAGTTATTCAGATTTGGTTCATAAAATTTATCGAGTATAAAATAAGGTTTGATTGAGATTTGTTTAGCTACCGAGTAGAGTACGATCTCGAATCGAGCCCGAACAGTTTGAATTTTTCGAATAAATATGATCTGAATATTAATACGAGGAATTTATCGAACCTTAAAATTTGCTCATATTTGAATCATTTATATTTTGAATCGCACTTTTTGTCGAGCGAATACGAATCAAACCCAAATTGTTTGCTCATTTTACAACTTTAATTTATGTAAGTGCACTACTTATACCGCTAAAATAATAAATTGTTAAAAAAATTAATAATTAAAAAGTAAATATAAATATATCACTAAATTGTAACGGTATAATCTCTTACTCCCTCCGTCCCATGATAAAAGTTCTTATTACTATTTTGGGTAGTCCCATGTTAAATGTCTACTTTCCTTTAATAACCAAACTTTTACACATTTTTTCCTATTATACCCGTAACATTAAATATCTCATACTTTCCTTATTCTAATTCTCTCCCCATAATTAATGACATATTATTATGGGCAATTCTGTCATTTTATTCCTCTTCTTAATATGCGTAAAAAGTCCACCAAGACTTTTATCCTGGGACAGAGGGAGTATTATAAAGGGAGAACAATCCGTGGCACAAATTTTTTCATACAAGTTTGGCTTTATTATAATTTTTATTATTTTTAATTTTTTTTATTTTACCCACAAAATTGATCAAATTCTTATTACTCATATTTAAGGCTGTAAAATGAGTAAACAGTCTGGACTCGATTCATACTTGTTCGACTAAAAGTTCGATTCGAGCTCGACTCGAAATATAAATGAGTCAAATATGAGCACATTTTAAAGTTCGATAAATCACTCGAACCTTGTCAAACTATAATTTTCTATTGATACTTGGATCATATTCGTTGAAAAAATTTAAATTGCTCGGGCTCGACTCGGTAGCTAAATGAGTCTCAATCAAACTTTATTTATACTCGATAAATTTTGTGAACTAAATCTGAGTAACTCAATACTCGGATCGACTCAAACGAACCCTTACTCATGTTCTTAAGGTAATTGAACAGTCAACGTGTGTTGTGTGCATCACTTTGACTAATTATTACTATTCGTTCTAAAATTAGAGACAATTTGATTTTTGAAGTCAAATAACGGTAAATTAAACTCAAATTGATATGAGTTTATTTAATTTTAGTTGATATATTTATTATAATTGTATAGTACATAACAAAAACTATTAATGATAAAAATTATTTATTTTAAATTTTTATGAGTTATATCGATTTTAACATAAAAATTTAATATGATATCATTGAATTCAAAATCCAAATTATATTTTTAATTTTAGAAGGGAGGGGAGGGAGGATTATGATATTATAAATGGCCAACTGGATAGATGGATCATTCAAAAAACTGTTTATAATGGAGAGAAGTGGGAACGAATCGACCCCATGAGCATGAAATGCATATCCTCTCATTTTCTCTCTCCTAAAATTCCCATTTATACTCTTTAAATTTTCTTTTATGGCCTGATTCACGAGCGAAACAGAAAGCGTCGGCAGCTTTTGTTGGATTCTTGCGACAAAGTCCACACCAGGCACCAACAAAAAACAAGGCACTGTTATTAAGTATATAAGTACCCATGTCCATCCCCTTCTAGTTTTTCTACGGATTGCGCAGGATAAGCAGAGAATGGTTGGAATCTAGACGCTGTCTTTAAGAACTCTGTCTGTCACGGCCAACGTTTGGAAAGCCATGGCGGCGCACGTTAGCAGTGGGGAAATGAAGGTGAAGGTGTTGAATTGCTTAGTGGTTTTCTTGGTTTTTGTTCAGAGCTGTTGTGGTGGCAGAATTTCTGTCAAGAAGAAGATTGAGGTTCAGAATCACTTGAATCGTTTGAATAAAGCTCCCCTCAACTCCATCAAGGTAATACTCAATTACCCTTTTCTCATCTCCTCCCCCCCCTTCTCTCTCTCTATATATATATTGGGTTGTTGATTGTGTAATAATGGTGATTGTCCCAAAAACAGAGCCCAGATGGTGATATAATTGACTGTGTTCATATCTCTCACCAACCTGCTTTTGATCATCCTCTCCTCCAAAACCATACAATTCAGGTATATCTCCAACTTCTCTGTGTTTATAACTATTACATCCCTCCTAAAAGAACATCATGCTAGTTCACTTCATGATCAATACAGTGCTAACACGGCGGAGAGATCACCCTCTCTCAACACTGTATTGTGCATGAAATGAACTTAACATGAAATTCACTTCGTACTATCATATATATTTTTAAAATGACGACTTTTGAAAAAAATATTAACCCAATATTTAATAGAATGCAGTAGTAGGGCATAATAGTATTCAATTTATTATTGACAATTTTAATTAGGATTTTGATTTTGTTGTTGTTTGACAGTTGAGGCCAAATTATCATCCGGAAGGGCTATTCGACGAGGAAAAAGTGAGTTCCCCTAAGAAATCCTCAGAGCCAATTAAGCAACTATGGCAATTGAGTGGGGGGTGTCCTCAAGGAACAATTCCTATAAGAAGAACAAAGAAAGAGGATGTTCTAAGAGCAAGCTCTGTCAAGAATTATGGTAAAAAGAAGAACCCTAACATCCCTCGCCCAAATTCAGTTGAACCTGACCTCACCACTCCAAATGGTCACCAGGTACTACCATTATTTTAAATGTATATCTAATCGTCACATTTAATTTTTTTTTAGAGTCAACTAAAATTAAATAGAAATCAAATTGTATCTCTAATTTGAAACGATAACGATGGGAGTCTGCCACACGTTTAAACATAATTAAATTGATAATTTATTATTATTATAAAAGTTTATTTCCCGAACTTAATAAAAAAGTTAAATAGGTCTCTCATTATTTGACAGAAGTATTAGATGTTATGTCATTCAAATACTATATCAATTGCAAAGAAAATTTAGTAGGAAAAGAACTCCAAATGCAGCTTTTAGTTTCACCAAAATCATATAAATCGTTGAACACAGGCATTAGGCCATTACCAAATGTTAAAACTGTTTAGACAGTAAAGTTATCACATTAAAATTTTATGCTCCCCCTCTCTGTTTTTTCTTCTATTATATCTCTAGTGAATTTTCTTTTCTTTTCTTTTTTTTTTTTGGAGTTTTTTTAGCATGCAATTGCTTACGTTGAAGACGACAAGTTCTATGGAGCAAAGGCAGTTATGAATGTTTGGGAACCAAAAATCCAGCAGTCAAATGAATTTAGCCTATCTCAGATATGGGTCTTGGCAGGATCTTTTGATGGAGATCTCAATAGTATTGAAGCTGGTTGGCAGGTAAAATCCATACTAGTATAATGAACCCTTTTTAAATTTTTTTTTTTTTCCTTCAAATTATTATTACTCTCATATAAATTTACATATGATTGTTCTTGATGATGTTCTGATTTCAAATGATTTATTTTTTCAATTGACAAAAACAGGTCAGTCCTGACTTGTATGGGGACAATAACACCAGACTCTTCACATACTGGACTGTAATGTTACCAGTCTACATCTTTTGGGATGGTTTTATAGTTGCAACCATATAATCGTTCCGTTCCAAAATGAGAGACCCATTCTTTGAAATATAACTTTTCATGGATGACACATTTAGAACATCGTATCAACTTGTAGTGCTCGTTTTATTTGGGGCTTTTGGAGCGACTCCAAGCGTCTTGTTTGTCTAAACACATTTGTTCCAAACACAATTTTTTTTTAATATTCTGAAACGCAACTTTTAAGTCTCAAACTCGCCCATCATTTTCGAAGACAGAAAATGCAGAAAAAGAAAATGAGACTCTCATTTTGGGACACACGGAGTACTACTATACTAGCATATGATAATGGTGCCATGGTGTCTGATTGATTATAATAATGACAGAGCGACGCATATGAAGCCACAGGATGCTACAATTTGCTATGCTCAGGGTTTATTCAAATCAACAATCGAATAGCTATGGGGGCCAGCATTTTCCCAGTTTCTAACTATCATGGTCCTCAATATGATATCAGTATACTTCTTTGGAAGGTAACTTTTGACTACTCACTATTACTATTACTGTTTCTCTAAATTGTTAAAAAAGATGTATAGCATTTGGATGTCCCTTAATAATGCATTTTGTCTTCTTAATTTAATTGATTGAGCTGTCGCCATTAATGAGATGACCTTCTATGTTAATTACTAATTATGTGGTACAACTAATCAACCTTATCTATAGCAAATAAAATAAACATAGTTTTCTGGCATATTGGTCTTTGTTAAGTTGCGAATATTAAAAATAATAATACTAATTAGTGCAGTTTTAGAGACATCCAAACTTGACCTAAAGAAAATTGTTGTCATATGAATGAATACTGTCATTCATTCCACCAAAAAAATTAAAAATAAATGTCACAAATATATACAAGGGGCTGAAAGGAAGATGCTGAAATTATCTGACATGCGAAATTGTCGGACATTTGTTCTGTGTATGACATGCGAAATTATCATTTTTCTTACCTTTATTTATGTTTGTAGATTTGTTTATTACTTCCTATGTCCCACAAAGTTTGTCACCCTAAGTTTATATTTTGTCGAAAAATGATAATCTTTTAAAGTGGAACGATTGCTTGTGTGCCACCATCTTATGTGTAGGAAAAAAGAGAGGCACAACTGATAATGTTAGAACAATAATTATGTTATCAGATAAGTGTACGTCACTGATAGTTTTAAGTGTCCCTGAAACAAAGTAAAACTATCGCTAAATACATATTTGCTCTGACAATATAAATATTGCTATAATATTATCAACAATCAAGAAAATTTGTATTTCCTAGCCTGCGTAAAAGTGACATTCTTTATGAGACAGAAAGAACATCATTTAGTTCAAAGCATATTTTGATTATTTATATTGGGTTTGTGTTAATTTTGGCAGGATCCTAGTGAGGGTAACTGGTGGATGCAATTTGGGACAAAGAATGAGGTGATAGGTTACTGGCCATCCTTTTTATTTTCAAACCTAGCAGACAGTGCTACATTAATTGAATGGGGAGGTGAAGTTGTGAACTCACAATCAGATGGGCAGCACACGACCACCCAAATGGGCAGTGGCCATTTTCCTGATGAAGGCTTTGGTAAATCTAGTTACTTCAAAAACCTTCAAATAGTTGATAATTCCAACCATCTTAGGCCTGCTAAAGATGTCAAGACTTTCACTGAGCAGTCTAATTGCTATGATGTCCAAACTGGTAAAAATGGTGAATGGGGCAACTTCTTTTACTATGGTGGACCGGGTCGAAACCCGAATTGTCCATGACCAAATTCTTTATGGATCCTTGTGTTTGTAAAATTTGATTTAGTACCCATTTATTTTGGGGTAGGATAAAATAGTTGAATGTGAAGATTGTGTCTCTCTGAATGTAGTCTGTTTCGCTAGCAGATTCTCTGTTTTCGAATTCGAAATGGGGGAATCATTAGCTATGGAGGATTTTAGAACTGATAGGATGATCGAGTCTTGAAGAAACTTCGAGCCGGAAATGTCCAAATTTGCTGGAGAAAAACCCACAATAATTAGGATTGTTTGTTGTTCTTTGTATAAATATTTATTAGTAACTTGTTTTTGAGATGGTTGATTATTAATGTATGTTCAAATTCCTTCCAAGTTAGATGTTGACAGCATGAATAAAACGACATCGTTTTGAGAATTTTAATTAATAGTCGCTTGAAATTTAAGTTAAATGCTTAATCAATTCATTTATTTAAGGAATAATTGTTTAGTCTAATTTCAAAAGAAGTTGATATTAACCTAATAAATATTAGGGACATGAAATTATTTAATTTTAGACAAATATACTCTTTACAATTAATGTTGTTGTTTCCCACTTATTTTAACGACAATGACACATTAACTAAAACAAAATAACAAACTACTCCGTCGTTATAATAATTACACAATTTTGATATCATAATGGAAGATTTATAGGTACATACTAGTACCTAACGAATAAGTTAATGATGATATTTCTTGAGCAAAATAGTTGGCATTCATGTGAAGTTCACAAATTTGGCTCTATTAGAGGAAAGATATTTTCTAAGGGACAAAATATCATAACAAGTTAACAACCCTAGACCATAGGCCACATCACAAATCAGCCAAACAAACCAAAGTTATCAGCTGTGTCTCAATACTCATCCACAACCCTAATCCTCGAATCATGTGCGACTTCGATAGTTATTTATTCATGATCCTCGGCTAATACGACTTCGATAGTTATCGAACTGTTATTAACATTATCGAGATTTGAATAATTCGAAAATCACGAACGTCATTCGCGCAACATTTTAACGCTAATCACGAGTTCGCGAATATTTTCGAGGTTAATATTTTCAACTTTCAAAGTCGGTTAATAAATTTCATAATGAAAGAAATCGAACCACTTGAATGTTAGAAATTGAAATCTCAAACTGAACTCAAACTTCTCGAACCGAAATGAATCCGAATTGCTATGCAAACACGTATTTAACCGAATCACATGGTTTGCGAATATATTCGATCGATCAATCGAACGTAAAATCATGTGCGAACTCAACTCGACAAGACATTAAACTCGAATTTGAACCAAATTCGAACGGAACCAAACCAGTTCAGGAACGTTTCAATTCGTGGAAAAGTCCACTCAAGCTGCAATTAGGGCTCAGAATTCAAATTTACTGCTCTATTTTCTGTTTTATCTTCTGTTCCTTCTTATACGTTAAGTATAAAATAATTTTTACTCCTCCTTCCCAAAAAAATAAGTAAAATATAATTTATACACATATTAAAAAAATAAAAATATAAAAAGAGAATTAAAAAATTTTCAAATTTAGCTTTAATGGCCACACAAAATTATATAAAGTAATAAATACTTTTATTTTTTATACTAATCCTCACTAAATGACATATTTACCTTTCACTTTATGTATTTTTTTTTAATCTTTTGTGGTTAAAAAATTTGTACCTTACTCATCCTTTTGAGCATGGAGGAGTAATAATTAAATACTTTTATCCTGAAATAGAGAAAATATATAATAATAATAATAATCATATACATGCAACAATTAATATATATACCATGAGACAAGAAATGAGATAAAAAATTTAGATTTAATCCGTGCCACGTGTAAAACTAATTAAACCCTTTTAATGTCCAATGAATCCTATGCTAAACTCCAAATCAATTAAAGATAAATTAATTAACTCTATTGTCATATTCTCTATCCCATCTCATGTCACTTTAAAAATGGAAAAGAATAAATTGATAACAATACATGAAATGATATAGGAATAGGAGTATGAAATGAGACCACGAGTTTGGGATAGTAATTCTGAATTCAACTAAATGAAAGAAAATCGCCTGAAATTTGGAAAGGAGCACACCAAACCAAACAACAATAAATACAACTGAACAAAATACTACTAATTGCTATCCTATGCCAACCTATTTCCCAAAACTAGAATCTAATGATTAATAACACCAAGATTAAGAAGAAATTAAAGTTAAAAGGTTAATTAATGGATAATGTTACGAGTTTTAAATTTTGATCTCAAATAATGTGACATTACATATTTAAATAATACTCCCCTCGTCCCTTAATATGAGTCTTTTTAGAATTGTACACAAATATTAAGAAAATGATTGTGTATCGTTAAATATATATCAATTGTCTATATTTTCCTTGTATTAGAAAAAGAATGTTATTTATTGGGCAAAAAAATAGTGAAAGAACCAAAATTATATTTAATACTTGGGATAATATTAAAAATTAAGTAATTAATGCTTACTTAAAATTTTCAAATAATTTATATATTAAGGTACAAAAATACTTTTCTAAAACTACTTATATTAAGGGACATAATGAGTACTTTATAACATAATCGAGGCAAAATGACTCATTTGGCCACTACACTCGTGGTTTGGTTCATTTTAGTAGGACAAAACTAATTTTTACTGATTACACCATCGAACTTTTAATTTTTCAAATTATCATATTAAACTAATTATTATTTTAAAATTGTACCACTCTGTTAAAAAAAATTAAACATGCGTTAATTTTTATCTAACGTGGCTCTTGAAAAGAAATACAAAAAAAAAAAAATTACTTATGTGACAAAAAAATAATAAAAAACTTGAAAATGCTAGTGGGTCCCAATGTTCAGCTCCAGACAAGCTCATGAGGGGTTGTCCTCCCCAACAAAATCGACGCGCCAGTCGCCGGAAGGAGATTGGAAATTGTCGACCACCACCAAAATAGGAATAATAAACTCCTGACCCAAAAAATGGATGGATCGACACCCAACACCAGATCAGATCGACAAAACGAGTCGAGGAAAAGCATATCTAAATGCATCTACATCAGATCAAACTCAAATCATCCGAAATCTAAAAATAAGCATTCCCACATCAATTATATGAATCTAGGAAAAAATCGCAGCAACACCAAACTGATTTTGAAAAATGAATAAAGCAACTAACATAAAAAAATCAGCAAAATAACCATCATAAAATCAACATGGATAATCATCAAATTGATTGGCCTCTAACCACTCTGCATCACTTGTTCGGAGTTAGATTAACATTAAATCGAGTAAAATGGATGAACTATTTCTTGAAAAATGAAGAAAGTTTAAGGGTTTGATGTTTTAATGATTTTTCAAAAGTTAAAACCTCAAAACCTTATCATCTTCAACCTCTAGCCGGGTCAACCCGACCCACTAACTAGTTAAACGGACTGTCAACAAAAAAAAAATAATCAAAAGTTGAAAACATATTCATCTTCAACCTCTAATTGGGAAAAAGGGAGATATATCACCCAATTTTTGGCTTATATACCATGTGAATTAAGAGCTCTTAAACAACTTTGACATTAATTTACCTAACCCATATCTATAGGATCGAAGGGAAGTGATCGATAACAGATCCGACTCTCATTGAAGTTCCGAGTAGGAATATATACACACACCTTCAATTTGTCATGAAACTAACAATAGCAATAATCTTTGAACCCTGGGTATTTGAGAAGGATGAAGATGCTAAGAGAGAGAAAGAAAAAGTAACAAAAACCACGTCCTTTCTATTTTCTTTTTCCTTTTCTGTTTTTCCATTCACGTAGGAAAAATTCTTAAAACAATTTGACAGTCGTTAGTCAATTTAACAAAATAATTTAATTTTATATTTTTAATTAATTTAATGTGGTAATTTAAAAAATTAAAAGTTCGATGATGTTATCTGTAAAATATACCAACTACAATGGTTGTAGACACTCAAAATTTCGTTTTTCTGTCACTAACTATGCAAGAGGGAAAAAACGTCTTTTTCACACTCTAGAGATAACCCTAGAGGACCACAACATCAAATCTAACCATGGAGACATCCCCTTGAGGCATCAAATCAACCTTGGAGATCAACTCTAAGAAAAAAAAAAGTTGGCAGCAATCAAACCCTGGAGAAAACCCCGAAAGATAGCCAAAAGCCCCGTCAACCTTGGAGACAACCCCCGGAAGAGCAAAATGGTCATTTTGACAAATCAACTTCAAAAAACCTAATACAGCTACAAATAGGGTCACAAAGAGCCATTATAGTACTTTCAAGCGTAAACTACGCAAAAAAGCTCAACGGACTACATGCGAAGACCTGAAGATGACATTTCGATCATGGACCCATCTTTCCGGATTCAGAAAAGGGCAAGCCCTATGTCATTGCGTAGCTCTTGGAATTTTTTTTCCAGAATGGTATAACACGCCTTCATCGGACTTCCGAATTGAAAGTTATGAAGGTTCGAGCAGACAACGCGTTGGCCTGAATGTATGTACTTCGAGAAACGATTGGACCCTTGGGGGGGCCTGTTCCCCTGAGCGGCACCATGGTAAACTGTGGCTATTTTGGTCTATAAATAAGACCCTCCATCAGCAATAAAAAAAGAGAAAAAGAGAGAAAGATAGAAGACTCTATCCATTTCAGCTTTTAACCCCTCTTATAGTATTCCAAACTTCAATATTCTTCTTTCTAAACACTTGTGTACATATATACTACGACATATCAAATTTTAACCGGTGGAAACTGAGTTTTCAATCTCCAAAAGTAGTCTGAAGCCTTCTTTGCAGCACACTGTAATATTTTTTCAGATTTGAAGTTTTCTCTTGATTTAATATATACATATATATATATATATATATCACTACAAGGAAAACGACTAATTTCGACGGAATATTCCGTCAGAAATAAGGTTATTCCATCGAGGATACCTTATTTCCGACGGAAAAATTCGTCGAAAGTTCAAATGAATATATTGTCATCGAGCTTATTTTTGTCGCAATTTCGGTCGGAAAAACGTATTTACAAGGGACTTATTACCGACGAAATATCCATAAAAAATAACCAATACTCAACGGAATTTATCCCGTTGAAAAAAATCGTCAAATATAACTTGCCACGTGGCTCAATATTAAAAGTGGCATTTTTTTTAATTCCGACGGAATGTTCGTCGGAAATAGCGTCAAATTCGTCAAAAATAATAATTTATAAAATAAATTAATTTCATTATTTTTGATGGAAATTCCGTCGGTTTTAACTTATTCTGTCGGAAATAACATTTTTTTTTACTATTTCTTTAGATTCTGCATTTTTCAGGTATTTAAACCCCTTTTTTGTACCTGTAACCTGTTTATCACAACAATACATACAATATTATTCAACCCATAATACAACTACATCCAACAACCAGCAACAACATATATATCATAATCAACCCATAATACAACGTTATATATACTTTTCTTCGAATACATTCTAACGTTAAATAACAATGCCAATTAAAAACTAAACTATAAAGAATAACAAAATAACTAAACTAAACTTATAAACTACAATGATGTATATCATAAACTTCAAAACTAAACTGTAAAATAAAACTACAAAAACATAAACAATGATCTTGTACAGATAACAATGGTGTTTATATGTAGAGTGTATATACTTTAATATAGTATAACTTATAAACTAAAACGAATAATGAAATGACGCCAAATTATCATTATGTGCATATACAATGTTCTACAAAACATGGGGACAGATATATGATAGACACTATATATATATATATATATATATATATATATGTATATCAGCCTAAACTAGTACGACCAGTAGGATCAGAGTCATCTGGCGGGGGTCGACGATGCTACTCGGCTGTCCAAAAATCCTGCTCGTCATCACCATCGATAATATCGTCACCCTGTTGATACAATCAAAAATAAAACGCATTAGTCCGTATGAGAGAATCAAAATAGATAGTATAAAAATTAAATAACATGCAAATTAATAAGCATAAAATAAATATAATACCTGAGTAGGTGGGGGCTGAGTCCCTATCGGGCAAAAAGCCTCAGAGAGTAAGGTAACCACCAACCAGAGCACTTCGTCGGCAGATCGCGATAAACCGCTCCGGGATACCGTACTCTCTCGATGTCGCCCTACTGCGATATCCTACGCTTAAATTTGGTGAAGGTGAGCTCGACTGGGCAAATCCTGATGATGGATAACTGGATCCGTACGAAACATGTCCAACACAGTCGCCATGACCCTCTAGAAAATCTGGTCATCTAAGCTAGAGCTCGTGTGAGATGGTCCAACAAGTGCTCTCGGACGCAGTGTGCACACATAGCCGCCCATGCTGCATCGGAGACTATGCGAGGATGATGATCGCATATGATAGTACCAGTCTGCTCAATATTTTTCAGGGCAGCCCGCTGTCTCATCTCGTAGAGCCAGCCGGAATAGTTCTTTGCGACATGTGCAGTAATAACACTGTCGCCGACTGCCTGTGAGACAATCTCCTCATATCAAAAATAAATCCATACAAATAATGTTAAAATATTAGAAATTGATGATAATACCTAGAATCTTACTTAATTTAAGTTATATTATTTGACTTACACAGAACTCTCGCAGCACAATAGTCATATAGTGTGCATCATACTGCGGAAACTGAGTGAATCACATACATCCTATAGGCATGTGTGTCAAGCAAATGGCGTGTAGCGTATGCTTAACGACTGGGTGTAGGATACTGCAATAATTCAAAATATATGTGTTACTTTAATTCATACAATCATATAAAGTAATTTATATGCGTGATTTATATAATAGTTGACACGTACTGCGCCGAGTCGACATCAACTATAGCAACCTCTGGCTGGGCCGGCAGACGCCCAAATAAGCCGAGGTTAGTCCCTCGCTGACGTCGACGAATAATATCTGTAAGTTTATATAGTATTTCATTATGCATTAAATAAAATTGGCATAATAAATTAAATTACAAAAAAGATGGAAACTTACTAGATGATGACGACGTCCCGGCCAGGGAGCCATCGCCAGATCCTATACAACCACCCCCGCGACGACCTCCACCGCTGTTTCTAGCTATAATTGTGCTACTGTAATTAAAAAGAATGAGAACATTAATTTTTACTAAAATTATCTTCCTAAAATATTGTTTTTATTAGTGAATTATTTAAAAATAACAATAATTTGAAGTTAAGACTTAATACGTCGTCAAACCCGTCAGAATCAATTTCAATTTCATCCTCAGATTTAGTCTCTTCCTCGTCCATATCGATTAATGTTTCGTCGTCTTCATCTTGTACAATGACATAATCATTGACAATAATGTCATCATCAAGTTCTTTATCATCAAGTACGTTAATGACATCTTCTTCCAACACATCGTCATCATCTGGCAGTACGTGGTTGGGATTTCTAACTTGTTTTTGCAACGGGTCATCCGTTCTAAACAAAGCAATACCATCAAAAGCCTTGGTTTTCATTGTGACAACTGTATACCAGGGGTTCTAGAATTTGCTAAATTAGGATTGTAGTACACTTGAGTCGCTTGGCTGGCTAATACGAACACATCATCAGACTGTAGCTTTGACTTGATATCTATTGTGACGATTCTATTACGATCAACTTTAACACCCTTTTCATTATCAAACCAACAACATTTAAATGTAACAACCTTTTTACCTCTGGGATAATTGAGCACAACCACGTCCTCTAATCGTCCGTAGTAATTGGACTCAGAATTTTGGTAACAGCTTCCCAACACGACAACGCCAAAATTGACTGATGTCAGTTCATTCAAGTCATCAACCTTAAATAAGTACCCATTGACGATAAAATTGGGATATGAACTAATAAGTTTGTACGGACTAAAAATAACATCTCTAAAGCGATCATCAGCGTTATCTTCTTCAAACCTTCTTTTAAACCACTGTTAAAATTTTTCATTGGTGAATGCTTCCAATTGTGCTGTAGTTAGTCCCGTGTTAGAAACATACGCTTCGTTTTTCGAATGAACTGATATAATAATAACAGGGTTAATTTTGCGATAACAGGGCGGGGAAATATTTTAAACTCAAAAAAAAATAATACATACTTGATGTATGCCGATACTTCGGGCATATTTAGAAGCACGTATGTAGATTCAATTTTTAAATCTTTGTCAGATAGGTAAGTCATCGTCTCTATGCCAAATGGTTTTGTCGGATAAGAGAATACAACTAACTCATCAGCACGAGATTGGGGTCTGACAACCTCATTCCGACTAAGACGGTTGTGTTTCGTTGAGACTACATCCTCAAAGTACAAGGAGCAGAAGTTGACAAACTCTTCCTCTGTATAGCGTTCAGCAATAGAGCCCTTTACACAAACTTTATTTTTCACTTTCTGCTTTAATCGTCGCATGTACCTGTTGGTAAAATGATTGAAAGACATTAATTTAGAGTATTAAGTATAAATGTCATCAAAGTTGCACAATATAGAGCACGTTTCTTCTGTTTTAAGAAAATTTCAGCAGTACATCCCTATGATCTCCAAGTACACAACATAGACCAAGACAACTTAGTCTAAGTATGCACTCGGAGAACATGTAGAGATAAGCAGCTGAAGAATACTCAAAACAAAAAAAACGTACCTTGTGAATTGGCACCAACCTAAGTGAGAGACATAGCATCTAGTAACAGTTCCAAACTGGGGACTATTCGACATTCACTTCTACTGAGTGAATGTCAAATGAATTTCTAAGCAAATGTATATATTGAGTTTATTGAAGATTATGACAAACTAAGTAAATGCTACTTAGTTTAATAAAACTCCTACGTTTACTACATGATGTGTCAAACATATTTAGCCTACTTTAATTTAGATGTGGAAAACTACATAAGTATTTACATGTGTCAATCATTTTCACTTTACTTTAGTTGTAGAAGACTAAGCAAATACAACTTAATATTTTATTTTATTTATTAAATTTATTTTATTTTCATTTATTTTTCATTTAATTTACTTTAGTTGTAGAAGACTAAGCAAGTCTTTACTTGTATTTTATATTATATTATATTAAATTTATAATTATGTTTTAATTTATTTTATTGTTATTTTGTATTATATTATAATATATATACAATTATTTTTTTTATTAAATTTAATTTAATATATTAAATTAGATTTAATAAATTTAATAAATTTTATTAATTTTTAAATTTAATTTATAATTATGTTTTATTTAATTTAATTTAGTTTATATTATATTATATCTTTTTTTACTTTTTTATTAAATTTAATTTAATAAATTTATTTTATTTTATTTATTAAATTTATTTTATTTTACTTCTTTTGTATTATATTTTATTTTAGTAAATTTAATTTAATCTATTTATTAAATTATATTTATTTCATTTATTAAATTTAATTTTATTTTAGTCTAATTTTATTTTAAATTATATATTATTATATTAAATATAATTTTTTTAATTTATATTATTTTTTAATTAATTTGATTAAATTATTTGATATTTAAGTATAAATTATTCAATTTGATTTGATTTTATTAGTCGGAAACTAATTAAGTAAATGCTACTTAATTAGTGAAGTTTAGTATTAGAAAATTAAGTAATATATATAAATAGTTAGTAGAGCCGACAAATTTTGCATCTCAAGAATTCTGACAGAATTTCCTTGGGAATTTTCGTCGAAAATATCAAACATCACATTCCAAATTGAAGATTCATCATTCTTGTTATGAACATACAATAATGTAATTGAAGAAATACACTTCAATTGCATAAAGAAAATGAAATCAAACAATATTAAATTTATATTGTTTTATTTTTTAATTAAGTAATTTAATTTCATTTTATTTTAATAATATTATTTTATTTTAGTAAATTAAATTAAATTCATTATATTATATTATATTATATTCTAATTTATTTTATTTTTATTACGTATTATATAAAATTATACTATTGTATTAAATATAATTTTTTTATTTACTTAATTAAGTTTCTTAATTTTATTTTATTTTATTACTTTTTTATTATATTATATTTTATTAAATTTAATTTAATCATTTTATGATATTATATTTTTAATTTTTAAATTATATTATATTTTATTATATTTAATATATATTATTATATTAAATATAAAATTTTTAATTTATATTATTTTTAATTAAGTTAATTAAATTAATTGATATTTGAAGTGTAAATTAATTGATTTTATTTTATCTTATCTTATGTTATTTAAATAACTTATTTTATATTATATTATCTTATACTATATTATTCCATTTTATGTAATTTATTATATTATTTTATTTAGTTATATTTGGTTCATTTTGTTTTATTTTATTAATTGAAAACTAATTAAATAAATGCTACTTAATTCTTGAATTTTAGTATTAGAAAATTAAGTATATATATATATATATATATATATATATATATATATATATATATATATATATATATATATATTACTGATTCAAGAAGCATTCCGCTTAAAGAGCATTATTTTCTAAAGAGCATTACTATTTAAAAGGCTTCGTGTTTTTCATTATCTCTCCTCATTCTCCAAATCTCAGTTCACGAGTCTTTCTCCAAATCTCAGCTCCTGATCATCGATTGTTGCAAAACATCGAAGCCCAGAGTTCCAAATCTTCCCTTGATCCAAACATCGAAGCCCAGTGCTCCAGTCGTCTAACGACACCGAGTTCTTTCTTCATTCGAATCTTCACAAAACTTCTCCAAATCTGATGAGCAACGAAGTTGAAACAGAAATCGAAGCTTTGTAATCAAAAGAACATCGAAACCCTATAATCTTCAGATTTGGAGAGCCCAATGTTCATGACCCTTGATCCCCTGAGTTCGTGACCCTTGAAAATCGGAACCTTCACAAATTGGAGAAGCCCTCAGTTCGATCAGAGTAATGCCCTCAAAGCCTTTTATTGAATTCTTTATTTCTGTTTTTTTTAATTTAGGTTTGTTGTTGTTAATAGAACCCTTAATTTGAAATTTTTTACTTTTGTGCACTGCTTAATGTTGTGTCTGATTTTGGATTAGTGTGAATTTGGGACAAGCATAATGCATTTCAGTTTTGTTATGTTAGATTAAAATGAATTTTCACTTGCTTAGGCAATGAAGGTTTTGTTGCTACCTTTTTAGTCCAATTAAAGATTACTGCAAGCATTTCCTGTGTGATTCTAAAAAATTTATATGACATGTGGATACTATATTCATTGATAATGAACAGAAAATTTTTTAGAATCACACAGGAAATCTCTACATATTCCCAGGGGCTCGATATATCTACAATAGAGCAGGCTGTAATGTGACGCCCCCAAAATAGGTATACATCACCCATCTTGAGTCGCCAAATACATGGAACAAAATTCAAATACAACTTAATTATACAACAGTCGTGTAAAATACGACAAAACATAATTTAAGAGTTTTAATAAGAATATTGTCATCTAGACAATATCCACACTCAATGGAGTTCTCATTACATTTATTGTCACACTATTTAACAGAATAGTGAGGACTACTAATGCTATCATCTGGACCATCACTCCGTTTCCCGACTAGTCCTGGCTACGTCCTCATTTCCTGAAGAGAATAGTGAAAGAAAGGGTGAGCTCAACTAGCCCAGTAAGAAATATTATGACTAAGATAATGCAGAATAAATTATCATTAGTTTTCAACAATGTTAAGCGATAAAATATAATAGACATCAAGTTTAAGCTGCGGTGGAATAAGCAATCCATTAGAAGAAGTCAAGTAGGGCATGATATCTACTATCTTCTATGATTTAAAATGTTTTCATCAATTTTTTATCACGAGACTTAGCTTAATAAATAAACCACATCATCGAGTCATCCTCGCACTACTGTGCCAAGGATATTCATTAAATCATCAATGGTCATGACTATACCAAAAATCTCTGGTCGGTCATAATCATACCAAAAGCGTCCCATTAATGCACTCTGTGCTATTGAGGACTTTACCACATCATTTATAACATTACAGTCATGATTATACCGAATAATCCCTGGTCATAATCATACCAAGTCCATCTATGCACGTAAGCCAAAGATGACTTTCATCACAATATAAGCATGATGATGATGACAATGACATAATAATTCAATAAAACAAGTTCAAGAATAAATTTTAAAGATTTATAAGCTAATTTATCTTGGAATCAATTACGTCCAAATTATCAACATGATACTGCTTTGTGGAGTAAAATTCAAGAATGCTCAGAAGAATATTTCCATGAAAAGATACCGGATGAAGCGCAAATATCCAGGATATTCTACTAATTTCATGGAGTATAGAAGCCAAAACTTTAACCAAATGAGTATCATATAATATATGAAACTGCAAATAGATTTTCACCCGCCATGCGGTAATCCATGTAGACAGATCATTTCCACAATTTAATAAGGAATGAATACGAAGGATCATTCACCATGCATGTGATAATCCACATAGACATGTTATTCCAACAGAATAATAAAAAATAAAACCAGGTCATGCGTAATCTGTATAGACAGGATATTCCAACAGAATAATAAAGAATGGAATAACAAAAGAATTCACCATACATGCGATAGACCGCACAGACAAGTTATTCCAACAGAATAATAAAGAATGGAACGAGGTCTAGCGTAATCCGCACAGACATGATATTCCAACAGAATAATAAAGAATGGAATAACTGAAGAATTTCACCATGTATACGAGATTTAGCATAGACAAAGTTATTCCAACATAATAATAAAGAATGGAATAACAGAAGCTCTCTTCATGAATACAAAAGAAATAATACCCCTTAACTTAGAAAGAAACTGGATACTGGAGTAGAGAGGTAGCAGACTTCTCTTTTTCATTCTCTTTATAATTTCTCTCTATAATAATTGCTCTATAGCTTTAGTGAATTGGTGAGAAATGAAGGAAGAATGAGCTTCTATTTATAGGAAAATATAGTTTCGATAATTGCACGTTTTGGGGCTCAAAATATTACAGTACAATACCTTCAACTTTTCTTTCATTTTTAATTTAGTCCTGTAAGTATTATCAAACTTGCACCACCTCACCTAATAGTAAATAATGTGAATCAATAGTTCAAACATTTGAATTAATAGTTATAATCATGTGAAAATATGAATTACAGTATAGTACCTCCATCTATACCTCCATTTTTAACTTAGTCATGCAAGTATTATCAATCTTGCACCAACTCTCCTAATAATACAAGAATGTGAATCAATAGTACACACATGTGAACAAATAGTTATAATCATGTGAATTAATAGTCAATTAATTGCTCATTTATCTGGTTAATTACCCGACTGATCAGTATAACTTCCAGATATCAATTAACATCAAAATAAATGTCGATTTCCATTAACACTAATAATTCCAACACAATGGAACTATCAATTTCATCTTTAATCAACACGAACATATTCATCATTAATATTATAACTCACAATATTTAACAACCAGGTCGTTCCTAGGAAAGAGGGGGCTTTCCGATAAGGATTTCTCCTTATTGGCGCGCATTTAGATGACCAAAAACCTCTTCTTGACAGAACTTCTAGACATTGTAAATATTACAATTTAATAATATGAATAACTTTGTCGTCTCAATTATTGATTTAATAATATATCATATTATGCGAGATGATCTTTGTGACAATAATCGAATCAATAATATGAGAGATATGATCTTTCGCAATTCATTGTAGCAATAATTGAGTATAAGCGAGTGACTTCTCACGTAAGCATCAATAATCAATACCTGGTACTACTTATGCAACCCACGTATTCATCGTATTTTTACTCTACGGGTAGTTCAACAGGTTTAACGGTAAAACTTCCGTTATTTTTATAAAAGATAATTATGTCGCTTTTCTAACTACGACAATACTTGAATTATGGGGTCCACCAATGATTGTGTCGTCGCACAAATATTCCTCGTTAAAAACGAATATTCTCCGACCAATCGAATATTATATTACCACTTGCTTACTTTGCAAAATTTGTAAATATTACCCACAACTATAACATTATATCAAATCCACACCATAATATTTAAAAATATATTCCGAGAAAATTATTCTTTATTCATAAAAGTTGGGGTCTTATATGTGACGCCCCCAAAATAGGTCCATACAACCCATTCTGAGTCACCAAATGCATAGTACATAATTCAAATACAAACTTAATTTACACAATACGACAAACGTAAGCTGAGAGTTTTAACACGAATATTGTCTTGTAGACAATATCCAAACTCAAATGAAGTTCTCATTACAATTATCATTATTTCATAGAATAGTGAAGACTATTATAGCCACCATCTTGGACCATCACTTCATTCCCTGACTAGTCCCAGCTATATTCTCATTTCCTGAAGAGAATAATGAAAGAAAGGGTGAGCTCAACTAGCCCAGTAAAGAATATTATGACTAAGATAATATAGAATAAATTATCCTTAGTCTTCAACAGTATAAAAATTGATATAATACAATAGACAACAAGTTTAACTACAGCGAAACAAGCAATCCATTAGAAGAGTCAAGTAGAGTATGATGTCTACAATCTTCTATGATTTAAAATTTCATTATCATGTTTTATCTCTATTACACAACTCAATAAATAATCCACATCATCGAATTATCCATGCACTACGAGACAAGGATATTCGTTAATATATCCACATCATCGAATTATTCATGCACTACGGGCCAAGAATTTTCGTTAGTATTACCAATGGTCATAATCATGCCAACAACTGTCCATCAATGCACTACGGGCCAATGAGGACTTTTACCACATCATTTGTCTGTAACATTATAGGTCATGATTATACCGATACATAATTTCTGGTCATAATCATACCAATTAACAGTACATCTATGCACTACGGGCCAAAGATGACTTTCACCACAATATAAGCATGAGGATGATGACAATGATATAAGAAATCAATCAAGTGAGATTAAGGATAAATATTAAAGATTTATAATTCAATCTATCCAGAGTTTACGACTGTCCATATTGTCAACATAATAAATAATTTGTGGAGTAAAATTTAAGAATGATATTTATGTATCAAAAATAATTTGGACAGAAAAGAAATTAATTTTTATAGTGAATAGTACCCCGTGAATAGTACTTCATGAATAGTACCCCGTGAATAGTACTGTATGTATAGTACCGTATCCGTATTAATGAATAGTGTTGTATGTATGAATAGTGCCCGTAAATAGTACTCCAGCATGAAAAGATTAAAATTTAATAAGAAAGTTCAGAAAAATATTTCTGTGAAACGATACTAGATGAAGCGCAAAATTCAAGGACATTCGACTAATTTCAAGGAGTATAGAAGCAATACTTATCAAAATAAGTGTAGATTTAGGAATATGAAACAAAATAATATTACTTACATACTACAGAGTATGGAAGAAAATATTATTTGTTACGAATATTGAATGAAAATAATATCCCTTACCTTAAAAGGAGAGTACTTTTGACTGGTATAACGGGGATATTCTTGAAGAAAACTTGCACTATTTGCTACACTCAAAATTTACTTAAACTCAAAAGAAATACGCTCAATATTATAGAAGAAGAATTCTCTAATTCTGGTGTGATTTTCATTTCTAAACTAAGCATCCTATTTATAGGAGAATGGCAGGGAACTATTTAAAAAGAAAAATCACGGACTGCACAGTAAACATTCACGAGCGAAGTTCACGATTTTTTTGAAAAAAAATTTGATTTTACTATGCAGCACTATGCAACACTATACAACACTATGCAACACTATGCAGTACTATGCAACACTATGCAATACTATGCAATATAAAACAAAAACTGAGATAACTTTCTACAGACGATTTTGAAAAATGAGTAAGTGGGGGTCCATGTAATATGATAAATTTATAATAAATGCATCATGACAAACCTCTTTTTATTTATCACAAATCACTTGACTAAACACATTTTTAATCTTTCAACAATTATTCATCATTAATATTATAACTCACAATATTAACAACCAGATCATTCCCAGGAAAGAGGGGGCTTTCCGATATGGACTTCTCCTTATTAGCGCGCAATTAGATGACCTAACCCCTTTTCTCGACAGAAATTTTTAGACATTGTTAATAATGCAAATAATAATATGAATAACTTTGTCGTCTCAATTATTGATTTAATAATATAAAATATTGTGCAGATGATATTGTGATAATAATTGAATCAATAATATGAGATACTATGCAGCAACTACTGTGGCAATTATTAAATGAACTGAGTGACTTCTCATGTAAGAATCAATAATAAGAGATATTGTACAATATTGTGTGCTACTGTACAACTACACGTATTACTGTACTTTTATCACCAGGTATTTCAACAGTTAACGGTAAAGTTTTGCCGTTATTTTTATAAAAGGTTATTTCTGTTGCTTTCTGAATCCGACAGTAATTCCGTTGTGGGATCTACCAATTATTGTGCTGTCGTACGAATATTCCATGATAAAACGAATATTCCCCGACCAAACGAATATTTTATGACAACTTTCTTATTTTGCAAAATTTGTAAATATTACCCACAACTATATATTATAACAAATCCACACCTTTTATTCAAATAACATTTAGAGAAAATTAAATCTTTATTCATAAAAGTTGGGGTCTTACAACCTCCCAATCTTATGAAATTTTGTCCTCGAAATTTGTGTACGTATCTAGTATGTCGAAGAGGTGAGGATACCTTATTTTCATTTCAGATTCTAACTCCCAGGTCATTTCCTCAATATCTTAGTTTCTCCACAAAACTTTGACTTGAGGTATAACCTTTGAGCATAGAATATATTCCTTCTTATCCAAGATTTTTACAGGTAAATCTTCATACGTTAAATCTTCCGCTATCTCATCTGGTTCTAACTCAACAATATGGTTCGTGTCTTCCATATATTTACGTAACATAGATATGTGAAAAATATTATGAACACGAGACATACTTGGCGGTAAGGCGAGTCTATAGGCCACAGTTCCTACTCGGTAGAGGATTTCAAATGGCCCAATGAATCGAGGGTTGAGCTTTTCTCTCTTTCCAAATCTCTTAACTCCTTTCCATGGAGCAACACGTAACAACACATGATTTCCAACATTGAATTCCACATCCCTTCGATGAAGATCATCATAACTCTTTTGTCGATCTTGTGAGATTTGTATACGTTGCCAGATCATTTGAATCTTTTCTGTAGTCATATGTACCAATTTTGGTCCCAACAACATTGTTTCACCCACCTCGTCCTAGCATACTGGAGAACAATACTTTCGTCCATACAACGCCTCGAATGGAACCATGCCTATACTTGCTTGATAACTATTATTGTAGGAGAATTTCACTAATGACAAGTACTTGTCCCAACTTCATTTGAGGTCTAGGACACAGAGTATTAATAGATCTTCAAGAATTTGAACAATCCTCTCTAACTGCCCGTCCGTCTAAGGATGATATGTCGAACTGAATCATAAATCTGTTCCCATAACTTTCTGCAAACTAACCCAAAATCGTGAAGTGAATCTTGGGTCTCGATCAGAAACTATGGATATTGGCATACCATACAGTCTTACAATCTCATTTATGTATATACAAGCAAGACGTTCAAGTGAATAAGTTTCTTGTATAGGTAAGAAATAAGCAGACTTAGTTAATCTATCGACAATGACCCAAATTGTATCTATGCCTTGAGAAAACTTGGGAAGACCAGTAACGAAATCCATGTTAATGTGCTCCCACTTCCATTCTGGAATTTCAAATGGTTGAAGTGGACCTTTTGGTACTTGATGCTCCGCCTTGACACATTAACAAGATAAACACCTTGAGATAAACTCCGCTATTTCTCTCTTCATATTGCTCCACCAGAATGTATGTCGAAGATCATGATACATTTTGGTACTTCCAAGATGGATCGCAAACGGTGTGTTGTGTGCCTCCATCATGATTTTATACTTCAAATAAGAGTTGTTAGGAACACAAAGTCTGGAGTTGACTCGAAGTATTCCTTCTTTATCGATTCTTGCTTCTGGAATAGCACCTTCTTGCACTTTCTTCTTTATACGTATTAGCTCCAGGTTTGTAGCTTGAGCAGCTTTAACTTTATCGATTAAAGTCGGATCTACTTGTATATTCACTATCATCACATGGGTCCCTGGAGTCTTTAACTCTATCTCCATCCTTTGCAAGTCATACAAAATAGGCCTTTGCGTTGACAATATCGCACTCGTACTCGCATATGATCTTCTACTTAACGCGTCAGCTACCACATTCGCTTTTCCAAGATGGTATTGAATGGTATGATTGTAATCTTTTAAAAGCTCGAGCCAACGTCGCTGCCGCGTGTTGAGTTTCTTTTGGGTGAAGAAATATTTGAGGCTTTTATGATCTTTATAAATCTCCACTTTCTCCCCATACAGGTAATGTCTCAAAATCTTTAGCGCGAAAATGACTGCTGTCAACTCTAGATCATGTGTAGGATAATTCCTCTCATATTCTTTGAGTTGTCGTGAGGCATAGGTTATGACTTTCCCATGTTGCATGAGAACACATCCTAAACCTTTTCATGAAGCATCACTGTAGATAACAAATCCCTCTGAACAGATGGTATTGTCAGAACAAGTGCTGAAATGACTCTCCTCTTGAGTTCTTGAAAAATCTTCTCACATTCCTCGCTCCAACCATATTTTGTATCTTTTCGAATCAGCTGAGTTAACGGAGTGGCGATTCGAGAAAATCCTTCCACGAATCTCCGATAATAACCAGCTAAGCCTAGAAAGCTACGTACTTCGGTTACTGACTTAGGTTGCTCCAAACTTTGTATTGCTTCCATTTTGTCGGGCGAACTTATATTCCATGATTCGATATCACGTGCTCAAGGAATGCTACTTCCTCAAGCCAGAACTCGCATTTCTTTAACTTGGCATATAGCTTATTTTCACGAAGTTTTTGGAGTATCAGCCTCAAGTGTTGCTCATGATCTTCATGGATTTTGGAGTAAATGAGGATGTCATCAACAAAGATAACCACAAAATGATCCAAATATTCCTTGAATACTCGGTTCATCATATCCATGAAGGCAGCAGGAACATTAGTCAATCCAAAAGACATGACTAGGAATTCATAATGCCCGTACTGAGTTCTAAAATCAGTCTTTAAAATGTCATCAGTTTTAATCTTTAACTTATGATATCCGAAACGAAGATCAATCTTTGAAAATAATTTAACACCTTGGAACTGGTCAAACAGGTCATCAATGCGAGGCAACGAGTACCTATTTTTGATGGTGACATGATTCAACTCCCGATAATCAATGCAAAGTCACATACTCCCATCTTTCTTCTTTACGAATAAAATATGAGCACCCCAAGGAGATGTACTAGGACGAATGAAACTGATGTCTAACAATTCCTGCAGTTGGGTTTTTTACTTGTGAAGTTCAATAGGACCCATTTGATATGGGGTTTTGGAAATGGGTTTTGTACCGGGTTCAAGGTCAATACAAAATTCGATTTCACGCTCTGGGGGTAGGCCGGGAAGTTATTTGGGTGATACGTCAGGAAATTTATTAACAATAGAAATATCATTCAAATATGATATTTTTGTTTAAATCCGTGACATGGTCTAAGAAAGCTTGACATCTATTTTTTAATAAACGAATGGCTTTATGGCTTGATATGACAGTGACTGATTTTAGTGGTTTGGTTTCTTGAATTCACATAATAGGTTGGTTAGGAATATGAAAACTAACAACCTTACGAAAATAATCAGTTTTAGCATGATAAGTAGTTAACCAATCAATCCCTAAAATCACATCAAATGCAAGTATTTTTAAAGAGATGAGATCAACAGGTAATGTGAAAGTGTCGATTTGAATCAAACAAAATTTATAAATTGTGGATGTAATGAAGGTTTCTCCCAACGGAGTTTCAACAGATAAGTCAAAGTCTAATTTCTCTGGAGTCAAATTTAAACGTTTAGCGCAAGTAGGTGAAATAAAAGAATGAGTAGAACCGATATCAAATAAGGTATAGACTTTACAAGAGTTTATGATTAGCTTACCCGTGATGACTTCGTTCGGGTTCCTTGCTTTTTGGGAGGTCACGACAAACGCTCTCCCTTGAACTATCTGTAAGACCCCAACTTTTATGAATAAATATTAATTTTTCTCGAAATATATTTTTGAATATTATGGCGTGGATTTGATATAATGTTATAGTTGTGGGTAATATTTACAATCCATTAGAAGAGTCAAGTAGAGCATAAAATCTACTATCTTCTATGATTTAAAAGGTTTTTCATCACTTTTATCATTTGAGACTCAAATTTTAATAAATAATCCACATCATCGAATCACCCCTGCACTACGACCAAGGATATTCTTTAGTATCACGACCACAAATTATCCATGCACTACAGGCCAAGGATATTCGTGTATTCATCAATGGTCATGATCATGCCAACAACTGTCCATCAATGCACTACGGGCCAATGAGGACTTTTACTACATCATTTGTAACATTAGGGTCAAGATTATACCGAATAATCCCTGGTCATAATCATACCAAGTCCATCTATGCACTACAGGCCATAGATGACTTTCAACAGAATATAAACATGAGGATGATGACAATGATATAAGAATTCAATAAAACAAGTTCAAAGATAAATTTTTAAAGATTTATAATTTAATTTATCCAGAAATCAATAACGTCCAAATTGTCAACATGATACTGCTTTGTGGAGTAAAATTTAAGAATAATATTGTACCAAAAATAATTTGGACCAAAAATGAATCAATTTTTATCATGAATAATACCCCGGGTGAATAGTACTCGAGTGAATAGTACCCCGTGAATAGTACTTCAGGAATATTAACCCGTGAATAGTACTCTGGCATGAAAAAGTTAAAACTTATCAAGAATGCTCAAAATAATATTTCCATGAAAAGATACTGGATGAAGCGCAAATATCAATGATATTCTACTAATTTCATGGAGTATTGAAGCCAAAATTTTAACAAAACAAGTATAGAATTCGAAATCTGAAACGAAATAATATTACTTACATACTACAGAGTATGGAAGAAAATATTATTTTAAGCGAATATTGAACAAAAATAACATCCCTTACCTTGAAAAGAAGAGTATTCCAACTGGTATAGCGGAGATATTCTTGAAGAAAACTTTCACTATTTTCTACGCTCAAAGCTTTCTAAAACTCGAAAGAAATACGCTCAAGATTATAGAAGAACAATTCTCTGATTCTGGTCTGATTTTTAATTCTAACTTAATGGCCTATTTATAGGAAAATGCTAGAACGCCATAGGAGACTAAATTAATAAAATAATATTTTATTTTATTTTTTCCTTATGCATGCCAAGAACATGACTATCAAGGCATGCCATTCTTGAAAAATCTCAGCACATGTTTTGACAAAAACAAAAGTGGGTCCCACCCATAATTTTAATAAAAATATTTTAATTTCTGAAACTTCAACAATTCATAATAAATAGCCCTTTTATCAGAAAAATATGAATTTTATGTCCATTTCACACAAAATTGAATTCTCTTCAACTTTGTAGCACTAAGTTTTTCCAAATTTGAAAAATAAAATATCCGAATTCCACAAACGGACGATTTTCAAAACCTCATAAAATTCATAACAAATCATATGTTAATTTTTAACGATTCAAAATTTGTGGACATATACTCAACTTATATATGTATAACATATCCAAAAATCACAACGATCCAACGGTCAGATTAAAATTATAACTCACGCAATAGAGCTTTAACAACACCGATTTAATTTTTTAATACCTCCAATCCGACAAAATACTAATAAAACACCTCAATATTAATTCTTTCATTTATAACCACATAAAATAAATATTTTCCTATCCATCATTTATGTCTAAATAAAATAAATATTTCCTTATCATATAAATCAATAATTAATTATTCACAAATAATATTGCAGAATCACAATAATGACAACCAGGCCGTTCCCAGGAAAGAGGGGGCTTTCCGATAAGGATTTCTCCTTATTGGCGCGCAATTAGGTAACCAAACTTCTTCTTGACAGAACTTTCTATACATTGCCAACAATGCTATCTAATAATATTGTGACGCCCCCAAAATAGGTCCAATCCACCCAACCTATTCTGAGTCGCCAAATACATGGTACAGAAACAACTACAACTTTATTATTACAATTGTCGTGCAAAATACGACAACACTTAAACTGTGAGTTTAAATACAAATATTATCTTCTAGACAATATCCACACTCAAATAAAGTCCTCATTACAATTATTGATACACTATTTTACAGAATAGTGAGGACTAATAAAACAACTATCTTGAACCATCACTCCACACTCCGACTAGTTCCCGCTATATTCTCGCCTCCTGAGAAGAAAAATGGAACAAAAAGGAAAAGGGTGAGCTCAACTATGACGCCCCCAAAATAGGTATACATCACCTATTCTGAGTTGTCAATACATGGTACAGAAACAACTACAACTTTATTATTACAATCAGAAAGCGTGAGTTTGAATAAAATATTATCTTACAGACAATATCTATACTCAAATAAATCCTCATCACATTTATTGATACATTATTTTACAAAATGGTGAGGACTACTAAACAATTTTTCTAAAACCTTCATTCCATACCCCGGCTGCATACTCATTATATTCTCGCCTCCCGAGAAGAAAAATGGAACAAAAAGGAAAAGGGTGAGCTCAACTAGCCCAAGAAAGAATATTATGACTAAGATAATATACAACAAATTACCGTTAGTCTTCAACAGGAAAAATCTAATAGAATACAATAGACAACAAATTTTAAATCAATATTCGTGATCGAAAATAATAATTCATTAGAAGAGTTAAGTAGAGAATGCAAACTACTATCTTCTATGTATGAATTTAAAAGTTCATCGTCTATCTTTTATCCTGTAACATCAATCAATATACATCGGAATCAAATATTCATCTTTGCACTCACAGCCAAAGATATTCATCGATTAGTCATGTTCATCTAAACACTGCTCATCTTTGCACTACTACCAAAGATATTCTTGAAATCATTCATCTTTGCACTACTGGGCCAAAGATATTCAACAATATCATCATTTAAGATCGAGGATGATGAAAATATTTTTAAAAAGCGAATCCGGTGAAACAAAATGACAAGGATTAAGGATTAAGGATTCAGAGTACTTTGTTTTATCCATGTCCAAAAATACCTCAAAAATAATCATAGTGGTGTAAAATTCAAGAATGATCAAAACATGGATACAATCAAAGCTAGTATCCATAATAGATATTTTGGACAAAAAGAAGAAATTTCATTTTTTGGTGAATAGTGCCGTATTCGTGAATAGTGCCGTATACGTGAATAGTGTCGTATACGTGAATAGTAACTCTGACACCAAAAGATAGAAATTTCACAAAAAACATCTTCACGCTTCGTGAATAGTACTCGTGAATAGTAACTCATGAATAGTAACTCGTGAATAGTAACTCATGAATAGTAACTCCGAGCATGAAAAAGTTCCAAATTTGATAAAAATTTCCAACCAATATTTAAGCATAATGATATTGAAGAAATAATATCATTTGAGAAGAAAATAACATCCTTACCTCGAAAGATCAAGTCTTCAAATTTGAAACAGGATATAGGCTATGACTTGGACTTGCACCGTATAACAATACTCAAAGTATACTCAAAATACTCACAAGAATACGCTCGATAATATAGAGAGAGAAAACTTGATTTCGGTGTGATTTTCAATTCTAACCCAAGCACCTATTTATAGGAAATTGCTTAGAACACCAAAGCGTAAAATTTAATAAATTAATAATATAATTATATAAATTTCCTACGCATGCCTAGAATCTGATTTCAGCCATCAAACACATGCCACATTCTAGAAAAGTAAGAAAAATGTTTTTCTAATTTTAAATATTTTAAACTTCCAAAAATCAATTATTTTGAGCTTTGAACTTCAATAATTCATAATAAATAGCCCTTTCATCAGAAAATTCGAATCTCGCGAGTTTTTATAGGAAATTCAATTCTCTACAACTTTGCAGAAGAAAGGTTTTCCAAATTCCAAATAAAATTTGACCGAAATCCACAAACGGACGATTTTATAGGCTATAATCAAATTTCAGTCAATAAATGGGGTCCACCGACATGTTTAACATGTTTTAAACATTTATTGCAACAAAAATACTCTTCCTCCTCGTATACTCATATATCCCACATTCGTTGTAAAAATATCACCATTATTATATTATTAAAATATAATAATATATTTAAATGAATTATTTTATCAGAAAAAGATAAAAATTCAATTTTCAACAATTGTCACATTAAAAATTTTCTCCATCTATATCCACATAAAATCAATATTTTCCTCATCATATGAATCAATAATTAATTATTCACAAATAATATTACAGAATCACAATATCGACAACTGAGGCGGTCCTCAGAAAGAGGGGCTTTCAATAAGAATTTCTCCTTCTTGGCGCCGCAATTAGGTGACCAAACCTCTCCTTAGACAGAACTTTCTAGACATTGCCAATAATGTTATCTAATAATATTATTCGGATAATATGAATTATTGCTTCGATAATGAAAAAATCTTGTGTAATGACAATTATTGAAACAACAATGAATATAAAATATCAACGACAATTATTAAATTAATAAAATATCGAATAAGTAATTATTGTAACCATTATTGAGTAGTGCCTTCTTACGTAAGAATCAATAATTGGTGTAATCTGGTAATCTTCTTGTGTTTTAACCACCAAAGTATTTTAACAAGATTACTTGAATAACAACTACCATTATTTTTAAACAACTTATATTTGTCGTTTTCTTCATCCAATCGCTTTCAGTTATGGGGCCCACACATATTGCGCTGCCGTAAATACGAATATTCACAAGCGATGCGAATATTCCACGACCAAACGAATATTCCCAAACAACAATGAATATTTTATAACCACTTGCTTATTTTGAAATATTTGCGTATTTTACCCTTAACTATCCACATTAATCAAATCAACCCTTACTATTTCAAAATAATAAATAGAGAAAATTAAATTTCATTAATAATAAGTTTGGGTCTTACAACCTCCCTCCTTATGAAATTTCGTCCTCGAAATTGGCGACGTACACTGGTGTTTGAAAAGGTGAGGATACCTCGCTTTCATTTCCGCTTTCAATTCCCGTGTCATTTCCTCTATAGCATGATTCCTCCACAAAACTTTAACTTGTGGTATGACCTTTCTTGGCGTAGGGACATGCTCCTTCCTATCTAAGATCTTGGCGACAGTACCTCCTCATACGTTAAGTCTTGGCTATCTCGTGGGTTCTAACTCAATAACGTGGTTTGGGTCTTTCACATATTTACTGAAATATGAGATATGTGAAACACATTATGAACACGAGACATACTCGGTGGTAACGCGAGTCTATAGGCTACATTTCCTACTCGATCAAGAATTTGAAATGGACCAATAAATCGTGGATTGAGCTTTCCTCTCTTCCCAAATCTTGTAACTCCCTTCCATGGAGCAACTCGCAACAATACATGATCCCCTACACTAAATTCCACGTCTTTTCGATGAAGATCCGCATAACTCTTTTGTCGATCTTGTCTTGGTTTGTATACGTTGTCGAATCATTTGGATCTTTTCCGTAGTCATACGTATTAACTCGGGTCCTAACAATGTTGCTTCACCCACCTCGCCCCAACATCTTTGGAGAGCGACACTTTCGTCCATATAATGCTTCAAATGGAGCCACACCTATACTTGCACGATAAGCTTTGTTGTTGTAGGAGAATTCTACCAATGGTAAATACTTATCCCAACCGCCCTTGAAGTTCAGGACACAGAGTCTTAATAAATCTTCAAGAGTTTGAATAGTCCTTTCGATTGTCCGTCGGTTTGAGGATGGTATGCCGAATCAATCGTGAAATGCGTGCCCATAGCTTTTTGCAAGCTAACCCAAAATCTTGAAGTGAATCTTGGGTCACGATCCGAAACTATGGATACTGGGCATGCCATGCAACCTCACAATCTCATTCACGTACATACTAGCAAGACGTTCAAGTGAATAAGTCTCCGTGTCGGCAAGAAATGAAGCGAGACTTGGTTAATCTATCAACAATAACCCAAATAGCATTGATGCCACGAGAAACCGTAGGAAGACCCGTAACAAAATCCATGGTAATGTGTTCCCACTTCCATTTCGGAATCTCAAGTGGTTGCAACGGACCCTTAGGTACTAGATGCTCGCCTTTACACGTTGACAAGTTAAACACATTGAGATAAACTTTGCAATCTCTCTTCATATTGTTCCACCAAAATGTATGTCGAAGATCACGATACATTTTAGTACTTCCAGGATGGATTGCAAATGGTGTATTGTGTGCCTCCATCATAATCTTGTACTTCAAATCGAGTTGTTAGGAACACAAAGTCTAGAGTGGACTCAAGTATTCCTTCTTCATCAATTCTCGCTCGGAATAGCTCCTTCTTATACTTTCTTCTTCATACGATCGCCTCCCAAGATTCGGTGGCTTGAAAGCAACCTTAACTTTTTTTATTAAAGTTGGCTCTATGCGTATACTTGACATCATCGCACTCGTTCCTCGTGATATGATCTTCTACTCAACGCGTTACTACCACGTTCGCTTTTCCGGGATGGTATTGAATAGTGTGGTCGTAGTCTTTCAATAGCTCGAGCCAACGTCGTCATTGCAGCGTGTTGAGTTCTTTTGAGTGAAGAAATATTTAAGGCTTTTTATGGTGCGAATATATCTCCACTTTCTCCCTATATAGATAGTGCCTCCATATCTTTAAGCAGCAAAACGATCGGGCCGCTAACTCTAGATCATGAGTAGGATAATTCCTCTCATACTCTTTAAGTTGTCATGAGGCATAGGCTATGACTTTCTCACGTTGCATGAGAACACATCCTAACCTTTGCCCGAAGCATCGCCAGATAACAAATCCATCCGAACCGGATGGTATTGTTAGAACAGTCTTAGAAATAAGTCTCCTCTTAAGCTCTTGGAAACTTTTCTCGCATTCTTCGCTCCAAACAAATTTTGTATCCTTCCGAAGTTATTTGAGTTAATGGAGTAGCGATTCGAGAAAACCCTTCCACGAATCTCGATAATAATAACCTAAGCCCAAAAGCTACGATACTTGATCCACCGACTTCGGTTGCTCCAACTTTGTATTGCTTCAATCTTTCACGGATCAACAGATACTCCATGTTTCGACACCACGTGCCCAAGGAATGCTACTTCCTCAAGCCGAACTCGCATTTCTTTAATTTGGCATATAGTGTGTTTTCACGAAGCCTTTGGAGTACCGGCTTCTTCAAATGGTGCTCATGATCTTCACGACTTTTAGAATATATAAGGATGTCATCAATAAAGACAACAACAAACCGATCCAAATATTCCTTGAATACTCGGTTCATCATATCCATGAAAGTCTTTAGGAGCATTAGTCATCCGAAAGACATGACTAAGAATTCATAATGCCCGCATCGAGTTCTAAAGGCGTCTTTGGAATATCCTCGATTCTAATCTTCAAATTTGATGATATCCGTAAGCGAAGATCGATTTTTGAAAAGAATTGTGCCCCTTGCAGAATCTGGTCAAACAAGTCATCAATACGAGGTAGAGGATACCTATTCTTGATGGTGACATGGTTCAATTTCGATAGTCAATACAAAGTCGCATACTCCCGTCTTTCTTCTTTACAAATAAAATGAAGCACCCCAAGGAGATGTACTGGGACGAATGAAACCGATGTCCAACAATTCCTATAGTTGGACCTTTAACTCTGAAGTTCAATAGAGCCATTCGATATGGGGTTTTAGAAATGGGCTTTGTACAGTTCAAGATCAATAAAGAATTCAACTTCACGCTCTAGGGGTAGGCCAGGAAGTTCTTCCGGGAAATACGTCGGGAAAGTCAATAACAACAGAATATTATTCAAATTTGACGTGTCTTTATTCAAATCCATAACATGGGCTAAGAAAGCTTGACATCCGCTTTTTCAATAAACGAATAGCTTTATGATTAGATATGACATGTGATTGATTTTAATGGTTTAGTTGCTTGAATTCGCATAACAACAGTTGGTTAGGAATATGAAAACTAACAACCTTATTTAAAATAATCAATTTTGGCATGATGAGTAGTTAAACAATCAATCCCTAAAATCACATCAAAAGCAAGTATCTTTAAAGAGATAAGGTCAACGTGTAAGGTGATGGTGCCAACTTGAATCAAACAAGATTTATAAGCATGTGGATGTGATGAAAGTTTCTCCTAACGGAGTTTCCACAGATAGGTCAAAGTCTAATTTCTCCCGAGTCAAGTTTAAACGTTGAGCACATGCGCAGAGAGATAAATGAATGGGTAGCTAGGTATCAAGTAAGGTATAAACTTTGCAAGAATTTATAAATAGCTTTACCCGTGATCACCTCGTTTGGGTTCTCGCGATTATGACCGATCCACAACAAAGCCTTCTTCCGGAATCATTGACTTTGACTTTTTCAGGACGATCTTTTTGAGTCACCGTCCTCATTGAACTAGGTTTTGCTCATCAGATAATCTCGAAGCGATATGTCCTTCCTTTCCACAATTATAGCATACCTTGAACTCACAGGCGTTTGACCGATATGTCCCTCTTTTTCAGATTTGTAGCATATAACCGGTGGTCGTTCTCCTCCCTTAGAACCGATTCTTCGCTTGAATCGTCGTCTTCACATGGTCGTTGTTAAATCTCCTCTTTTAAAATCCCTCCGACTCGCTTCTTCTATTTTCATGGCCATGATTACCACCAGAGTGGTTACCATTTTGTCCGTCTTCTTCTTTTCTCATTTGGTTATCATTATTCTCGTTGACTACTATATCTCGGTACCATCCGGTTATGGTCCATCGGTTGACCGTACTCATTATCTCGCTCTAATAATTGAGCCTCTTTTACAACATCCGAATAGAAAGAAAATTTATGAGAAATGAGATATTGTCGTATCTTAGGGTTTCAAACCTCTCAAAAACATCCGCGCCATACGTTCCTCATTCTCCACCAAATGAGGTGCAAACTCGATAACTCGCAAACTTTGCCTCGTATTGAGACACACCGCCATGTTGTTTTGTTCTAATCGATGAACTCCACTTCCTTCATACGACGAACACTTTCGTGAAAGTATTTGTCATTAAATAATTCTGAAATGTCTCCCAAGACATCGCCGAGCGTGGGTTGGATGGGTACGCTTCAGACTCCCACCAGTGAGTCGACTCGCCGCGGAACATAAAGGTGGCGAATGGAACCTTCGTTCTTAAGTGCATCCCAAGACATCGAATATCTTGGTAATTTGCTTGACCCATGTTTCCGCCATGATCGGATCCGGCTTTCCCTTAAATTCGTGGTCCCAATTCTTTGAAGCGCTTGGCGGTGACAACCCGTGAATTGCTATCATTTCCTCAGTATTTTGAACACGAGTCTCCTCGTCTCGATTTTTGTATGAAGCGCAAAAAGCTTCTAAACATCCCTCGTTCATCATCTTTCGCCAATGGTGTTGTTCATGGGAGGAACATCATGACTGTTATCGCGTTTCTCCTCGTTGGTGAGTACATGCGTCTCCACGGTCTCATTTCCATTGTTAATATTCTCGATCGACATTCTCAAACACCGCCATAAAACAAGGGTTAATTAAGGAAATCAATATATCACATAATATCCTTTATATCTTGACCAACTAAAAAATAAGCTTAGGTAGGACACACTAGCGAAGGATTTACTCGCTCTCCCTCCTAGTTCTATTCCCCGATCTCGCCAGAGATCATATCCCTAAGCTCGATACCAATTGTGGCGCCCCCAAAATAGGTATACATCACCTATTCTACGAGTTGTCAATACATGGTACGTAAAACAACTACAACTTTATTATTACAAAGTCAGAAAGCGTGAGTTTGAATACAAATATTATCTTCAGACAATATCTATACTCAAATAAATCCTCATCACATTTATTGATACATTATTTTACAAAATGGTGAGGACTACTAAACAATTCTTTCTAAAACCTTCATTCCATACCCAGACTCGCATTTTCGCTATATTCTCGCCTCCCGAGAAGAAAAATGGAACAAAAAGGAAAAGGGTAAGCTCAACTAGCCCAAAGAAAGAATATTATGACTAAGATAATATACAACAAATTACCATTAATCTTCAACAGGGGAAAAATCTAATAGAATACAATAGACAACAAATTTTAAATCAATATTCGCAATGAAATAATAATTCATTAGAAGAGTTAAGTAGAGAATGCAAACTACTATCTTCTATGTATGAATTTAAAAGTTCATCGTCTATCTTTTATCCCTCGTAACATCAATCAATATACATCCGGAATCAAATATTCATTTGCACTCTGAGCCAAAGATATTCATCATTGGTCATGTTCATCTAAACACTATTCATCATCTTTGACTTTGCGGCCAAAGATATTCTTCGTAAATCATTCATCTTTACACTACTGGCCAAAGATATTCAATAATATCATCATTTAAGACTGAGGATGATGAAAAATATTTTTAAAGAAACGAATCCAGTGAAACAAAATGACAAGGATTAAGGATTAAGGATTCGTACTTTGTTTTATCCATGTCCAAAAATACCTCAAAAATAATCATAGTGGTGTAAAATTCAAGAATGATCAAAACATGGATACAATCAAAGCTAGTATCCATAATAGATATTTTGGACAAAAAAGAAGAAATTTCATTTTTTGGTGAATAGTGCCGTATTCGTGAATAGTGTCAGATATCGTGAATAGTCTTGATATCGTGAATAGTAACTCCGACACCAAAAGATAGAAATTCCACAAAAAACACCTTCACGCTTCGTGAATAGTACTCGTGAATAGTAACTCATGAATAGTAACTCGTGAATAGTAACTCATGAATAGTAACTCCGACATGAAAAAGTTCCAAATTTGATAAAAATTTCCAACCAATATTTCAGCATAATGATATTGAAGAAATAATATCATTTGAGAAGAAAATAACATCCCTTACCTCGAAAGATCAAGATCTTCTAGGTAAAAACAGGATATAAGGCTATGACTTGGACTTGCAATCAGTATAGCAATACTCAAAGTATACTCAAAATACTCACAAGAATACGCTTCGATAATATAGAGAGAAAACTTGATTTACGGTGTGATTTTCAATTCTAACCTAAGCACCCTATTTATAGGAAATTGCTTAGAACACAAAAGCAGAAAATTTAATAAATTAATAATATAATTATATAAATTTCCTACGCATGCCGAGAATCTGATTTCAGCCATCAAACACATGCCACATTCTAGAAAAAGTAAGAAAAACGTTTTCTAATTTTAAATATTTTAAACTTCCAAAAATCAATTATTTTGAGCTTTGAACTTCAATAATTCATAATAAATAGCCCTTTCATCAGAAAATTGAATCTCTCATGAGTTTTTATAGGAAATTCAATTTCTACAACTTTGCAGAAGAAAGGTTTTCCAAATTCCAAATAAAATTTGACCGAAATCCACAAACAGGCGATTTTATAAATTTATAATCAAATTTCAATAATAAATGGGGTCCACCGACATGTTTAACATGTTTTAAACATTTATTGCAACAAAAATACTCTTCCTCCTCAGATACTCATATATCCCACATTCGTTGTAAAAATATCACCATTATTATATTATTAAAATATAATAATATATTTAAATGAATTATTTTATCGTAAAAAAGATAAAAATTCAATTTTCAACAATTGTCACATTAAAATTTTCTCCATCTATATCCACATAAAATCAATATTTTCCTCATCATATGAATCAATAATTAATTATTCACAAATAATATTACGAGAATCACAATATCGATAAACTTACGGTTCCCAGGAAGAGGGGCTTTCAATAAGAATTTCTCCTTCATCGCACGCAATTAGGTGACCAAACCTCTCCTTAGGCGTAACTTTCTAGACATTGCCAATAATGTTATCTAATAATATTATTCGAGATAATATGAATTATTGCTTCGATAATGAAAAATACGTGTAATGACAATTATTGAAACAACAAAGAATATAAAATATCAACGCAGCAATTATTAAATTAATAAAATACTGAACAATAATTACTGTAGCCATTATTGAGTAGTGCCTTCTTACGTAAGAATCAATAATTGGTGTAATACTGAGTAATCTTCTTGTGTTTTAAACCACCGAGTATTTTAACAAGATTAATTCAGAATAACTACTATTTGTTATTTTTAAACAACTTATATTTGTCGTTTTCTTCATCCAATCGCTTTTCAAGTTATGGGGCCCACACATGGTCATTGCTTGCATAATAATATTCCGACAAAGCGATATTTAATATTCCACGACAAAATCAATATTCCCCGACAACAATGAATATTTTATAACCACTTGCTTATTTTGAAGTATTTGCGTATTTTACCCTTAACTATCCACATTAATCAAATCAACCCTTACTATTTCAAAATAATAAATAGAGAAAATTAAATTTCATTAATAATAAGTTGGGGTCTTACATCAACTAGCCCAGTAAAGAATATTATGACTAAGATAATTTACAACAAATTATCCTTAGTCTTCAACGGGGAAAAATCTGATAGAATACAATAGACAACAAGTTTTAGATCAACAACTGCAGCGGAAACAACAATTCATTAGAAGAGTTAAGTAGAGAATGAAATCTACTATCATCTATGAATTTAAAAGTCCATCAGCGATATTTTATCCCTGTAACATCAATCAATATACATCTTGAATCAAATAGTCATCTTTACACTACAGGCCAAAGATATTAATAAGTCGGTCATGTTCATCTTAACACCTGTTCATCTTTACACTACGGGCCAAATATATTCATCAGAAAATCATTCATCTTTGCACTATAGGCCAAAGATATTCAATTATATCATCATTTAGGACTGAGGATGATGAAAAATATTTTTAAAGAAAATGAATCCAGTGAGACAAAAGAATAAATATTAGGGATTCGTACTTTAGACAATCTAAGTTCAAAAATACTCCATAATAAACTATTGTGGAACAGAATTCAAAAATGAAGATCAAAACATAGATCCAATCAAAGATAGGAACCATAAAAGACAATCTTGGACACAGAAAAGAAAATTTAATTTTTCTATGAATAGTGCCGTATTTGTAAATAGTGTCATATACGTGAATAGTGACGTATACACGAATAGTAACTCCGACACTAAAAGGTAGAAATTCCACAAGAAAAATCATCATGCTTCGTGAATAGTACTCGTGAATAGTAACTCGTGAATAATAACTCGTGAATAGTAACTTATGAATAGTAACTCGTGAATAGTAACTCATGAATAGTAACTCATGAATAGTAACTTCATGAATAGTAACTCATGAATAGTAATCCCGACATGAAAAGATAAGAATTTCACAAGAAAAATCTTACCAATATTTTGGCATAATGATATTGAAAGAAATAATATCATTTTTAAAAATATATAACATCCCTTACATCAAAAGAATAGTACTTCTGGCTGGAATATCAGATATAACACTGAAGAAAACTTGCACCGTATAGCAACACTCAAGATATCAAAATACTCACAAGAATACGCTCGATTATATAGAGAGAGAAAACTTCAGTTTCTGGTGTGATTTTCAATTCTAACTTAAGCACCCTATTTATAGAAAAATACTTCGAACACCAAAGTAGAAAATTTAATAAAATAATATATTTATAATCAAATTTTCCTTAGCCCACCACATCAAAAACACATTTTCCACACAAAAAAATGAAAAACATGTTTAAAACAATTTTTGTAACAAAATCAATTCAGACTCAATATTCCAGAACTTCAATAATTTATAATAAATAACCCTTTTATCAGAAAAATTCAAATCTTATGTCCATTCCATAGGAAATTTAATTCTCTACAACTTTGTAGAAGAAAGTTTTTCCAAATTCCAAACAAAAATTGACCGAAATTCATATACGGATGATTTTACAGGCTATAATCAAATTTCAGTCAAAAATGGGGTCCATCAACACACAAAACATGTGTTAAACATTTTTTTGTAACACAAAACATGTGTTAAACATTTTTTATAACAAAAATACTCTTCCTCCTCATTTATTCATATATTACACATTCATTGTAAAAATATCACCATTATTATATTATTAAAATATAATAATATATTTAAATGAATTATTTTATCAGAAAAGATAAAATATCAATTTTCAACAATTGTCACATTAAAAATTTTCTCCATCTATATCCATAAAAATAAATATTTTCTTTATCATATAAATCAATAATTAATTATTCACAAATAATATTACGAATCATAAACCCGATAAACGGTAGTTCCCGGAAAGGGGCTTTCAATAAGGATTTCTCCTTACTAGCAGTAATTAGGTGACCAAACTCTCTTTAGAGATGTAACTTTCTAGACATTGTCAATAATATTATCTAATAATATTATTCTAATAATATGAATTATTGATCCGATAATGAAAAATATCATGCGATGACAATTATTGAAACAACAATAATATAAAATATCAACGTAGAAATTATTAAATCAATAGAATAAAATATTAAACTGTAATTACTGTAACAATTATTGAGTAGTGCCTTCATACGTAAGAATCAATAATTGGTGCAATACCGCAAATCATCTTCTGTGTTTTAACCATCTGGGTATTCCAACAATGATAACTTAATCCAGAATAACTACGCCGTTATTTATAAACAACTTATACTTGTCGTTTGGGGCCCATACAAGATTGCGCCGTCGTACGAATATTCTCCGACAGCAAGAATATTCCACAACCAAATAAATATTCCCCGATAACAATGAATATTTTATAACCACTTGCTTATTTAAAATATTTGCGCATTTTACCCACAACTAACCACATTAATCAAATAAACCATTACTATTTCAAAATAATAAATAAAGGAAATTCTATTTTATTTTAAAAAAAAATCGAGGTCTAACAAATATTATTCAAATAATATGAATTATTGATTTGATAATGGGAAATACTGTGCAGTGACAATTATTGAAATAATAATAATATAAAATATCAACGCAACAATTATTTAATCAATAAAATAAAATATTGAACAGTAATTACTGTAACAATTATTGAGTAGTGCCTTCTTACGTAAGAATCAATAATTCGAAAATACTATGCAATATCGTGTGCTATTGTGCAACAACGCGTGTTACTGTAGTTTAACCACCAAATATTCCAACAGTATTAATTGTAACAACTACGCTGTTATTTATATAAAAGATATTTTTGTCGTTTTCTCAATCCGACAATAATTTCGTTGTGGGGTCCACTAATGATTGTGCCGTCGTACGAATATTCCCTGTTAAAACGAATATTTCGTAACCAATCGAATATAATATAACAACTTGTGTACTTTGCAAAATTTATAAATATTACCCATAACTATAACATTATATTAAATTCACTCCATAATATTCAAAAATGATATTTATAGAAAATTCATCTTTATTCATAAAAGTTGGGGTCTTACAACCTCCCCTTCTTATGAAATTTTGCCCTCGAAATTAGGGTACGCATACGGTATGTCGAAGAGGTAAGGATACCTTGATTTCATTTCAGTTTCTAACTCCCAGGTCATTTCCTCAACATCGTGGTTTCTCCACAAAACTTTAACTTGAGGTATAACCTTGGAGCGTAAAATATGTTCCTTCTTATCCAAGATTTTAACAAGAACCTCTTCATACGTTAAATGTTCCGCTATTTTGTCCGGTTCTAACTCAATAATGTGGTTCGGGTCTTTCACATATTTACGTAACATAGATATGTGAAAAACGTTATGAACACGAGACATACTTGACTGCAGTAAGCGCGTAGTCTATATAGCCACGATTCCTACTCGCTCGAGGATTAAAATGGGCCAATGAATCGAGGATTGAGCTTTCCTCTCTTTCCAAATCTCATAACTCCTTTCCATGGAGCAACACGTAACAACACATGTTCTCCAATATTGAATTCCACATCCTTTCGATGAAGATCAGCATAACTCTTTTGTCGATCTTGTGAGGTTTTTATACGTTGTCGGATCGTTTGAATCTTCTCCGTAGTCATACGTACCAACTGCGGTTCTAACAACGTTGTTTCACCCACCTCATCCCAGCATACTGGAGAACGACACTTTCTTCCACACAACGCCTCGAATGGAGCCATGCCAATACTTGCTTGATAACTGTTATTATAGGAAAACTCCACCAATGGTAAGAAATTGTCCCAACTCCCCTTGAAGTCAAGGACACAGAGTCTTATTAGATCTTCAAGAGTTTGAATAGTCCTCTCTGACTGCCCGTCCGTTTGAGGATGATAAGCCGAACTAAATTGTAAATCCGTGCCCATAGCTTTTTGCAAACTAACCCAAAATCTTGAAGTGAATCTTGGGTCTCGATCAAAACTATGGATACTGGCATACCATGCAATCTTACAATCTCGTTTATGTACATACGAGCAAGACGTTCAAGTGTATAAGTTTGTCGTATAGGTAAAAAATGAGCAGACTTGGTCAATCTATCAACAATGACCCAAATCGCATCTATGCCTTGAGAAACCTTGGGAAGACCCAGCTTGAAATCCATGGTAATGTGCTCCCACTTCCATTCTGGAATTTTAAGTGGTTGCAATGGACCTTTTGGTACTTGATGCTCCGCCTTAACTCGTTGACAAGTTAGACACCTTGAGATAAACTTCGCTATCTCTCTCTTCATATTGCTCTACCAAAATGTATGTCGAAGATCATGATACATTTTGGTACTCTGAAGATGGATTGCAAACGGTGTGTTGTGCGCCTCCATCATGATTTATACTTTAAATCAGGGTCGTTAGGAACACAAAGTCTGGAGTTGACTCGAAGTATTCCTTCTTCATCGATTCTTGCTTCCGGCATATCACCTTCTTGCACTTTCTTCCTCATACGCATCAGCTCCAGGTTTGTGGCTTGAGCAACTTTAACTTTATCGATTAAAGTCAGTTCTACTTGTATATTCGCCATCATCATGTGGGTCCCTGGAGTCTTTAACTCTATCTCCATCCTTTGCAAGTCATATAAAATGGGCCTTTGTGTTAACAATATCGCACTCGTACCCGCATATTATCTTCTACTCAATGCATCAGCTACTACGTTTGCTTTACTAGGATGGTATTGAATGGTAGCCAACGTCGTTGCCTCATGTTGAGTTCCTTTTGGGTGAAGAAATATTTGAGGCTTTTATTATCCATAAAGATCTCCACTTTCTCCCCATACAAGTAATGCCTCCAAATTTTAAGTGCGAAGACAACAGCTGCCAACTCTAGATCATGAGTAGGATAATTTCTCTCATATTCTTTGAGTTGCCGAGAGGCATAGGCTATGACTTTCCCATGTTGCATGAGAACACATCCTAACCCTTTTCAGGTTGCCATCATGAGATGACAAATCCCTCCGAGCCAGATGGTATCAGCGTAACAGTCTTTGAAATGAGTCTCCTCTTAAGTTCTTGAAAACTCTTCTCACATTCCATGCTCCAACCGAATTTTGTATTTTTTCGAGTCAGCTGAGTTAATAGAGTAGCGATTCGAGAAAACCCTTCTACGAATCTCCGATAATAACCAGCTAAGCCGAGAAAGCTACGTACTTCGGTCACTGATCTAGGTTGCTCCCAGCTTTGAATAGCTTCAATCTTTGCCGGGTCAACAGATATTCCATGACTTGATACTACGTCCCCAAGGAATTCTACTTCCTCAAGCCAGAACTCGCATTTCTTCAACTTGGCATAAAGCTTGTTTTCACCAAGCTTTTGGAGTATCAACCTCAAGTGTTGCTCATGATCTTTACGGTTTTTTGAATATATGAGGATGTCATCAATAAAGATGACCACAAAGTGATCCAAATATTCCTTGAATACTCGGTTCATCATATCCATGAAGGCACCAAGAGCATTAGTCAATCCAAAAGACATGACTAGGAATTCATAATGCCCGTACCGAGTTTTGAAAGTCGTCTTTGGAATGTCATCGGTTCTAATCTTTAACTGATGATATCCGGAACGAAGATCGATCTTTGAAAAAAATTTGGAGCCTTGCAACTGGTCAAACAGGTCATCAATATGTGGCAATGGGTACCTATTTTTAATGGTGATATGATTTAACTCCCGATAATCAATATAAAGTCGCATACTTCCATCTTTCTTCTTCACGAATAGAACAGGAACACCACAAGGAGACGTACTAGGATGAATGAAACCAATGTCTAACAATTCCTACAATTGGGTCTTTAACTCCTGAAGTTCAATAGGAGCCATTCGATATGGGGCTTTGAAAATGGGTTTTGTACAGGGTTCAAGGTCGATACAAAATTCAATTTCACGCTCTGGGGGGAAGGCCAGGAAGTTCTTCAGGGAATAAGTCAGGAAATTTATTAACAATAGAAATATCATTCAAAACTGATGTATTTTTGTTTAAATCCATGACATGAGCTAAGAAAGCTTGACACCCATTTTTCAATAAACGAATAGCTTTATGGCTTGAGATGACAGTGATTGATTTTAATGGTTTGGTTGCTTGAATTCGCATAATAGGTTGGTTAGGAATATGAAAGTTAACAATCTTACAAAAATAATCAGTTTTTGCATGATGAGTAGTTAACCAATCAATCCTTAGAATTACGTCAAATGCAAGTATTTTTAATGAAATAAGATTGACAGGTATTGTGAGGGTACCGATTTGAACCAAACAAGACTTATAAATAGTGGATGTAATGAAGGTTTCTCCCAACGAAGTTTCAACAGATAAGTCAAAGTCTAATTTCTCCGGAGTCAAATTTAAACGTTGAGCGCAAGTAGAAGAAATAAAAGAATGGGTAGAACCGGTATCAAATAAGGTATATACTTCGCTAGAGTTTATGATAAGCTTACCCGTGATGACCTCATTCAGGTTCCTTGCTTTCTGGGAGGTCACGACAAACGCTCTCCCTTGAACTACCGGCTTTGAATTTTCTGGGACGGCCTTTGGTGCCTCCATCCCAGCTGGACTTGCCTTCCCTGAACGACAAAATCAAGCTAGGTGAACTTCTCTTCCATAATTGTAACACGCTTTTGATCGCCTTTTACGATTTGACCGATATGTCCTCCCTCCGCATTTGAAGCATATGATAGGTGGTCGTTCTCCTTTCTTAACAACGGGTGCTGATGCTGATGTCTTTCCATCATTGTTGAATCTCCTCTTCTTGAAATATCCACTCTTATTGTCTTGGCCATGATTACCACCGAAGTGGTTACCATTTCTGGCATGTTGATTCCTTACACGCTTGTTGTCACCGCTTCAATGACTGCTACCACTGGTATTATCATTTTGCCGGTTGCTCTCTCTTGGTTGGGTTGACTCATTATCGCACTCCAATAACTGAGCCCTATTCACAACATCTGAATACAAACACAGTTTATGAGAGATAAGGTATTGACGTATCTCGGGTTTCAAACCTCTTAGAAACATTCTCGTCATTCTCTCCTCATTATCAACCAAAAGGGACGAACCGGGACAACTCAAAGAAACTTGGCTTCCGTCTTTGCGACACGGCCATGTTATTTTGCTCCGGTTTAATGAACTATACCTCTTTCATGCATTTAATACTTTCGGGAAAGTACTTGTCGTTGAACAGATTCTTGGAACTTCTCCCAAGACATCTTCAAGATCATGCGGCGAGTTGAGTACGCTTCTGATTCCCACCAAGAATCGCCTGCGCGCAACATAAAGGTGGCAAAGGGAACCTTTTTCTCCTCAGAGCATCCCAAGACATCAAATATCTTGTTGATCTGCTTTATCCACGTCTCCGCCTTAAGTTATTTTGGCTCTCCAAAAAACTCCAGTGGTCCCAACTCCTTAAACTATTTAGCAGTGACCATCCGAGAGTTACCAGTGTTTCCACCTGCATTTCGGACAGGAGTCTCTCTTGCCTGATGTTGCATGAATTGCAGAAAGCCTCTGAACATTCCATCGTTCATCATTTGGTCAGTGTTTTTGTTTGCATGAGAATTGTTGCCTTCCTGATGCACATTATCATGATTGTTGATCTGTGGAGACTCAACGGACTCCTGTGCTCCATTGCTATTCTCAACATTCTCAGATGTCATTTTCAAATACTGCCACAAAACAAGGGTTAATTGACATATCATGTAAGACCCCAACTTATTATTAATGAAATTTAATTTTCTCTATTTATTATTTTGAAATAGTAAGGGTTGATTTGATTAATGTGGATAGTTATGGGTAAAATACGCAAATATTTCAAAATAAGCAAGTGGTTATAAAATATTCATTGTTGTTTGGAATATTCGTTTGGTCGTGGAATATTCAAATGCGTCAGGGAATATTTAAATGCGGGCAAGTTGAATGACCGTGTGTGGGCCCCATAACGGAAAGTGATTGGATGAAGAAAACGACAAATATAAGTTGTTTAAAAATAACAGCGTAGTTGTTACCGTTAATACTGTTAAAATACTCGGTGGTTAAAACACAGTAGCACACGGTATTGCACCAATTATTGATTCTTACGTAAGAAGGCACTACTCAATAATGGTTACAGTAATTACTATTCAGTATTTTATTGATTTAATAATTGCTGCGTTGATATTTTATATTGCTGTTGTTTCAATAATTGTCATTACACAGTATTTTTCATTATCGAAGCAATAATTCATATTATCTGAATAATATTATTAGATAACATTATTGGCAATGTCTAGAAAGTTCTATCTAAGGAGAGGTTTGGTCACCTAATTGCGGCGCCAAGATGAGGAGAAATTCTTATTGGAAAGCCCCTCTCTCAGGAGGCTATGCGGTTGTCGATATTGTGATTACGTAATATTATTTGTGAATAAATAATTATTGATTCATATGATGAGTAAAATATTAATTTTATGTGGATATAGATTGAGAAAATTTTTAATGTGACAATTGTTGAAAATTGAAATTTTATCTTTTTCTGATAAAATAATTCATTTAAATATATTATTATATTTTAATAATATAATAATGGTGATATTTTTATAACGAATGTGGGATATATGAGTATACGAGGAGGAAGAGTATTTTTGTTGCAATAAATGTTTAAAACATGTTAAACATGCTCAATTGGACCCCATTTATTGACTGAAATTTGATTATAGCCTGTAAAATCTCCCGTTTGTGGATTTCGGTCAATTTCTGTTTGGAATTTAGAAAAACTTTCTTCTGTAAAGTTGTAGAGAATTGAATTTCCTATAAAAACTCGCGAGATTCGAATTTTCTGATGAAAGGGCTATTTATTATGAATTATTGAAGTTCCGAAGCTCCGAAATAATTGATTTTTGGAAGTTTAAAATATTTTAAATTGGAAAAACGTTTTTATTACTTTTTCTAGAAGGTGAGCATGTGGGAAATGCTAGGAGCTGAATTCTAAGAGGCGTAGGAAATTTTATTATAAATAATAATATTATATTAAATTTTTCGCTTTTGGTGTTCTAAAGATTTTCCTATAAATAGGGTGCTTAGGTTAGAATTGAAAATCACACCGTAAATTGAAGTTTTCTCTCTATATTATCGAAGCGTATTCTTGTGAGTATTTTGAGTATACTTTGAGTATTGCTATACGGTACAAGTTTAAGTTATAGTTAATATCCTGTTTCAACTAGAAATCTTGTCTTTGTGAGGTAAGGGATATTTTTTTTTTCAGAATGATATTATTTCTTCAATATCATTATGCTAAAATATTGATCTCAAGTTTTTATCAAATTTGGAACATTTGGTGTCTGAGTTACTATTCACGATATCACGACCATTATTTACTTAATCTGATACTATTCATAGAAAAATGAAAATTTTCCCTTTTCGTCTAAAATATCTATTCTGGATACTAGCTTTGATTGTATCCATGTTTTGATCATTCTTGAATTTTACACCACTATGATTATTTTTGAGGTATTTTTTTGGACGTGGATAAAACAAAGTACGAATCCTTAATCCTTAATCCTTGTCATTCGTTTTGTTTTCATTGGATTCATTTCTTTAAAAATATTTTTCATCATCCTCGGTCTTAAATGATGATATTATGGAATATCTTTGGCACCTGTAGTGCAAAGATGAATGATTTCGATGAATATCTTTGGTCAGTAGTGCAAAGATGAACAGTGTTTAGATGAACATGATTAATCGATGAATATCTTTGGCTGTAGTGCAAAGATGAATATTTGATTAGGATATATATTGATTGATGTTACAGGGGATAAAAGATAGAGCGATGAACTTTAAAATTCATACATAGAAGATAGTAGTTGCATTCTCTACTTAACTCTTCTAATGAATTATTATTTCATTGCGCGAATATTGATTTAAAACTTGTTGTCTATTGTATTCTATTAGATTTTTTCCTGTTGAAGACTAATGATAATTTGTTGTATATTATCTTAGTCATAATATTCTTCTTTGGGCTAGTTGAGCTCACCCTTTTCCTTTTGTTCCATTTTTCTTCTCGGGAGGTGAGAATATAAGCGAAGTAATGCAGTGGGGTATGGAATGAAGGTTCTAGAGAGAGTTGTTTAGTAGTCCTCACCATTTTGTAAAATAATGTATCAATAATTGTGATGAGGATTTATTTGAGTATAGATATTGTCTAGAAGATAATATTTGTATTCAAACTCACAGTTTTACTGTTGTAATAATAAAGTTGTAGTTGTTTCTGTACCATGTATTGACAACTCAAAATGGGTGATGTAAACCTATTTTGGGGGCGTCACATATCACATATTATCCCTATACTCTGACCGACCAATTAAATATCAAATAAACTTAAGTAGGTCATATTAGCGAAGGAATTCTCTGTCTCTCCCCTCCTAGTTCTTGTCTCATATCTCAGCCAGAAATCATATCCCTAAGCTTTGATACCAACTGTAACGCCCCCAAAATAGGTATACATCATCCATCTTGAGTCGCCAAATACGTGGTACGAAATTCAAATACAACTTAATAATACAACTGTCGTGTAAAATACAACAAAACATAAACTGAGAGTTTTAATATGAATATTGTCTTCTAGATAGTATTCAACTCAAATGGAGTCCTCAATACATTTATTATCACACTATTTCATAGAATAGTGAGAACTACTAATGCTATCATCTGGACCATCACTCCGTTCTCCGACTAGTCTCGGCTACATTCTCATTTCCTGAAGAGGACAATGAAAGCAAAAGGGTGAGCTCAACTAGCCCAGTAAGAAATATTATGACTAAGATAATGCAGAATAATTTATTGTTAGCCTTCAACAGTGTTAAACTGATAAAATACAACAAACATCAAGTTTAACTGCAGCGGAACAAGCAATCCATTAGAAGAGTCAAGTAGAGCATAAAATCTACAATCTTCTATGATTTAAAAGATTTTTCATCATTTTTATCACTGAGACTCAGATTAATAAATAATCCACATCATCGAATCACCCTTGCGCTACGACCAAGGGTATTCTTTAGTATCACGACCACAAATTATCCATGCACAACGGGCCAAGGATATTCGTGTATTCATCAATGGTCATGATCATGCCATCAACTGTCCATCAATGCACTACGGGCCAATGAGGACTTTTACCACATCATTTGTAACATTACGGTCATGATTATACCGAATAATACCTGGTGTGAGACCCCATATTTTATCAATAAAGATTTAAATTTTGTCGAAATAATTTTTAATATTATGGTGTGAATTTGAGATAATATTATAGTTGTGGGTAGTATTTATAAATTTTGCAAAGTATGCAAGTTGTTATAAAATATTCGTTTGGCCGGGGAATATTCTTTTTGTTAGGGAATATTCGTACAACGGCTCAATCATTGGTGGACCCCATAACAGAATTATTGTCGGATTGAGAAAACGACAAAAATATTTTATAAAAATAACGGCGGAGGTGTTACCGTTAAAAGCTGTTGAACTACCCGGTGGTAAAAAAATACGAATCTGGCGTGGTTGCATAGTAGCACACCAGTATTGATTATTGATGCTTACGTAAGAAGTCACTCACCTATGCTCAATTATTGCTACATGATTGGCTTTGCATCATATCTCTTATATTATTGATTCAATTATTGTCACAAGATCAATCGTATAATATGTTATATTATTAATTGAGACGACAAGTTATAAATGATTAATAATTGTTGAAAGATTAAAAAATGTGTTGATTAAAAATAAAATGATTTGTGGTAATATTTATTCAATCCTTAATGTATATAAAGAGTCTTTTATGAGACGTTTGTGGTAAGTTTGATTATTTTATAGGGGGGCCATATGTCATCATCTAAGAGTCTCTTCGTCAATAGTAATTACCTTCGTCAATAGTAATTACCTTTGTGAATAGTAATTACCTTCGTCAATAGTAATTACCTTTGTGAATAGTAATTACCTTCGTCAATAGTATTTACCTTCGTCAATAGTAATTACCTTCGTCAATAGTAATTACCCTTGTGAATAGTAATTACCTTCGTCAATAGTAATTACCTTTACCAGACGTCGAACCACTTGTCATTTCACATTACAGACGTCGAACCACTTGTCATTTCACATTACAGGCGTCGAACCACTTGTCATTTCACATTACAGGCGTCGAACCACTTGTCGTTTCACATTACAGGCGTCGAACCACTTGTCGTTTCATATTACAAGCGTCAAACCACTTTTCTTTTCACATCACCAGTCGTCAAGCCACTTGCCTTTTCATATGGCAGGTGCTAAGCTAGAAATCTTCTATAAATAGAGGCCTAGTGCTTCATTATTTTTGACGATTTCATTCAAGCTATAGAGAGAGAAAGAAGAAAAGTATTAGGCTACTTCACCTTGCCAATATTCAATTCTTCTAAAGGTAGGGAATATTATTTGTTGTACCCGTAAGAGGTGTTATTCTTTCTTATTCATGGAGAGAACTGTTGTTATTCCATTGCTTATTATTCTGTTGGAATAACCTGTAAAAGTGGTATACCCTATACATAACTTTGTATCTGTGCCAGATACCCTATACTTGGTGAAATCCTTATATTATTCCATTCTTATTTATTACATTGGAATAACTCAGATACGCTGTGGAATCCCCTATACTTGGTGATCTCCTTACGTTATTCCATTCTTTATTATTCTCGTTGGAATATCTCATGCGTGTGTTTTACAGGACACGGTTCCATTGTTTATTATTCCGCATTTATTATTACATTGGAATATCACATGCGTGTGTTTTACAGGACGGACTGGTTCTATTGTTTATTATTCAAAGCATTTATTATTCTTGTTGGATCATCCTCGCCGATTGTGAATTTCACCCGACCGGTTCCGTTATTATTATTCATTTGAATAACCGCATCTGCGCGGCTGAAACCGCATGCATGGTGATTTCTTTTGTTATTCCATTCTTTATTATACTCGGTTGGTTAAATCTTTGACTTCTATACTCCATGAAATTAGTGGAATATCCTTGATATTTTGCGCTTCATCCAAAGATATCTTTTCATGGAAATATTCTTACGATCATTCTTGAATTTTACTCTACAAAGCAAGTATCATTTTGACAATTTGGACGTTAATAATTCACGGATAAAATAATTCTTGAACTTGTTTTATTGAATTATTATGTCATTTATCATCATCCTCATGTTATATTATGTTATCTTGACTTACGTGTATAGATGAACTTAGTATGATTATGACCGAGGATCATTCGGTATAATCATGGCTTGTTATAAATGATGTGATAAAAGTCCTCGGTGGCTGTAATGCGTTGATGGATAGTTTTTGGTATGATTATGACCGGGGTGATTCGGTATAGTCATGACCATTGATAATTTGATGAATATCCTTGGTCGTAGAGTGCGGGGTGATTCGATGATGTGGATTATTTATTAAAGTTCGAGTCTCGGCTATACATGATGATGAAAACCCTTTAAAACCTAAAAGATAGTAGACTTTATTCTCTACTTGACTCTTTTAATGGATTTCTTATTCATTGCAGATTAAACTTATTGTCTATTGTATTTTATCGGTTTAACATTGTTGAAGGCTAATGATAATTTATTCGCATTATCTTAGTCATAATATTTCTTCTTGGGCTAGTTGAGCTCACCCTTTCTTTCACTTTTCTCTTCGTGAAATGAGAACATACCGGGACGACAGTCTGGGAAACGGAGAATGGTCCAGAGGATAGCATTAGTAGTCCTCACTATTTTGTGAAATAGTGTGATAATAGTAGTAATGAGGACTCCTTTTGAGTTTGTATAATATCTAGTAGACAATATTTGTATTCAAACTCACGCTTTATGTCGTATTATACTGACGATTATATTAGTAAGTTGTATTTGAATTTATGTACCATGTAAGTGGCGACCCAAGATGGGTGGACGTATACCTAATTTTGGGGGCGCCACGGTTGGTATCGAGCTTAGGATATGATCCCGGCTAAGATGTGAGAATAGTACTAGGAGGGGAGAGACGGAATACCTTCGCATTAGTATGACCTACCTAAATTTATTTGGTATTTAATTGGTCGGTCGTAGTATAGGGATAATATGTGATATGTTAATTAACCCTTGTTTTGTGACGGTGTTTGAGAATGACATCCGAAAATCTTTGAGATAAGCAATGAAGCTATGGGAGAGTGTTGATTCAAATTTCAAATAAAAGGTAACGACCAACAACACGATAATAATCATCATGGTGGTGTGGCGGCTATCGTAACAATGATAACCATCGGGGAAATTATCATGCTAAGAATGGTAACCACTTGGTGGTAATCATGGCAAAGATAATAGAAGTGGAAATTGCAAGAAGAGTTAGCTCAATTTTGTTGTGCACCAAAGTCAAGTCTAGCTGGGGACGGTGGCACCAAAGGTGGATATGGACAAAACAAAGTCGTTGGTTTTAGGAAGTGCATTTTCATGACTTCTCAAAAAGCGAGTAAACCGAACGAAGTTAGCACAAAGTTAGTTAATTATAAATTGCGAAGTCTATACCTTATAAGATCTGGGTTCTACCCATTATTTTATCTCTCTCTTGCTTGCGTTCAATGTTTAAATTTGACTCAGGAGAAGTTAGACTTTGACTTATTGGTTGAAACTTCGTTAGTAGGAGCCTTCGTTCGCTTACTATTTTTAAATCTTGTTTGATTCAAATAAACACTTTCACGTTACCTGTTGATCTTATCTCTTTGAAAATACTTGCCTTTGAGGTAATTTTTGAAAACGATTGATTAACTACTCGTTATTCTTTTTGTAAGGTTGTTAGCTTTCATATTCCTAACCAACTCGTTATATCTTAATTCAAAGTAACCAAACCCTAAAGTTAATCACTTTGTTATATATCAAGCCATAAGTAAAGAGCCCCGATCCTTTCGTTGTTGACTTCCTTGTGTGAAATGCTGCAAAGCCGGACTTTCTCGTAGGCGACGTCGTGGATGAAGATGGCAAGTTGATAGGTATCATTGTGAGGTCTTTATCTGGGTTAAGGGATAGAAGTCACAGTTGGTATTAATGTGACGTACTATCCAAGTCTTGGACGAGATGTGATTTTGAATGATATTTCTATTATTAATAAATTTCTTGACGTATTCTTGAAGACTTCCCACCTAGCCTAGAACGTGAAATCGAATTTTGTATTGACCCCGATCTAAAAACCCATTTCTTAAACCCTCAAATATTTCTTGACTAAAAGGATCTCATTTACGTGGATTATGATGAAAGTCATAATAAAAGTATAGAACTGATGAAAATCATGGGTATATGAAGTATTAGTAAGTTTTATGATGAGTTATGTTGGTTAGTATGTGAAAACATGAAAGTTTCTTAGAAATCACAAAGAGTTGAAAATCAGATTTTGGTGAAAAACGTAACATGAAATTCAATTGATCATATCTCCTATTATATTTTGAATTTTTGAGTGTGGTCAAGTCCTAGAGTTATATCTATGAGTTACCTAACTAATTCAAGTGGAATTACTGGAAAAGGTGTTGTAGATTTTTGTGTGGACTGATTTTAGCAAAGGAGTGCAAAGCTGCAAAAACAAAAAAATTTCGCTGCCATGATTTTAGAGGGCTGTTTCGGCCACTTAAATTATGAGAAAAATTCTGGTCTTTTGGGACATGAAGGTATATGGTATAAAGTACCTCCTGTCCAAAAAATGAGCTCATTCGACTTAAAATGAGCAAGTTATGACTATTTCAATATTTAGATTTTTCGATTTAAAAACGCTATAACCGAGGAGTTCTATAACTCCGATGACCATGAAATTTAAACTGGAAGCTCACGTTAACATGTGTAAGGTCCTGCCAAGATTTGGGAATTTTAGAGTTAAACTTGAGGTAGCTAATTTCTTAAGGAATTAATTAGAAATTGATTTTGAAAAATAGTAAATGAATTTTAAAAATTCCGAGAAAAATATATTTTCATTATGGGACTATATTATGCTAAAACCCAGAAAAGAAATATTTTTGGGACTGATTTGGTATTTTTCATGAAAATAGTTTAGTTACGAATATATGAGTTAAATATGTTATGTGAAGTATAAAGTTGAAAATAGGATTTTATGGCTAGAGAATCCTATATAGAATATATGCATATTTTTGATGAGGGATTTGATAATTGGTGATGATATCTTATGAGTATGGCATTTTTGAATGATTAAATGCATTATATGGTAAAGCGTAAACAATTGAGATAAATTGTTTATAAATTTAAGAAGTGATTAAAATATTGTTATAATATTAATGATATTAGATTATGAGATTATTAAGTGATTGATAACATGGGGATATTCTTGAATCTGGATAAATTATATTATAAATGTTTAATATTTATCCTTTATCTCATTTGATTGATTCTTTATATCATTATCCTCATGCTTATATTATGTTGAAAGTCATACGTGGCCAGTAGTGCATAGATGGACTTGGTATGATTATGAATGAGGGATTGTTCGGTATAATCATAACTTAGTAATTGAAAATACGATTATCTTTGGTAGTAGTGCATGGATAATTTGTGGTCGTGATACTAATGAATACACGATTATCTTTGGCACATAATCATGGATAATTTATGGTCGTGATACTAATGAATACACGATTATCTTTGGCCGTAGTGCATGGATAATTTTTGGTCGTGATACTAATGAATACACGATTATCTTTGGTAGTAGTGCATGGATAATTTGTGGTCGTGATACTTAATGAATACACGATTATCTTTGGTAGTAGTCATGGATAATTCGTGGTCGTGATCTTAATGAATATCCTTGGCACGTAGTGCGGGGATGATTCGATGATATGGATTAATTATTGGTGAGTCTCAAAGAATGAAATATTAATTCATGGATGTGGTAAAAAGTCATCTTCGGTAGTAGTGCATTGATAGACTTGGTATGATTATGACCGAGGATTATTCGGTATAATCATGACCAGTAATTGAAAACACGAATATCCTTGGCCGATGGTGCATGGATAATTCGTGGTTGTGATACTATTGGTGAGTCTCAAATATTATTGGTTTCTGAGTTATATATCTTTGGCTGTTGAAGGCTAATGATAATTTATTCGCATTATCTTAGTCATAATATTTTTCTTTGGGCTAGTTGAGCTCACCCTTTCTTTCACCTGTTCTCTTGTGAAATGAGAACATAATTGGGGGACTCAGTGGAGAAGCGGAGAATGGTCCAGAGGATAGCATTAGTAGTCCTCACTATTACGTGAAATAGTGTGATAATAGTAGTAATGAAGACTCCTTTTGAGTTTGTATAATATCTAGTAGACAATATTTGTATTCAAACTCACGAGTTTATGTCGTATTATACTGCAGTTATATTAGTAAGTTGTATTTGAATTTATGTACCATGTAAGTGGCGACCCAAGATGGGTGACGTATACCTAATTTTGGGGGCGTCACACCTGGTCATAATCATACCAAGTCCATCTATGCACTACAGGCCACATATGACTTTCAACAGAATATAAACATGAGGATGATGACAATGATATAAGAATTTAATAAAACAAGTTCAAGGATAAATTTTTAAATATTTATAATTTAATTTATTCAGAAATCAATAACGTCTAAATTGTCAACATGATACTGCTTTGTGGAGTAAAATTCAAGAATAATATTGTACCAAAAATAATTTGGACCAAAAACGAATCAATTTTTATCATGAATAGTACCCCCGGTGAATAGTACTCTAGTGAATAGTACCCCGTGAATAGTACTTCGGGAATAGTAATCCCGTGAATAGTACTCCGGCATGAATAAGTTAAAACTTATCAAGAATGCTCAGAATAATATTTTCATGAAAAGATATTGGATGAAGCGCAAATATCAAGGATATTCTACTAATTTCATGGAGTATAGAAGCCAAAATTTTAACAAAACGAGTATCGAATTCGAAATCTGAAATGAAATAATATTACTTACATATTACAGAGTATGGAAGAAAATATTATTTCAAGCGAATATTGAACAAAAATAACATCCCTTACCTTGAAAAGAAGAGTATTCCAACTGGTATAGCAGGGATATTCTTGAAGAAAACTTTCACTATTTTTTACGCTCAAAGCTTTCTAAAACTCGAAAGAAATACGCTCAAGATTATAGAAGAAGAATTCTCTAATTCTGGTGTTATTTTCAATTCTAACCTAAGCGCATATTTAGAACGCCATAGGAGACTAAATTAATAATATAATATTTTATTTTATTTTTTCCTTACGCATGCCAAGACCATGACTATCAAGTCATGCCATTCTTGAAAAATCTCAGCACATGTTTTGACAAAAACAAAAGTGGGTCCCACCCATAATTTTAATAAAAATATTTTAATTTTTGAAACTTCAACAATTCATAATAAATAGCCCTTTTATCAGAAAAATACGAATTTCATATCTATTCCACATGAAATTGAATTCTCTACAACTTTGTAGCTTTAAGTTTTTCCAAATTCCAAACAAAAATATCCGAATTTCACAAACGGACAATTTTCAACACCTCATAAAATTCATAACAAATCATACGTTAATTTTTAACGGTTCAAAATTTGTGGACATATACTCAACTTATATATGTATAACATATCCAAAAATCACAACGATCCAACGGTCGGATTAAAATTATAACTCACACAATAGATCTTTAAGAACACAGATTTAATTTTTTAATACTTCCAATCCGACAAAATAGTGATAAAACACCTCAACATTAATTTCTTCATTTATAATCACATAAAATAAATATTTTCCTATCCATCATTTATGTCCATATAAAATAAATATTTCTTTATCATATAAATCAATAATTAATTATCACAAATAATATGCGAGAATCACAATTATGACAATGACGCACTGTTCTAGAAAAGAAGGGCTTTCGATAAAGATTTTCTCTTCTTGGCGCATAATTAGGTGACCAAACCTCTCCTTCGATGTAACTTTCTAGACATTGCCAATAAATGCTATCTAATAATATTATTCAAATAATATGAATTATTGATTTGATAATGGAAAATATCGTCATGCGTTGACAATTATTGAAACAATAATAATATAAAATATCAACGCAAACAATTATTGAATTAATAAAATAAAATATTAAGCATTAATTTCTTGTAACAATTATTGAGTAAGTGCGCCTACTTACGTAAGAATCAATAATTCAAAAAATGCATGCAATCTGGTGTATCAGGCAACAACGCCAGACATCGTATTTTAACCACCGTGTATTCCAACGTTGTTAATTGAGAATAACCACGCCGTTATTTATATAAAAGATATTTTGTCATTTTCAATCCAAATGATAATAATTTCGTTGTGGGGTCCATTAATGATTGTCTTGAGTCGCATTTAATATTTCTCTGTTAAAACGAATATTCCCTGACCAATCGAATATAATATAACACCTTGCGTACTTTGCAAAATTTATAAATATTACCCATAACTATAACATTATATTAAATTCACTCCATAATATTCAAAAATGATATTTATAGAAAATTCATCTTTATTCATAAAAGTTGGGGTCTTACACTATTCACTCGGGTACTATTCAGCCGAGGTACTATTCATGACAAAAATTAATTTTTTTCTGTCCAAATCATTTTTGATACAATATTATTCTTGAATTTTACTCCACAAAGCAGTATCATGTTGACAATCTGGAAATTATTGAATTTTGGATAAATTAAATTGTTAAAGTTAATATTTATCCTTTGCTTTCATTTAATTGAATTCTTATATCATTGTCATCATCCTCATGCTTATATTATAATGAAATTCATCTGTGGCCGTAGTGCATAGGTGGACTTGGTATGATTATGACCAGGGATTATTCGGTATAATCATGACTGTAATGTTACAAATGATATGATAAAAGTCCTCATTGGCCCGTAGTGCATTGATGGACAGTGGTTGGCAGGATCATGAGCATTGATGAAAACACGAATATCCTTGGCCCATAGTGCATGGATAATTTGTGGTCGTGATACTAATGAATATCCTTGGCCGTACTGAAGGGATGATTCGATGATGTGGATTATTTATTAAGCCGAGTCTCAGCGATACAATTGATGATAAACTTTCTAAATCATAGAAGATAGTAGATATCATGCTCTACTTGACTTTTCAAATGCATTGCTTGTTCCACTGTAGTTAAACTTGATGTTTATTATATTTTATCAGTTTAACACTGTTGAAGGCTAACGATAATTTATTCTGCATTATCTTAGTCATAATATTTCTTACTGGGCTAGTTGAGCTCACCTTTTTGCTTTCATTGTTCTCTTGAAATGAGAGCGTGGCGGGACTAGTCGAGGGAGCGGGTGATGGTCCAGATGTTTGCATTAGTAGTCCTCACTATTCTATGAAATAGTGTGATAATAAATGTAATGAGGACTCCATTTTGAGTTTGAATACTGTCTAGAAGACAATATTCGTGTAAAAACTCTCAGCTAAGCTTTTGTCATCTTATTGTATAAAAGAAGTTTGTATTTGATTTTTGTACCATGTATTTGGCGACTCAGAATGGGTGATGTATACCTATTTTGGGGGCGTCACAGTTGGTATCAGAGCTTAGGGATATGATCCCTGGCTGAGATGTGAGACTAGAACTAGGATGGGAAAGACGAGTAATTCCTTCACTAGTATGACCTACCTAAGTTTATTTGTTATTTAATTGGTCGGTCAGAATATAGGGATAATATGTTGCATGTCAATTAACCCTTGTTTATGGCAGTATTTGAAAATAACATCCGAGAATGTTGAGAATAGCAATGGAGCACAGGAGACCGTTGAGTCACCACAGATCAATAACCAGGATAATGTGTACCAGGAAGGAAACAATCCTCATACAAACAATAACATCGACCAAATGATGAATGATGGGGTGTTCAGAGGCTTTCTGCAATTCATGCAACATCAAGCAATTCATGCAACATCAGGCATGAGGTAGAGTTCATCAAGTTGGAAAAAAACAATATGACTGTGGCACAGCACGAAGGTAAGTTTGCCGAGTTGTCCAAATTTGCGTCCCATTTGGTTGACAATGAGGAGAGAATTATGTGGATGTTTCTAAGAGGTTTGAAACCCGAGATACGTCAATACCTCATTTTTCACAAACTTTTCTTGTATTCAGATGTTGTGAATAGGGCTCAGTTATTAGAGCTCGATAATGAGTCAACCCAACCAAGAGAGAGCAGCCAGCAAAATGATAATACCAGTGGTAGCAGTCAACAAAGTGGTGACAACAAACGTGGAGGGAATCAACATGCCAGAAATGGTAACCACTTCAGTGGTAATCATGGCCAAGACAATAAAAGTGGACATTTCATGAAGAGGAGATTCAACAATGATGAAAAGTCATCAGCACCAGTACCCATTGTTAAGGAAGGAGAATGACCACCTATTATATGCTTCAAATGCGGAAGGGAGGGATACATCTATCCAAACTATGTGCAGCAGTCCAAAACGTGTTACAATTGACACTATAACAAAAAAGCTTATCGCCGATCAGACAGACATCAACGATCAGATACGATCGTCGATAGACATCATCATGATCGTGATGCGATCGCCGATACCCGTCATGAGATAATCCTGGTCATTTGGAAGGACATCAGCGACCAACAATAGCGACCATAATCGCCGATCGATATCTGGCCGCTATTATGACTTTATCTTCGTTTATTTGTCATGCGTGACGTGTCACACGTGTCAGCGACCGGTAATAGCAACCGCTGCGGTCGCTAGATTCAAAGAAGTTGAAATGGTTGCTGATATAGTTTTAGCGACCGCATGCGGTCGCTGATGCTTTTTTTTTAAAAAAAAATTTTTGCTGCTTTTATTGATTTCCCAAAATAACTCGCTTACATACCGCTTTCAATCCCAACACAAAGAATATATATATATATATATACAAGCATCCATATTAACATCCATCCAATACAATACAAAACATTCATCCATGAATAAACATTCATCCAATACAATAAAAAACATTCATCCAACACAATACAATCGATATCGTAAACATCCATATAAACTAATACAATTGTCCAAAGAATGAATCTAAAAGAGTACAAGGCTTTAAAAATCTAAAAAAATAAGTCTAGGCGCTCTTCATGGATCATCCAAATTAGGATCCTGTAATTATCAAAGTAATAAAACATATATGTTACATATAAGTAAGACATTGACTCAGAGACTATAAACATATAAGATAATGTAGCTAAACAATAAACGATATATATATACTCGCTCCTCCCGTTGTCAGGCCGCCCGCTGCTCTGCTCGCTTTGCCGCCGCCATGCGCTTGCCCGCCAACTCATCAGGACTCAGAGACTACAGATGCCCGCCCAATATATGAAGAAGATCACGATCCTGACAGATCGCTCTCATACAGTCAGCAGGAGTATGATAGAATTTGGATAACCTGATTCTGTGTGTAGACCGGGTGGCAGAGTCGCCTGCTGTCTTCTTGATGGTCAAGCGTCGTCTTTGTTCTTGTCCTTTGATATAATTTTTCTTCACGATGGATGCCCTCTCCCATAATTCTTGATCAATCGACGGACGTGGGGTGCCTTCAGGATAGCGCTCGTTCATTAAGCCCTTATAAGTGTCCTGTCAGAAGATGAACAATTAAATAGTTAAAATAAATAAAAAAAATACTAAAAAGGTCGTTATAATTTATAAACAATATATTAGGATAAAGTGAACTTATTACCGCTTATCCGAATGTACCTCGGGTAGACCATCGTGGGTGGCCACATATACATCCAACCAATTGATAGGTTGATTTTGAGATGAGAGACTCCCTCTGATTCATTTTCTCATATTATTATGTAAACATATGATATTTTAGCTACAAAAGATGATCTGTAAACATAACATACCACAGCGCAATGAATGTGTTGTGATGGTGATATACCGCCCGATACATGCCTTTTGCCTTCTCGTTCGATACACGAGGATCTGCTCGAGATGGCGATCTTCACGCCTCTTGACCCACTCTCGCCTCTCCACTAGTCACACATCTCGCACCTATATGGTTTGTGGCGCACCACTGGGGCTATGCTCACGCATATCGCTTGCTCACCCCATCTGGATGGTCAATCTCAAAGATTGCGAGGCTTTTTGTCGTTCTTGTTCAAATTATCTTTAGTTCGGACGACTTCGCGCGAATAGTGTCTAAATAATCGATGCTCGTGCGTCGTCCCATCTATATATCGTTTACGCAAATAAAACAACAATTATAATATTAAAAGCTGTTATATTACTAAACAATATTATTTGATTAACTATGTATTATCTATCGAGTGATAAAAAATATACCAAATTCAAATTTAAATCAGATCCTTATGGGCGAGAGGTGTGCTCGCTTATGTAATCTTGGCATAGCCGATTCAGAAGCATAATTGTGAAATGCACTTCACAATTTTATTATCTTGAAAATCACTACAATATACAATAATTTATATTAAAACCCTTACATTTAAATCACTACTATATTTATAACAATGGCTTGGTTCCTTTAGTTTGTGTAGCTTTCTTATGTCCTAATTAAGGGGGTGATCAGTTTCATGATCCTTCAAATGAAATGGCCTTAGAATAAATACTCCAGATTACCGAACTTAATTAAATCAGTGATATCAACAACCGAACTTAATACTCCAGTTAATTTGTTTTAATAATTGTCACTAGCAACATGCAAATAATGAGTGATATCATAAACTTTGTAGTAAAAGCAATTTTAACATATGTAGGTACCGCACCAGTAAAAGCAATTTTAAGTTAATGTGTTTTAGTTGTATATATTTATTTCAACAACCAAGAAGAGTCAAAGAAAAAAGTATTATATATATATATGTATGTATAACTACCTATCACAGAATATTCTGGTTCTAGAGTGTTATCTAATACTACCCAACATTTCTCAAACCCTAATTAATTTGGAAAATATTTATGGCCTTCCGGCCAAAGACTAGTTCAATATATATATAAAATATTAATCTAAATTTTAAACCTCAACCAGTATAGGTCTCTTAGAAAAACCTTGAGTTTTCATTTCAAATAATTTTTCTATGATGTATATAGTCTCACAAAAACTATATGAAGATATGATGTATATAGTCTCACTGTCTAGGAAGATATGATTTTATAGCTTTATTCTTGTATACATAAGTGTTAAATACCCTTGTTTTTCTGTTATAGCCAAAACAGTCTCTTTATTGACTAAGTGTGTCTAGTTACCTTCTCTGTTGCACTAACAGTTCTTTAGCACTGTCTATTTTGGCTTAACATCCCCCTAATAGCTTAGCATGCTAACAACCAAGCTTGGCTTGGCCCTATGAGGCTTGGCTAAGCTTGGCATAGCCTCGTGTGGCCTCGCGGCCCCAAGCCCAGCCCATTAGCTCTAACATCCCCTTAATAGGCTCTAGTGGATCACCAATAAGCTCGTTAATAGTATAAATGTTCGCAACTACCCGACCAATAAAAAAATTTCGCCAGAGTCTCCCCTATAATATGGACTGCCCACATGCACGACGGCATGTATATACAGTCATTTCTAGGCACCCAAGACACAAACCAAGAGTCCACATAGACGATCTTGCATAAGTATAAGTAATGTGAAGAAAAGCCTAACTATTACCCATGTAGCGATCTTGAATAAGTATAGTTCTCATATAGGCATAGATTTGACTATAATTTCATAAACAAATTCACATGTAGGCAAAAGAAACCTTTAGGCATTCAAACAACTTTAAAATTATGATAATAAAAGGTACTTTAGGCATGATTAAGTACTAAATTATACTAACAGTCCCCAAGCCTTCCATTATAAATATTATTACATCAATAATTGTTATAAATATCAATACCTATAATATGATGGCTATACAATTTGACTAAAAATAAAAGAAGAAATAAAAGCAAAACAAACTTCTCGACGTAGAGTCTCGGTGATAAAATCTGTTGTGTTGAGGATACACTTTTTGAAAGCCCCTTCCCTAGAACCTCTTTATAACGCAAATTACATCACATAAATCGATTGACGTTATAATGCGCTTAACTCAACTAAATCGCAATGAACACATAATGATAATATCGTAAATGATAACAATTGAAAAGTTTCATTGAACAATACCACGAGATTCCTAATCGCTAAAATATTCCCAATGCTTCCTTCCAATATCTATTTGAACAATAATTCGAAATCAAACTATTCCAATCTAGCATACATATCAATCAAAACATTACTAATAAACTAATTTCTATATATAGAAACAAATAACACAATCAATGTAACCAATTCCATAACATCCTATTCAATTTCCAACTGATTAATTAGAAAGCAACCCCGGTTCATATCTAAGTCAAACAAACCAAAAGTTCAAGCACCAATAATAACAAAAATGAAAAAAAAAAAATTAGGCTATGTTTCATAATAATGAGTTTATTTTATAAATTTTAAAATAAACTTTAATTAGTTCATTGTCATTAGTTGCCTTTTTAATCTTAATTAAGGCATATTCATTTTGATTTAGGGTTTGTCTAAACCACATTCAATTAACAAATTAACAAGGTTTCTAGTAGATTTTAAGTGGGTTACCTTTGTAGAGGCGGTGGCGGTGGTAGGAGGCGGTGGCATGCGGCACGGCTCACAACTAACTTCTCTCCTTCTTCTCTTCTCCCCTTTTCTCCTCTCTCTCTATTTGGACCTCCCTCTTTTCTTTTTTCTCTGCGTTCAGTGTCGAAAGTTTAATGTTTGGTATCGATAACATTTAGTTTTATCGGTGACCGCATGTGGTCTTTTATTTTTAATGACATGGACTTATCGGTCGATCGCATCGACGCGGTCATTGATTTCAAGTGGTCGCACAAAAATTGGCGCCAACATTTCCAAACCAAAATTTTGGTGGCAAATTTATATAGCGATCGATCGGTGATCGCGATGCGGTCATTTGTTAAAACATTAGCGACTACATTACGTTTTGGTCGCAAATGACAGTCGATGTGACTAATATCAGCGACTGATGGTGCGGTCGCTGATACTGTTGGTCGCTGATAGACCTTTTTCTTGTAGTGTGAGGAAGAGAAGGTCACCTAGCTCAATTTTATCATGCGGGGAAGCCAAGTCTAGTTGGGATGGAGGCACCAAAGGTCGTTCCAGAAAAGTCAAAACCGATAGTTCAAGGGATAGCATTTGTCGTGACCTCCCAAAAAGCAAAGAACCCGAACGAGGTCATCACGGGTAGGCTAATCATAAACTCTAGCAAAGTCTATACCTTATTTGATATCGGTTCTACCCATTCTTTTATTTCTCCTACTTGTGCTCAACGTTTAAATTTGACTCCGGAGAAATTAAACTTTGACTTATCTGTTGAAACTCCGTTGGGAGAAACCTTCATTACATCCACTATTTATAATCTTGTTTGATCCAAATCGGCACTCGCACATTACCTGTCAATCATATCTCTTTGAAAATACTTGCATTTGATGTGATTTTAGGGATTGATTAGTTAACTACTCATCATGCAAAAATTGATTATTTTTGTAAGGTTGTTAGCTTTCATATTCATAACCAACCTATTATGCAAATTCAAGCAAACAAACCACTAAAGTCAATCACTGTCATATCAAGCCATAAAGCTATTCATTTATTGAAAAACGGATGTTAAGCTTTCTTAGCCCATGTCATAGATTTAAAAAAAATGCATAAGATTTGAATGATATTTCTATTGTTAATAAGTTTCCTGACGTATTCCCTGAAGAACTTCCTGGCTTACCTCCAGAGCGTGAAATTGAATTTTGTATCGACCTTGAACCCGGTACAAAACCCATTTCCAAAGCTACATATTGAATGGCTCCTATTGAACTTCAGGAGTTAAAAACCTAACTGTAGGATTTATTATACATCGGTTTCATTCGTCCTAGTACGTCTCCTTGGGGTGCTCCTGTTCTATTCGTAAAGAAGAAAGATGGGAGTATGCGACTTTGTATTGATTATCGGGAGTTGAATCATGTCACCATCAAAAATTGATACTCGTTGCCTCGCATTGATAACCTGTTTGACCAGTTACAAGGCGCCAAATTCTTTTCAAAGATCGATCTTCATTCTGGATATCACCAGTTAAAGATTAAAACTGATGACATCCCAAAGACTGCTTTCAGAACTTGGTATGGGCATTATGAATTCCTAGTAATGTCTTTTGGATTGACTAATGCTCCTGCTGCCTTCATGGATATTATGAACTGAGTATTCAAGGAATATTTGGATCATTTTGTGGTTGTCTTTATTGATGACATCCTCATTTACTCTAAAAGCCGTGAAGATCATGAGCAACACTTGAGACTGATACTTCAAAAGCTTCGTGAAAACAAGCTATATGTCAAGTTGAAGAAATGTGAGTTCTCGCTTGAGGAAGTAGCATTCCTTAGGCACGTGATATCAAATCATAGAATATATGTTGACCCGACAAAGATTAAAGCAATTTAAAGCTGGGAGCAACCTAAGTCAGTGACCGAATTACATAGCTTTCTCAGCTTAACTGGTTCTTATCGAAGATTCGTTGAAGGGTTTTCTCGAATCGCTACTCCATTAACTCAGCTGAATCGGAAAGATACAAAATTCAGTTGGAGCGAGGAATATGAGAAGTGTTTTCAAGAACTCAAAGGGAGACTCATTTCAGCACCTATTATGATAATACCATCTGGCTCGGAGGGATTTGTCATCTACAGTGATGCTTCAGGCAAAGGGTTAGGATGTGTTCTCATGCAACATGGGAAAGTCATAGCCTATGCTTCACGACAACTCAAAGAATATGAGAGGAATTATCCTACTCATGATCTAGAGTTGGCAGCAGTCGTTTTGGCGCTTAAAATTTGGAAGCATTACCTGTATGGAGAGAAGGTGGAGATCTATACGGATCATAAAAACCTCAAATATTTCTTCACTCAAAAGGAACTCAACATGCGACAACGACGATGGCTTGAGTTGTTGAAAGATTACGATCATACCATTCAATACTATCTTGGAAAAGCGAACGTAGTAGCTAATGCATTGTGTAAAAGATCATATACGGGTATGAGTGCGATATTGTCAACGCAAAGACCCATTTTTTATGACTTACAAAGGACGGAGATAGAGTTAAAGACTCCAGGGACCAATGTGATGATAGCGAATATACAAGTAGAAGCGACTTTAATCGATAAAGTTAAAGCTACTCAAGCTACAAACCTGGAGCTGATGCGTATGAGGAAGAAAGTGCAAGAAGGTTCTATTATGGAAGCTAGAATTGATGAAGAAGGAATACTTTGAGTCAACTCCAGACTTTATGTTCCTAACAATTCTGAATTGAAGTATAAAATTATGATGTAGGCACATAACACACCGTTTGCAATCCATCTTGGGAGTACCAAAATGTATCGTGATATTCGACATACATTTTGGTGGAGCAATATGAAAAGAGAGATAATGGGGTTTATCTCAAAGTGTCTAACTTCTCAGCGAGTCAAGGCGGAGCATCAAGTGCCAAAAAGTCTATTGCAACCACTTGAAATTCTAGAATGGAAGTGGGAGCACATTACCATGGATTTCTTTACTGGTCTTCCCAAGGTTTCTCAAGGCATAGATGCGATTTGGGTCATTGTTGATAGATTGACCAAGTCTGCTCATTTCTTACCGATATAAGAAACTTATACACTTGAACGTCTTGCTCGTATGTACATAAACGAGATTGTAAGATTGCATAGTATGCCAGTATCCATAGTTTTTGATCGAGACCCAAGATTCACCTCAAGATTTTGGGTTAGTTTGCAAAAAGCTATGGGCATGGATTTATAATTTAGTTCGGCATATCATTCTCAAACGGACGGGCAGCCGGATAGGACTATTCAAACTCTTGAAGATCTATTAAGACTCTATGTCCTTGACTTCAAAGGAAGTTGGGACAAGTACTTGCTATTGGTGGAATTCTCCAACAACAACAACTATCAAGCAAGTATTAGCATGGCTCCATTTGAGGCATTGTATGGAAGAAAGTGTCGTTCTCCAGTATGCTGGGATGAGGTGGGTGAAGCAACGTTGTTGGGACCGGAGTTAGTACGTATGACTACGAAAAAGATTCAAATGATCCGACAACGTATTAAAACCTCACAAGATCGACAAAAGAGTTATGTTGATCTTCATCGAAAGGATGTGAAATTCAATACTGGAGATCATGTGTTTTTACGTGTTGCTCCATGAAAAAGAGTTACGAGATTTGGAAAGAGAGGAAAGCTCAATCCTCGATTAATTGGCCCATTTGTAATCCTCGATCGAGTAGGAACTATGACATATAGACTCGCCTTACCGCCAAGTATGTCTCGTGTTCATAACGCTTTTTATATATCTATGTTACGTAAATATGTGAAAGACCCGAACCACATTATTGAATTAGAGACAAACGAGATAGCGGAAGATTTAACGTATGAAGAGTTACCTATTAAAATCTTGGATAAGAAGGATCATATTCTACGCTTCAAGGTTATACATCAAGTCAAAGTTTTGTGGAGAAACCACGATGTTAAGGAAATGACCTGGGAGTTAGAATTTGAAATGAAGTTAAGGTATCCTCACCTCTTCGACATATCAGGTATGCACCCTAATTTCGAGGACAAAATTTCATAAGAAGAGGAGGTTATAAGACCCCAACTTTTATGAATAAAGATTAATTTTTCTCGAAATATATTTTTGAATATTATGGTGTAGATTTGATATAATGTTATAGTTGTGGGTAATATTTACAAATTTTGCAAAGTAAGCAAGTGGTTATAAAATATTCAATTGGTCGGGGAATATTCTTTTTAACAGGGAATATTCGTATGACGGCACAATCATTGGTGGACCCCACAACAGAAGTATTGTCGTAGTTAGAAAACGAAAAAAATATCTTTTTATAAAAATAACGGTGAAAGTTTTACCGTTAAACTGTTGAAATGCCCGATAGTAAAAGTACAGTAATACGCGTGGTTGCATAGTAGCACACGGTATTGATTATTGATGCTTACGTGAGAAGTCACTCAGTTATACTTAATTATTGTTGTGACGTCCCCAAATCTGGGTACTTTTTACCTCAGATCTGGTACGTTACGATACATCATTTCTATAACTACTACGAAAGATATAAACATAAATTATTTATTCAATAAACTTTTAGAACATAATCCCCAAGGTCTACAACCTTAACTTAATACATACCTTCAATAACTTAAAAATGTTTACAATGTTATTTGCATTAGATAACTTAATAGTTCTAAATGCATAATAATCTAAACTTGGAATTCGCCTTTACCACTATCGTTCTTCGAGCCTTCGTTTTAATCTGAAATTTGTTATCATGATATAGCAAGGATGAGCAACTATTTTGCCCAACAAGTTTAAGTACAATGAAGATATATCATGATTGAAAAGGAATAAGCTTTCAAGTTTTCAACAATGTAATATAATTGAGGAAGAACATGAATTAAGCTTCAATAACTGAAAAACTGAATAATTATGCTAAGTGGTCAACAATGACCATGAACAAATTTAACTGAAACTTATGGTAATGAAGGTGATCAGCCTTTCATACCTGGTGAACATATGCAACATGCACTAAGTGCGAATCAATAATCAAATATGTGGAATAATTGTCAATAATTAATCCACTAGCATGTTTGAAACATAATAACTCGAGTTTGAGTTAGGAGACTTGCCATAATGCGAATATTCAATAATAATATTAGATGTGGAATAATCAACAACAATTATCCACTAACATGCTTTGAAAAGTAATAACTCGAGTTTGAGTTAGAGAACTTGCTTCGATTTAGCCAGCTACGACTAACTAGCTTTAATTAAAACTCTTTGAATGACCTAGCATCGATAATGTTGGTTTATTAATTAATCTTGTGTAAGACCCCAAATTTTATGAAATAAAAGTATTCAATTTTTTTAATTACTATTCATGAGTTACTATTCACGAGTTCTATTCATGAGTTCTTATTCATGAGTTACTATTCACGAGTTACTATTCATGAGTTCTTATTCACGAGTACTATTCATGAAGCATGATAAATTTTTTCGTAAGAAGGCATTACTCAATAATTGTTACAAGAATTACTTGCTCAATATTTTATTTTATTGATTCAATAATTGCTACGTTGATATTTTATATTATTGTTGTTTCAATAATTGTCACAAAGACAATATTTTCCATTATCGAGACAATAATTCATATTATCTGAATAATATTATTGGATAACATTATTGGCAATGCCTAGAAAGTTCGTCTAAGGAGAGGTTTGGTCACCTAATTGCGCTCGAGAAGGAGAAATTCTTATTGGAAAGCCCTCTTTTCCTGAGAAATGACTGGTTGTCAATATGTGATTATGTAATATTATTTGTGAATAATTAATTATTGATTTTTATGATGAGGAAAATATCTATTTTATATGGACATAGATGGAGAAAATTTTTAATGTGACAATTGTTGAAAATTTAAATTTTATCTTTTTCTGATAAAATAATTCATTTAAATATATTATTATATTTTAATAATATAATAATGATGATATTTTTACGATGAATGTGGGATATATGAGTATATATGGAGGAGGAGTATTTTTGTTACCAAAAATATTTAAAGCATGTTTTATGTGTCGGTGGACCCCATTTCTTGACTAAAATTTGATTATAGCCTGTAAAATTGTCCGTTTGTGGATTTCGGTCAATTATTGTTTGGAATTTGGAAAAATTTTCTTCTGCAAAGTTGTAGAGAATTGAATTTCCTATAAAAAATCGCGAGAATCGAATTTTCGAACAAAAGAGCTATTTATTATGAATTATTGAAGTTCCGGATTAATTAATTATTATTTTTTTGGAGTTTTAAATTAATTAATTATGAAAAACGTTTTTTGTAAGTTTTGTAAGGTGAGATACTTGTGTTGCTGAAGTTTGAACAAAAAAAAAAGTGGGCGTAGGAATTCAAATTTATTATATTAATAATTTATTAAATTTTACGCTTTGGTGTTCTAAATATTTTCCTATAAATAGGGTGCTTAGGTTAGAATTGAAAATCACACGTAAATCAAGTTTTTCTCTCTATATTATCGAAAGTGTATTCTTGTGAGTATTTTGAGTATACTTTGAGTATTGCTATATGGTGCAAGTTCGTTCAAATAAGTTATTCCGGTCAAGATCTTTCTTTTGAGGTAAAGGATAGTAAAGTGGATTTTAAGGGTTATTATGTTTTTAGTTTCAAAATTTTTCTGAACCTTCAAAATTCTGGAAAAATTTGAAATGATAGTTTGATGAGTTTTGTAGAGTGTGTCCAAAATGGCGATTTTTGAATGTATAGATTAGGAGTTATGGATTTTATGAGAAAAGACTATTTTAAAAGTAACTATTTATAACTCCTTGTGATTAACTCCAAAATTGATGAAATTTTTTATTGGGATTACATCTATATAATATCAGTATACCGTGTAAATTTCAGAATTTTTGGATAAAAGTATAATTTATGATAAATGTTTAAATATTCGATGGTTTTGGCCATATGAAAAATAGTAAATGATTTTTAAAATTTTGAGAAAATATATGTTTAATATGGGACTATGTTATGCTAAATCCCAGAAAAGAAATATTTTTGGAACTGATTTGGTATTTTTCATGAAAATATTCTAGTTATGAGTAAATGAATTAAATATGTTATGTGAAGTAAGAAAATTGGAAAATATGATTTTATGGCTTGAGAATCATATATGAGGTATATGCTGATTTTTGATGAGGTTTTGGTTATTGGTGATGAAATCTTATGAGTTTGGCATTTTATGATGATTAAATGCATTAATTAGTAAAGTGTAAACAATTTAATTAAATTGTTTATAAGTTTAAGAAATGATTAAAATATTATTATAATATTAATAATATTAGATTATGAGATTTCTAAGTGATTTATAACATTTGGATTAAGGTGTTATAAATATGGATATGAATTTTATTATGAAACTTTATCTTTTCGTGTCGAGGTTACTATATGACGATATCACACGGTACTATGTATGAATACTGAGTCTTATTCACGACAAATTGGTTTCTTCTCTGACCAAATTATCGTTGATTTATGAATCTTACTCTTGAAATTAAAACCATATTTTGATTATATTGTTTTTATATAACATTCTTATAACCCTAATGATGATATTTCTCTTTGACTTGAGTATAAAGATGAGTAGATTATTGGTATGATCGTGACCATAGGTTCTCTTTGGCCAGTAGTGCAAAAGTTGAATTGTTGACTGGTATGATCATGACCATTGAATTTACAATTGAATATTTTTAGCTTAAGTGCAAAGGTGAATTGATCAACATGGTTATAATTATTGTTATATAACTTCTGAAATGATTATGTATTTCTTTGATATATGAATATCTTTGGCTCGTAGTGCAAAGATGACTTGTTGATGAATATCTTAGCATGTAGTGCAAAGATGAATTATTGATGAATATCTTTTGCTCGTAATGCAAAGATGACGACCGTTGTTGAATATCTTTTGCTTTGTAGTGCAAAGATGAATTATTGATGAATATCTTTGGCTCGTAATGCAAAGACGACCTATTGTTGAATATCTTTTGCTTTGTAGTGTAAAGATGAAGCTGTTGATGAATATCTTTGGCCGTGGTGCAAAAGATGAATTTATTAGTATGATTATGAGCAGAGGCGTGATTTGGTATAACCATGATATTTGATGTTTCGGGTAAAGGCGGTGATGAAATTATCTTCGTCCCGGATAAGAAGAGGATTTAGAACTACAATTATGATTATAAGTTATGCATGTGATTGTGATGTGAATTGTTGATTGATGTTACTGAGGATAAAACATTGTTGGTGGACTTTTAACATGGAGAAGATAATAGATTTTATGGTCTATTTGACTCTTCTAATGGATTGCTCATTCCGCTACAACTATGGTTGAAAAGTTTTATCATCTACCATATGTTCTAAATCTCTGATTTATTACTGATGAAGACTATTGATAATTTATCTTTAGTCATAATATTCTTTCTTGAGCTAGTCAGGCTCACCCTTTTGTTTCACAATTCCTTTCGTGTAATAAAAGTATAGCTGGGTCGAGCGGGGGATAGCGAGGGAATAGAATGGTGGTCTATAGATGTTGAGGGTGAGGTGAATTTAACTTGGAAGGGTGTTTTGCCACTATCATACAAGATGTCTAATGACATACAATCTCGTGTCATCATAAGACATGGTTGTGCTCATCCACTTGTTGAGTATATTTACAAGCACTACCTATATAATCTTGGTGTTTGTTTGGAGTATAATACTCAATTAGAGACAGTAGAGATAATGATATGTCAAGATAAGACTCACCATTGGGAAGAATATGATAGTAATCTTCTCGTTTTTCTTTGGGGTCTATTGGGTCAACCAAGGATAATTCTGTGGCCATATGATATCTACCATAACCTAAAAGCATGGCCTCCCATATACGAAGGTTTCTTGAGCACTTCCCAAAGATTCTAATTTCTAAAAGCAGTTTTTTGACTATACCTTTATGTAAGGTGTCATTGTGACGACTTATAGTTGGTATATATTTGTATCCAAACTCACAAAGATATGTGTTGTTGTATTTTGCACGACAATTGTTATAATAAAGTTGTAGTTGTTTTTCCGTACCATATATTTGGCGACTCGAGAATGGGTTGGATGGAATGGACCTATTTTGGGGAATTCGTTACATCTTAACATATAATTTACGCCTATACGCTTTACTTTTGCTATTATCCAACAAATAATTCAATCACAATGTATATATACTATAATGTACCATCATTAACCCTATAAGATAATTAATAAATCTTAGGTTAATGATTTTATAAATTTATAAGGCCTTTCTTAAGTAATAAACACTTATTAAATCCTTAAACAATTTATTATAATTGTTTACTTAATGAATCATTTAAATAATCTTTATCTATCTTCATTTAATTACCATTTAATATTAGTTAAATAGTAATTAATTAATTACCTTTAGTTATTATTTAATAAATAATAGCTAATTACATCTACTTATTATTTAATGTTAATTAAATATTGAATAATTAACATTATTTGTCTTTAATTATTCTTTCTTATTAACTTAAGAATAATTATCATTTATCCTATTTATTATTTAATCTTAATTAAATAATCAATAATTACTTTATTAATACTAACTCTACTTAATTATCACCTAATACTACTTAGATAATAATTAAATAGTTAATTACATTCAATTTTCATGTAATTATTTTAATAATCCATTAATTACATTAAAAGTTATAAATTAGTAAGTTTAAAATGATTTTAAATGAGTTTAAACCACTAATTACTTAATAATTTGCTAAATGCCCAAAAGAATTTTGGATTAAATATATTAATATTCTTTTAATTTTATAAAAATTTGGGTCCAAGAACCACCAAATACACACATCACATATAGAAAATAATTAATAATTTTATTTTCTCACATTATAAACCTGCTATTTGTATCAATTTATGTATATATACCATATATAATTTAATATATTTACCATATTACGTAAACATACATATTCTTCATAAATCATAAAATGATTTATATACTCATGTATTAAACTAGACATTTAATTTAACGTCTAGTAACCCTCTTAATCTGATTTCTTTACATTCAATAAGTCTTTTCATATGGCTTATCATATATATTATTCTCGACTTTCTACGTTCTTATTTCTTTTTCTTTATAAGATTTCTAATGCTTGACTACTACCGATTTCTTATAATGAAGCTTTTCATTTATTCTTGTATGATTAATTTAAATAATCAATCCTCTTATTTAGCTAAATCATATATAATACATCTCCAAGTATATACGTATCTATACATATACACATTTAATTTAATCTAATAATATCTCTTCATTTGAAATTTATTTCTTTAAATAAATTTTTCACATACAAAAAAAAATCTCTTTTTAGGTTTTGAATTTTTATGACCCTTATTTTCTTAATTCTTTTTCAAATAGCAAACCATATACGTTTTACTTGAAAATTTTTAAATAAATCCTCAAATTCTCATCTAGGTTTTATTCTTTAACCTTTATTCTAATCATTCAAGATTTTATGAATTTTCGGGTTATCACAATTGCTACACTAATTGCTGCATAATATCTCTCATATTATTGATTCAATTATTGTCACAGTATCATCTGCATAATATTTATTATTATTAAATTAATAATTGAGACGACAAAGTTATTCATATTATTATTTACAATATTGTCAATGTCTAGAAAGTTCTGTCGATGAGAGGTTTGGTCACCTAATTGCGTGCCAATAGGGAGAGATCCTTATCGGAAAGCCCCTTCTTTCCTGGGAATGATCTGGTTGTTAAATATTGTGAGCTATAATATTAATGATGAATAAGTTCGTGTTGATTAAAGACAAAATTGATATTTCCATTGTGTTGGGATTATTAGTGTTAGTGGAAATCGACATTTATTTCGATAATAATTGATTTATGGAGGTTATATTGACCAATCGGGTAATTAATCGGATAGATGAGCAATTAATTGCTATTAATTCACATGCTTATAACTATTTGTTCACATGTATGTACTATTGATTCATATGCATGTACTATTAGGGGAGGTGGTGCAAGATTGATAATACTTGAATGACTAAATTAAAAATGGAGGTATAGATGAAGGTACTATTCTGTAACTATTTTTTTCACATGTATAGAACTATTGATTCACATGAATGTACTATTGATTCACATGCATGTACTATTAGAGGAGGTGGTGCAAGTTTGATAATACTTGTAGGACTAAATAAAAAATGAAGGAAAAGATGAAGGTATTATACTGTAATATTTTGAGCCCCAAAACGTGAAATTATTGAAACTATATTTTTCTATAAATAGAAGCTCATTCTTCTGTCATTCTCACCAATTCACTAAAACTCACAAGAGCAATTATAGAGAGAGAAGCTATAAAGAGAAAGAAGAAGAGAAGTCTGCTACTTCACTATTCCAGTATACAGTCTTCTTCTGAGGTAAGGGATATTATTTTTGTTAAGTATTGTAAGAAATAATATTTTCTTCCATACTCTATAGTATGTGAGTAATATTATTTCATTTTGTATACCTAATTCTACACTCATTTTGTTAAAGTATTGCTTCTATACTCCGTGAAATTAGTAAAATATCCTTGAAATTTACACTTCATCTAGTATCATTTCACAAGGATATTATTTGATCATTCTTGTTAAATTTTAAGCTTTTCATGCCTGAGTACTGTTCACGAGGTACTATTCACAAAGTACTATTCACGGGGTACTATTCATAAAATACTATTCACGGGTTACTATTCACAAAGTATTATTCACGGGGTACTATTCACAGGGTACTATTCCTGAAGTACTATTCTCGAATTACTATTCATGGGGTACTATTCACTCGGGTACTATTCACCCGGGGTACTATTCATGACAAAAATTAATTTTTTTTCTGTCCAAATCATTTTTGATACAATATTATTCTTAAATTTTACGCCACAAAGCAGTATCATGTTGACAATCTGGACATTATTGAATTCTGGATAAATTAAATTGTTAAAGTCTTTAATATTTATTCCTTGCTTTCATTTAATTGAATTCTTATATCATTGTCATCATCCTTATACTTATATTATGATGAAAGTCATCTGTGGCCGTAGTGCATAGATGGACTTGATATGATTATAACCAGGGATTATTCGGTATAATCATGACCGTAATGTTACAAATGATATGGTAAAAGTCCTCATTGGCCCGTAGTGCATTGATGGACAGTGGTTGGCAGGATTATGACCATTGGTGAAAACACGAATATCCTTGGCCCGTAGTGCATAGATAATTTGTAGTCGTGATAATAATGAATATCCTTGGCCGTAGTGCATGGATGATTCGATGATGTGGATTATTTATTAAGCTGAGTCTCGCGATAAAATTGATGATAAACTTTCTAAATCATAGAAGATAGTAGATATCATGCTCTACTTGACTCTTCTAATGGATTGCTTGTTCCGCTGCATTTAAACTTGATGTTTATTATATTTTATCAGTTTAACACTTTTAAAGGCTAATGATAATTTATTCTGCATTATCTTAGTCATAATATTTCTTACTGGGCTAGTTGAGCTCACCCTTTTGCTTTCATTGTTCTCTTCAGAAAATGAGAACGTGGTCGGGACTAGTCGAGGAACGGAGTAACGGTCCAGATGTTTGCATTAGTTGTCCCCACTATTCTATGAAATAGTGTTATAATAAATGTAATGAGGACTCCATTTTGAGTTTGAATACTGTCTAGAAGATAATATTCGTGTAAAAACTCTCAGTTAAGCTTTTGTCGTATTGTATAAAAGAAGTTTGTATTTGATTTTTGTACCATGTATTTGGCGACTCAAAATGGGTGATGTATACCTATTTTGGGGGCGTCACACTACTAGCTTTGACTTGTCTGCAGAGCCGGCCCTGGGCAAGTGCCAACAGGGCAACCGCCCAGGGCCCACAGTTGAGGGGGACCCAATTTTTTTTATAAGGTTATGTATTTATGTGTATAAAAAATAAAATTATAAAAAGATTAGCGATATTATGCATTAAAAATTATATGTTAGAAAACATTAAATATGATAGTATAATTGATGATTTTGCATCTAAAAGTGCAACAAGAAGACATTTTAAATGATGTTTTGTGGTTTAGATTTCATTGGGCAAAACTAAAGAAATTCTCACTGTAGTTGGTAGGTTTTACTGATTACACCATTGAATTTTTAATTTTTCATATTACACCACTAAACTAATTATTATTTTGAAATTGGGATATTCCGTTTAAAAAAATAAACAGACATTAATTTTTTATCTACAAAACTAATGAAATACCCACTGTAGTTGGCACATTTTACTGATTACACCATTGAACTTTTATTTTTTTCAAATTACCCCATCAAACTAATTAAAATAATTATTTTTAAAAATAATTATTATTTTAAGTAAAAAAATATTATAAACTTTTTTTTCTTCATAAAATGAGTAGAGTTTCATAAAATATAGATTCAAAAAATTTAAAGTGATTTTAAATTAAATTAATGTCTACTTAATTTTTTAATAGAATGACTCATTCTTAATATTAGAATTTTAAAAAAAAAACTGAAAATAGAAATTAAAATTAAAAAAACAAAGAAAAGATAAATAGAAAAGCTGATTAAATTTTTTCAAAAAATAAATTAATAATTTTTATAAATAAATATTAATTTCAAGAAAAAATTGAAAAATTCTTCATATTTTAAAAAATGAGTAAAATTTTATAAAATATAGATTCAAAAAAATAAACTTTATTTTCAAAATTAAAAAAAGATTTTTTTTTTAAATCAGTAAGGTTTCATAAATCTTTAATTTTTTTTAAATCTATATTTTATGAAACTTTACTCATTTTATGGAAAAAAATTTGCCCTGGGCCTTAAAAACCCAGATATGGCTCTCAATTTTATGCGGGATGACCTTTGGTGTCACCATCCCAGTTGGACTTTACTTCACTACATAACAAAATCGAGCTAGGTGACCTTCTCTTCCGCAATTGAAACACGTTTTGGGTTTCGCATCTGATTTATCTTGATGTGTCCCTCTTCTCCAGATTCATAGCATATCGACCTAATTGGTGGTCGTTCTCCTTCCTTGAAAATGGGTGCTGGTGCTGCTATCCTTCTATCATTATTAAACCTTCTCTTTTTAAAATTTCCACTTGACTCATTCCTTCTATTATCTTAGCCATGATTACCACCGAAGTGGTTACCATTTCTGGCATGATAATTTCCTCCACGTTTGTTGTCACCGCTTCGATGATTTCTACCACTGGTATGGCTATTATCATTTTGCCGGCTGTTATCTTTTGGTTGGGCTGACTCATTATCGCGCTCCAATAACTGATCCCTATCCACAACATCTGAATATAAACAAAGTTTGTGAGAAATGAGGTATTGGCGAATTTCGGGCTTCAAACCTCGCAGAAACATTCACGTCATACGCTCCTCATTATTTACCAAATGGGATGTAAACTGGGGTAACTCCGCAAACTTTGCCTAATATTGCGATACGGTCGTATTATTTTATTACAGCTTGATGAATTTCACCTCCTTCATGTGACGAATACTCTCTGGAAAGTATTTTTCGTTGAACAATTCTTGGAACTTCTCCCAAGACATCTTCAGTACGGAAAGATGAGTACATTTTACAGATTTCCACCAATAATTTGACTCTCTTCACAACATGAAGGTGGCAAAGGGAACCTTTTGCTTCTCTGAGCATCCCAAGACATCAAATATCTTGGTGATCTCCTTAATCCACATCTCTACCTTAAGTGGCTCTGGATTTCCCAAAAACTCTGGTGGTCCTAGCTCCTTGAATTTCTTACCAGTGACCAGCCGAGAGTTAACATTGATTCCACCTGCATTTTGAATAGGAATCTCTCTCGTTTGGTGTTGCATGAATTGTAGAAAGCTCTTAAACATCCCATCGTTCATCATTTGGTCGGTGTTGTTATTTACATGAGGATTATTGCCTTCCTAATGCACATTATCCTGGTTATTGATTGGCAATGTCTCAACAGTCTCATGTGCTCCATTGCTTGTTTCAAAAGTTTTAGATTCCATTTTCGAACACTGTCACAAAATAAGGGTTAATTGACATACCACATATTATCCCTATATTCTGACCGACCAATTAAATAACAAATAAGCTTAGGTAGGACACACTAGCGAAGGATTTACTCGTCTCTCCCCTCCTAGTTCTAGCCTCAGATATCCGCCAGGGATCATATCCCTAAGCTTTGATACCAACTGTGATGCCCCCAAAATAGGTCCATACAACCCATTCTGAGTCGCCAAATACATGGTACATAATTCAAATACAAACTTAATTTACACAATACAACAAACGTAAGCTGGGAATTTTAACACGAATATTATCTCGTAGACAATATCCAAACTCAAATGAAGTCCTCATTATAATTATTATCACACTATTTCATAGAATTGTGAGGACTACTATAGCCACCATCTTGGACCATCACTCAATTTCCCGACTAGTCCCAGCTATATTCTCATTTTCTGAAGAGAATAATGAAAGAAAAGGGTGAGCTCAACTAGCCCAGTAAAGAATATTATGACTAAGATAATATAGAATAAATTATCCTTAGTCTTCAACAGTATAAAACTGATAGAATACAATAGACAACAAGTTTAACTGCAGTGGAACAAGTAATCCATTAGAAGAGTCAAGTAGAGTATGATGTCTACTATCTTCTATGATTTAAAAGTTCATCATCAATGTTTTATCTCTGTAACACAACTCAATAAATAATCCACATCATCGAATTATCCATGCACTACGGGCTAAGGATATTTATTAGTATCACCAATGGTCATTGTTAGTTCCCAGTAAGCACAATAGATCTAGAAGTGGGGTTGAATAGATCCTTTTAATTTCAAATACTTTTCTGGTTTATTTTGTATTGCTAAAAATTTAGCATATGACAAACATAAAAATCTTTTCAAGCACAACGGAATAAGTAAAAGATCCCTTCATTGATATATTCATAATCATACATACATTGTTCGTAGAGTTAGTTCAGTGGTAAGCAGTTAAAACATACATAGCAGTTATAGAAGTTAATGTACATAATGTAAATGACATAAAGTAAAAGACACAAGAGATTTTAAGTGGTTCAGAGACTCAAGCTCTTGATCCACTCTTCTGCTTTCATCTAGCAGGATTTCCACTAAGGAATGGAAGCACCCTGAATCACTAAGATTCCTTCAAGGCCAGTAGCCTTGGAACTTCAGTTCACTAAGAACTCTTCAAGGCCAGCAGCCTTGGAACTCCTCTAGTTCCCTAGGAACTCTTCAAGCCCAGTAGACTTGGAACTTCATTTAGTCCCTCTGGACAAGGACCCCTCAGGCCCTGGCTTCTTGTTGTTGAGTTGTTTGTTTATTTGTTGGAGTTGGTGCTGAGCTGCTAAGATGTCTTTAAGCTTTGAACATCTTCTATACTTAGCAGCTTGCCGTGATCATCCTTGAAGTGCAGTTAAGTGTTGCATGATGCTCAGCTTCTTTAGTTACTTAACCACTTCTGATGATCCCTTGATGAACTGCCTTGAAGATCATTCTTCTTGATACTTGATGGTTACACATGATGGGTTTCTAAGATGATTGTAAGCTCTTCTGCTATGTACTTAGAAAATTTCTCATGCTTGACACCATGATGGCGTTGGTGATCTTCTTTCTTGATATTTGATGTCTTCTCATGATGGACTTACTAAGATGACTGTAGGCACTTCTCTCTGGTACTTAGAGTCTTCCCATGATGGACATCAAGATGATATGATGCTCTTCTTTCTCTCGGCAGTTCAGAACACTCTTTTTGTAGTAGAACTCTCACTTCTACTTCTTTCTTTGTTTGTCTCTAAGTGTTCTTGGTGGATCGTAGAGTGAGCCTTCGGACCTTCATTGGTCAGTCACTATTTTACGTTGGTTAGATCAGTCCACCATTTCTCCAAACTCAGCAACTCCAGCAACCCTCAATCTTTGAAGCTCTTGCTGATTTATACTCTTTCCCAATCCTTTCGTTGGAAAGTAGCCATTGAAAGCTATTCAAATATCTTTACAGATCTCGAGTTGACTGAGGTAGACTGCAGATGTGATATGTCATACTTTTCCGACCATTGCGATCTACTATTTCACCTACTCCGTCGGAGATGTCACTTTAATGTCTTCAAGGCGGTCGAAGACTTTATTTCCTCCCTTCCGATTTCTCGATCGGAGGTTGTCTTTTGCATCGATGCTCTCAATAAGCTCTTGTCGAATATTACCCTTGATTGAAGCCGTTGCCAATGCTTGGTCTTGATTTATTCGAACTCTACGATTCTGATGCATGTCTTCATGGACCTGATCGTAGTGTCTTGTTGACTGGTAGAGACAACACTATGATCTTGAAGAGTATTGATTAGATCTTCAATGTAGAACACTTCTTCCTTCTCTTGTGCAGTGCTTCAACACTTCTATTTGCCTCAGCAGCTCTCAGATACTTATGGCTTGACTTCTTTGTTCTGGCCTCTTCTGAATAACAAGACACTTCAGATTTGTGGCGTGTCCAGCTCGCTTTCTCCTTATGATCTCCCATTCACTTATCATCAATGGACTGACCCAATGCTTAATCACTTTAGCCTTGTTCTTCTTGGTCATCCCAAAGATATCTCTGTATGCACTCCATCAGTTCTTTCTTTGTTTGGCAAACACTACGATCCTAATAACTTCCAAGATCGTTGTCTTCTTACATGCATAAATGACATCTGCACTTCTAGCGACTTTCTTTAGTCGATTCTGAAGTCTTCTTTTGATCTCCTTGTGGGAGACTCCATCTCGAATGGCTTCACAACTCAATCTTGATGCTGATTGGGTTGGTGCTTAGATCTTCTATTAGCTTGCATGCCATTCGTTGAGTGTTCTCTGGTTTCCTTCAGGTGGGACGTATCTATGCAGTGCCAACCAGAGACTTCATTCCTTTGGATATTCTAGGAGTGCTCATTCGTTGAGAATCATATTTGCTCTACGATTCTGCCTTGGCATTGTGAGCACATTTGTTGAGGTCTTAGTTCTGCACTCTACGATTCAGCTTTGGTTGTGCAGACACTACGACTCCAAGATCAGATCTTAACACTCTACGATTTTTGTCGTTGTGCTTGTTGTCTTCATCTGATCTTGCTCGACTATGATCTCTGCCTCTGTTATGATTAGTAGACTCTACGACTCTAAATGTAGTCTACAATTCTTGACTTGGCTTTGGCAAATTCTCGGTTGGCTCGTAGGCAGGCTGTCTCTTCGATTCTGAACATGACTTCCTCAGCAGAATACGGCCCTGAGAAAGTTCTCCTTGACAAACTACAATCCTTCCTCGTCTCTCCTGGAAGTCTACGAACTCTGAGATCTACTGTCTTGTAGACTACGATTCTGTCTCGATAGCTCTCGAGTTTTCCTTGACTCTCCTGGCAGACTATGATTTACAGTGCGGTGGTTTCGACGATCGAGCATGCCTATCTATTACATCTTAAGATCAACCTAACATGCTTGATCTTTCTATATTTATAGTCCTTGTACATCATTTCTTTTTAAAGACTTTATAAAGCTGTTTTGCTTATGTAGGATCAACCTAACATATTTGAACAATTCATTCTAAGTCCTTATATATGTGTTTCTATTATCTGTCAAAGGACTTTACAGCTTTTCTTAATGCAAACATACTTTCATATTCATTCATATATATCATAATCAAATCATATATAAATAGGAATATCATTCACATATTTATTCCTGACAATCTCCCCCTATTTGATTATGACATAAACAATAAGTGCATATGCCTGTTATAAATGAATCTTATATACAGTGAGCAGCTGTATTTCTAAAACATATAATCATGAATGTCATTTATAATGATGTGAAATTTAATACACTGACATTTTACATCCTGGATCCAGAACATACCTAACTAGTTAGAGATGTACCTCTTTGATTCCATGTATGCTTCCAGGATGTCTGTTGATCAGCTATTCATCTGTTTGATTCCTTTGCTCCTATTCCCCCCCTGGGATGTGGAGCTATTCATTTCTTCTTCTTCTTCTTCTTCTGGCTCTGGCTCCCCCTCAGCCTTAGGCTCATCATCCTTTGGCTTCCCCTTAGATGATGATTCAGCTCCCCCTGGTGTTGTCTTCTTCTTTTCTTTCCTTTTGCTCTCCTTGCTCTTTCTAGAGTGCCTCTTATTCTTCCCCTTTATATGCCTCTTTTTCTCCCCCTTTTTGTCATTAATCATTTTGGAGAGCTGCTCCATGTTGGACATAAGCTGCTCCATTAGGTAGGAGGAGTTAGCAACTTCAAACTTGAGGTTTTGTTGTCCTAGCTCAAGTTGCACTGAGAAAGACTAATTCATGTTGTCAATCTTGTCAAAGAGGACTTGGAGTTGTTCTTCATTTGTCTTCTTTGCTTGTAGTGCATAGAGATATTTTCTCAATCAGTTCATCAGATTTTTTCATGTTGACTTCTTCCTTCTCAGTGAATAGAGATATTTGATCGTAATTTGTCATTGGCTCTCTGTATTGTTGAGCATCAGTTGGACTCTACGACTCGCTTCCTTGGATGATTTTTGAAGGTGTTAAAAATCTGAAGAATCGTTGAGTTCCAATCACTGGTTGAGGATGCAAGAATGTCTGTCAGTAGTGCTTGAGCAGATGGAAGCTTCTTAATTTGTACTTGGATACCATCAGTAGTAGAGTGAACTGACTCTACGATTATTTCCTTGGTCATGATCCTTCTTTCTTTTGAGTCCATCCTACGATCGTAGGGGATATAGTGGTTCTTCAGCATGTCCGTAGACCTTGTAGTGAAATTTGGTTTGTGATCATCATTGTAGCAAAACTCTTCACTCTTGGGAAGTTTTGTGCCACCAGCTCCATGCTTGGAAAATGAGAGTAGCACCAACTGAAGTAACTTGCATCCTTTTCAGTATGTGCCTTTAGCCAAGGCATCCATTGGAAGAACCATCTCATTAACAGGTCATCAGGATTGTAGAGGATGGTCGTGTAGTCTAGCTCCATGTTGTTCCAGTTTTTGAATATATCTTGTGCAGTCATCCTTACAACTTTGAGCTGTTCGTTTCCATATTTTACCCATATTTTAGCTGGGAGTTCTTCTGGTTCATTAAGGACTTTTACAACAATTCTTCTAATGATTCTTGTAGAGTTGAAATCATTCTCCATTTCTTCTCTTTCAAAGCCTGAAACATTTTGATCGTTTCCATCAATGAATCCTTCTTGCTGCATTTCATTTCCAGAACCTTCTTCAGCAAGATCTTCTTTTGATTTATCTTCTTCATCACTGGTTCCATCCTCAACACTTTCTTCCTGTGACTCAGATTCATCATCACTTAATTCAATGATTGCAGTAGATTGATCATTTCTCTTCTTTGAGGCAAATTGAGCAAGTAATATGTAGCTCTTCCTTCTCCTTGGGAGTTCAGCTATAGGAGAGTCAAATTTTTCCTTCTCTTCAGACTCTGATGCCTTTGGATCATCCGATGAACTTCCTTGAGGTTCAGTATTGGCAGGGGCAGGTATTTCTTCTTCGGAATCATCATCTTTTGAACCATCATGAGAGCTTGTTGGAGCATTTTCATTTGGAGATGCAGTTGGGTCAACTTGTATCTTGTCTTTATTATTAGAGTGAATGCTCTGGGGGCTTGTGCGTTCTTCTTCATCAGCAGATGCTACATTTTCTTCCATTAATCCAGCTTCACCTTCACTGCTGGATTTGGTCTATGGGGGCTCAACCTTGGGATTATCAGTTGCCTTCTCTTCTTCTGACTCTACGTCATTTTCTTCGTCAGACGTACTTTCTTGGTAAGTTGAGACTGGACTATTTACCATCTTAGCTTTCTTGCTGGATGGCCCTTGAAGTAATCTGTTACTTCTCCTCTTAGTGGTCTCTGCAGTTGAGACCTTTTCATCTTCAACCTTGTCTTCTGTGGATAGACTTCTTGGAGGCGCCCCAGTTTTCCTCACACATTTGGATTTTCTATCTGGTGGTGTGGTTTTCTTTGGTATGAGGTCATCGAATTGAACTTTCTACCTCTTTTGTCTTCCTCTTCTTTGTAGAGGCCTTGCTACTGCTCCCAGTTGTCAGCCTTCTGTTCTCCTTTGGGTTTTTCTTCCAATTCACAAACAATTGTGGAGACATTACTTTGTGAACATTCAGAGGTTCTCCCTCATCATCCTTGATTTTGTTTCCCAATTTCTTCTTCAGCACAATGCTCAGTAGTCTTCCATGAAACACTTTTGTAAGTTGTTTTTCTGTAGACCTCTTCAATTCAGCCTTTTCTAACCATTTGGATATTTGATCAAGCAGGATAACTCCAAAGTTAATTCGTTTCTTCAAGACTATAGCAAACATGATCTTTAACTGTTGATCAAGCACCGTATCGTGTGCAGTGTCCTTGCATAGTATGCATTTTCCCACTATTTCAGCAAGGAACTCGAGTTTCTCAGGGAACTCCTTTTTCTTCACATTATTTAGACTGGGGTTTCTTTGCTACCCCATAATCTCCTTTGCTTACTCAATGTTGATCTCATCAAGGTTTCTCAGTCCTAGGTCAGGGAAACCTAAGCATTGATTGATATCGGATGATTTCAGCTTAAGAGACTGGCCTTTAACCTTGATTGGAAGGGTTCTGGCATTTATGGATGCATTTGAGTAGAATTCCTTGATCAGTTCAGTGTATACTCGGGTGCTAGCCTCAAGACATTCTGAGAATCCAGCTTTCTTTAGAAGTTCGAGAATGTCTCTGAACTTCTTTTCGAATTTTTCAAACAACTTGGTTCCGAGCTGAATGCTAGTGATTACCCGCCAATCTTCCATTTGAATAGTTTGAAGAATATGGGTATTTGATTTAGAAGAGTTTATGAGAGATGGCTAATTGCGATTTGGGCAAGGCTCTGGAGGGTTAATTGATTTTGGCTTTTGAGAGGATTCTAGGGTTTTAAAATGGGAGGGAGAGAGGTTCGATAGTTTTTGGTAACTGTTTGCAGATTTTGAATTTTATGACAGTTCCCTCTGACTCTGCATAAACAGGTATGTGTCAACCAACCATTGGTTGCACGATGTCCAGTAATAAGTTGTAACTCCCCATAACCTTTTCGGTTTTATATTCCTTTTAAGAGAATAAGCATTACTAACGTGGATTTACCGTTAACCTTTTTGGTTCGTAGAGTAGCATGGTAAGGCAGTTGTGGACTCTACGTTTTTCTTTGTTGACTCAACGATCATCTTTTGAGAGATGCTGCAGTGGATGGTTTTGATATTTCTCCTCATGTTGAAACTGCATAGCTCAACCACTGATGTAATTTATGAATCCTTGGGTACTTCTCTTTAGCAAGACATCTTTCCAACCAACATTCGATCTTATCTCATCACAATTTGAATGGTTGGGCAATTGTCCTATTCTTCCAGCTCCTCATGAGTTAAGGGTAGCCTCTTGTAAGACTGAGTCTGTTTCTACTATTGCTAAGGTTGCACTACGATCATTGAGGTTACATTGCGATTGTTGAATTCTCTCAAACTCTACTCTGCGATCGTTGACTGTCTTGGTCCTTGAGATGAACTTAACTAAGCAATCCTTCTGGGTTAAGTTAGCTCAGGAAGGGCCAACCTCTTAGAGTGAGTTAAGGGTCAGGTTTGTCCCTGAGGTGCTTTCCAGATGAAATGCTTTCAGAAGTGATTTGCATTAATATCTCATTTGACCCTTTCTGATGAGGAGTTCTTCTTCCAACTTTAGACATTTGTACTGGCTGTAATCGTGGTGTCCTTCTTCTCTTACACTATGATCAGATGTTTGATCGTAGGCACTCCATGATTTCGAGTTGGGTGGCTGATAGGTTATCAGTAGTACGTTTTGAGACGTTCCTACTGACTGTGGATCTTCATTTGGTTCATCAGCCACAAAGTTTTGGGACTCTGTAGCTGGTACTTGCTTCATAGACTATTTCAGTGTTGTTGTTCCTTAACAGTCACTGCTCCCTTATGATTGATGCTGTCTTTTCAGTGATGTGATTCTTTTTCTTCATGTACATTGGGAAGCATCCCTGCATATCTCCTTCTGACTGAATTCATTAAATCTTCTTATATCGTAGAAATGGGCATCTTCAGGGTTGATCATTCTACGATCCTTTGACAGCACTACGAACGTAGTCTTCCTTGTCAGCTTGTGCTCGTGAAGTTCTACTCCCGCAATTAGTTCCTCATGTTTGATGCTTGATGGTCCTCTGATGTGGGCTTCCTTGAGGGCAAGTTTTTCCATGCTTGAGCATCTAAGACCCTTTCTCATCTTTAGTTGAGTGGCTTTGACATGTAGGAGTTTTGTCAAAATTATTTCTGAACAGTCCTAAGCCTTCTACTGGTTGAATCTTCTTAACTAAAATCTTTTGCCTTGGCATTCCTTAGTGTGATCAGATAGATCAAATACCTGCAGGTTATACATTTTTAATTTTTGGTACCCATGGTTAAATGGGTCCTGCTAGGTTAGTTTACTAAACCCCTGTTCCTTGTATATTTGGATAATCATCATATTGACCACCATCAGTCGTATTCATGCATATACTTCATTTAGAAAATATATTTTGAGATGCATGGTGGTGAGTGTGAGAGAAATCTGTCATTTTAATAAAACACTCTTTTCCTTGATGGTTTCATCTTTTGCTAAGTTATGTTCACAGGGTTTAAATGTTCACAGAATGAGAATCAACTCTACGATTTATTAGTATCTGGTTGATTCATGGAGGTGATCGGTTTTATGAATCTTCAAGATTCTCTTGTAGATCGATCATACTACGTGTGTGTTATTAAACACTTAGACCATAGGATGTACAAGACACATTAACCCATCAACAAAGATTACTTCACATTCAATAATTTAACTTTGTGATGCTCTTAAACCATTTCGGGTCTCTTTTAAGTTGTCATCTTTAACATAAAACTTGGATGGAGAGAAAGTTTATAGACATTTGAGTTTCCATCATTAGTGTACTTTCTCTCTTCACCTTTTTTAGATAGATTATGAATACTTGTAGGAAAAGCTGTTATAGTTCATAAGTAAGGAGCAAATATGATGTTCATATCTATATTTTGAGGAACAGTACCTTTTTTTGTCGGTTTCTTAAGCGTCATTTATCTTAGATATACTGAGTTTAGGCATTGATGTGCATGTTTTCTCATTTGTTTTTGACAGCCAGTTGCTCCAGTTGATCTTCAGTCAATCAGTCATGGTTTTGAAGATGCAAGCTAAGAGAGTGTCAGCATTTTTAAGTTCTTTGACATCCTTGAGTTTACAAGGCTTATATCCAGCTGCTGGTTGGCCAGATACACGTTTGAGAGGTTTTTCTTTCTTCTTTAAATAAAACATTTCTTAGCATGTATGGCCTTTTCATCTCTTCAGCCTGGTGGATGTTTGACTCTTTTCTGTTGATGTCATTTGAGCATTATAGCATGGTCTTCAAAACAACAAGATTGACTACGAGCAAGGATTGGTCTTGTTGATATGGAAATCGAGAGTATGAACTAATCTGAGCAGCTTCAGATGTATATACACATTTACCTGTACATAATATTTCCAACGTGTGAGCTCATCTGCATATAACAAGTGACTTACTACTAAACTAAGTTTAGAACAATGTTTGTGCCTAGGATCAGACTCAAAGCGATTAGCTTTTGAATATAGCATGAGAACCTGCTCTGATACCAATTGTTAGTTCCCAGTAGGCACAATAGATTTAGAAGGGGGGTTGAATAGATCCTTTTAATTTCAAATACTTTTCTGGTTTATTTTGTATTGCTAATAATTTAGCATATGACAAACATAAGAATCTTTTCAAGAACAGCGGAATAAGTAAAAGATCCCTTCATTGATATATTCATAATCATACATATATTGTTCGTAGAGTTAGTTCAGTGGTAAGCAGTTAAAACATACATAGCAGTTATAGCAGTTAATATACGTAATGTAAATGACATAAAATAAAAGACACGAGGAATTTTAAGTGGTTCAGAGACTCAATCTCCTAATCCACTCTTCTGCTTTCAACTAGCAGGATTTCCACTAAGGAAAGCGGCACCACAGAATCACTTAAGATTCCTTGAGCCGCTGACCTTGGAACTTGATTCACTAAGAACTCTTGAGGCCAAAGTGATTTTGGAACTCCTCTAGTTCCCTAGGAACTCTTCAAGCCCAGCAGGCTTAGAATTTCATTTAGTCCCTCTAGACAAGGACCCCCCAGGCCCTGGCTTCTTGTTGTTGAGTTGTTTGTTTGTTTGTTGGAGTTGGTGCTGAGCTGCTAAGATGTCTTTAAGCTTTGAACATCTTTTGTACTTAGCATCTTGGCGTGATCATCCTTGAAGTGTAGTTGAGTGTTGCATGATGTTCAACTTCTTCAGTTACTCAACCACTTCTGATGATCCCTTGATGAACTGCCTTGAAGATCATTCTTCTTGATACTTGATGGTTGCACATGATGGGTTTCTAAGATGACTGTAAGCTCTTCTACAATGTACTTAAAAACTTTCTCATGCTTGACACCATGATGGCGTTGGTGATCTTCTTTCTTGATACTTGATGCCTTCTCATGATGGACTTACTAAGATGACTGTAGGCTCTTTTCTCTGGTACTTAGAGTCTTCTGATGATGGACATCAAGATGACATGATGCTCGTCTTTCTCTTGGTAGTTCAGAACACTCTTTTTGTAGTAGAACTCTCACTTCTACATTGTAGAACTCTCACTTCTACTTCTTTCTTTATTTGTCTCTAAGTGTTCTTGGTGGATCGTAGAGTGAGCCTTCGGACCTTCATTGGTCACTCACTATTTTCGTTGGTTAGATCGGTCCACCATTTCTCCAAACTCAAGAACTCCAATGAACCCTCGATCTTTGAAGCTCTTGGCGACGATTTATACTCCTTCCCAATCCTTCCGTTGGAAAGTAGCCGTTGAAAGCTATTCAAATATCTTCACAGATCTCGAGTTGACTGAGGTAGACTGCAGATGTGACATGTCATACTTTTCTGACAATGCAGTCTACTGTTTCACCTACCCCGTCAGAGATGTCACTTTAATGTCTTGGGCAGGTCGAAGACTTTATTTCCTCCTTCTGATTTCTCGATTAGAGGTTGTCCTTTTGCATTGATGCTCTCAATAAGCTCTTGTCCGAGTATTACCCTTTAGATTAAACCGTTGCCAATGCTTCAGTCTTCAGCTATTCGAACTCTACGATTCTGATGCATGTCTTCATGGACCTGATCGTAGTGTCTTGTTGACTGGTAGAGACAACACTACTATCTTGAAGAGTGTTGATTGGATCTTCAATGTAGAACACCTCTTCCTTCTCTTGTGCAGTGCTTCAACACTTCTATTTGCCTCAGCAGCTCTCAGATATTAATGGCTTGACTTCTTTATTCTGGCCTCTTCTGAATAGCAAGACACTTCAAATTTGTGGCGTGTCCAGCTCGCTTTCTCCTTGTGATCTCCCATTCACTTATCATCAATGGACTGACCCAATGCTTAATCACTTTAGCCTTGTTCTTCAGAAGCTATCCAGTATCTCTGTATGCACTCCATCAGTTCTTTCTTTGTTTGGCAAACACTAAGATCCTGGTAACTTCCAAGATTGTCGTCTTTTGTCTGCTTGACAGCTACTGCACTTGCTGACTTTCCTTAGTAAGTTACAGAAGTCTTCTTTTGATCTCCTTGTGGGAGACTCCATCTCGAATGGCTTCACAACTCAATCTTGATGCTGATTGGGTTGGTGCTTAGATCTTCTATTAGCTTGCATGCCATTCGTTGAGTGCTCTCTAGTTTCCTTCAGGTGGGACGTATCTATGTAGTGCCAACCAGAGGCTTCATTCCTTTGGATATTCTGGGAGTGCTCATTCTTTGAGAGTCAAATTTGCTTTACGATTCTGCCTTGGCATTGTGAGCACATCTGTTAAGGTCTTAGTTCTGCATTCTACGATTCAACTTTGGCTGTGCAGACACTACGACTCTGAGATCAGATCTTGACACTCTACGATTTCTATCGTTGTGCTTGTTTTCTTCATCTGATCTTGTTCAACTACGATCTCTGCCTCTGGTATGATTAGTAGACTCTACGACTCTGAGTGTAGTCTACGATTCTTGACTTGGCTTTGATAGATACTTGGTCAACTCGTAGGCAGGCTGTTTCTACGATTCTGAATATGACTTCCTCAGCAGACTACGGCCCTGAGGAAGTTCTCCTCGACACACTACGATCCTTCCTCGTCTCTCCTACAAGACTACAAACTCCGAGATCTACTATCTTGCAGACTACGATTCTGCCTCGATAGCTCTTCGAGTTTTCCTTGACTCTCCTGGCAGACTACGATTTCTGGTGCAGTGCTCGACGATCAGACAAGCCTATCTATTACATCATAAGATCAACCTAACATGCTTGATCTTTCTATATTTATAGTCCTTGTACATCGTTTCTTTTTAAGGACTTTACAAAGCTGTTTTGCTTATGTAGGATCAACCTAACATATTGGATCAATTCATTCTAAGTCCTTGTACATGTGTTTCTATTGTCTATCAAAGGACTTTACAGCTTTTCTTAATGCAAGTATACTTGCATATTCATTCATATATATCATAATCAAATCATATATAAATAGGAATATCATTCACATGTTTATTCTTGACAGTCATGATCATGCCAACAACTGTCCATCAATACACTACGGGTCAATGAAGACTTTTACCACATCATTTGTCTATAACATTACAGGTCATGATTATACCGATACATAATTTATGGTCATAATCATACCAATCAACAGTACATCTATGCACTACGGGCCAAAGATGATTTTCACTACAATATAAGCATGAGGATGATGACAATGATATAAGAAATCAATCAAGTGAGATTAAGGATAAATATTAAAGATTTATAATTCAATTTATCCAGAGTTTAAGAATGTTCAAATTGTCAACATGATCAATAATTTGTGGAGTAAAATTCAAGAATGATATTCATGTATCAAAAATAATTTGGACATAAAAGAAATTAATTTTTTTCGTGAATAGTACCCCGTGAATAGTACTTCATGAATAGTACCCATGAATAGTACCGTATGTATAAATAGTATCGTATGAATAATACAATATGAATCAATAATGCCGTATGTATGAATAGTGCCCATGAATAGTACTCCGGAATGAAAAGATTAAAATTTAACAAGAAAGTTCAAAAAAAATATTTATGTGAAACGATACTAGCTGAAACGTAAAATTCAAGGATATTCTACTAATTTCAAGAAGTATAGGAGCAATACTTATCAAAATAAGTGTAGATTTAGGATATGAAATGAAATAATATTACTTACATACTACAGAGTATGGAAGAAAATATTATTTCTTACGAATATTGTATGAAAATAATATCCCTTACCTTACAAGGAGAGTACTTTTGACTGGTATAACGGGGATATTCTTGAAGAAAACTTGCACTATTTGCTACACTCAAAGTTTTCTTAAACTCAAAATAAATACACTCAATATTATAGAAGAAGAATTCTCTGATTCTAGTGTGATTTTCATTTCTAAACTAAACATCCTATTTATAGGAGAATGGTAGGGAACTATTTAAAAAGAAAAATCACAGACTGCACAGTAAACATTCACGGGCGAAGTTCACGGATTTATCGACAAAAATTTTGATTTTACTATACAGCACTATGCAACACTATGCAATACTATGCAACACTATATAGTACTATGCAATATAAAACAAAAATTGAGATAACTTTCTACCGAAGATTTTGAAAAATGAATAAGTGGGGGTCCATGTAATAAGCCAAATTTATAATAAATACATCATGACAAACCCCTTTTTATTTATCAAAAATCACTTGACTAAACACATTTTTAATCTTTCAACAATTATTCATCATTAATATTATAACTCACAATATTAACAACCAAATCATTCCCAAGAAAGAGGGGACTTTCTGATAAGGACTTTCCGATAAAGACTTCTCCTTATTGGCGCACAATTCGATGACCTAACCCCTTTTCTCGATAGAACTTTCTAGACACTGTCGATAATGCAAATAATAATATAAATAAATTTGTCGTCTCAATTATTAATTTAATAATATAAAATATTGTGCAGATGATGTTGTGACAATAATTGAATCAATAATATGAGATACTATGCATCAACTACTGTGGCAATTATTAAATGAACTGAGTGACTTCTCACGTAAGAATCAATAATAAGAGATACTGTACAATACCGTGTGCTACTGTGCAACTACGCGTATTACTGTACTTTTATCACCGGGTATTTCAACAGTTAACGGTAAAAGTTTTGCCGTTATTTTTTATAAAAGGTTATTTCTATCACTTTCTAAATCCGACAGTAATTCCGTTGTGGGGTCCACCAATGATTGTGTCACCATATGAATATTCCCTGATAAAATGAATATTCTCCGACCAAACGAATATTTTATGACAACTTGCTTACTTTGCAAAATTTGTAAATATTACCCACAACTATAACATTA